>LPNX010699162.1:313670-340474 GCA_001517045.1 Pseudotsuga menziesii | reverse complement strand
TTGTTCTTGTACACCCACTTGCATCCAATTGGTTTGGTTCCAACTGGAGGGTCAACCAGCTTCCAAGTTCCATTCTTTATGAGTGCATCATACTCATTTATTCTTTCCACTCAACACGAGTAGAAGCTTCTTCAAAGGAAGTTGGTTCAAAGTTCGCAGATAAATTAAATTCACAATCAAATGATACATCCATGTCATCACCTGAATTATCTGCTCCTTCTCCATGTCTATTCAAACTTCTCGTTCCTGTATTTCCAACTTCATCTGGATGGACACTTTCAAGTGTCTTTGTGGCCCATTTAGGAATCTTCCGTGATGGTCCTGGTTGATCAGCTGGTGGAGCTTCATCATTGATTGAGAGTCTTTCAATTCTCTCAATCACATCATTCAGTTGAACCTCTTGTTCAAGTGAAGTAGCGGGAACTTCTTCATGCGGGGGAGTTTGTGCTTCATATGGAAATTCCAAAGGTTGATCCAGAATAGGAATCCCCTCTTCAAGGTTTGGAATTTCATATTCATTTTCATAATAGTTCTTTGGATGAGGATAATTTTCCAGATGATCAAGTTGTCTCTCAATAGACTGGTCATTTTTATTAGTTTCAAGAAAAATGACATCTCTGGAAATAACAAATTTCTTGTTTACCTCATCATACAAATGGTATGCCTTGGAGTATTCTTCGTACCCCAGGAAAATGCACTTTCTGCTTCGAGCACCAAGCTTGTTTCTTTGCTCCTTCGGAATCAAGGCATAACAGGTGGAACCAAAAACTCTAAGATGCTTGACTGAAGGGAGATGGACAAACCACATTTCATGTGGAGTCTTTTTATCAGGTGCATTTGATGGACTTCTATTTCTCAAATATGCTGCACATTTACTGCATCACCCCAAAACATTAGTTTTACATTCTTGAAAAACATCATTGAGCGAACCATATTCATTATGGTTCTATTCATTCTCTCTGCTACACCGTTTTGTTGGGGATTGTAGGGAACGGTAGTCTGATATGCAATTCCATGTTGACGAAGATAAGATTCAAAAGCATTTGAAGTGTATTCTTTTCCATTATCAGTACGAAGTGTACCAATTTTTTATTGTGCTTGTTTTTCAATCAATGCATGAAAGTCTTTGAATGTTTGAAATGCTTTTGATTTTGTCTTTAAACAGTATGTCCAACACATTCTTGAGTAGTCATCAACAAATGTCATAAAATACTTGTTCACATTTGCTGAAGGAGTTGGCATTGGGCCACACAAATCAGAATGTACTAACTCTAATTTCCTACTTGCTTTGAAATTAGATTCATGGAATGGCAGCTTACTATGTTTCCCTAATATACATGCATCACATTTATTCTTCTCTTTAGGAATGGTGGGCAAGCCAAATACACCATTCTTTGTCAACAATTGAATACTGTTATAATTTAGATGACCAAATCTTGCATGCCATAATGAGCTAGATGACATATTACCTTCTCCATGCTGAGAGAGGTAGGCATAGTTCTAAAATCTTGCGGATGAACCCTTGAGCTTCAACAGCTTTCCATCTTCGTATCCAGTCATGATGACTTGGTTGTTAGAGGACTTTCTTATTTCAACGATTCCATCGAACATGTGGATGGAATGGCCTTGCTGTCGAATTTCCACCATGGACAGCAGGCTTCTCTGCAACTCTGGAAGAGAGAGAACGTTCTTCAACAAGAAATCGGGGAATCTAGGCATCTTCAATCGAATGGTGCCCATTCCTTTTGGTTTAGTACTTGACTTATCTGCAAAGTACATTATGCCATCTATTGTTTCATTCAGTTCTTCAAAACCGTCTTTTCTAAATGTCATGTGTGATGTTGCACCAGTATCAAGCAGCCAACAATCTTTATAAGATGAAAGAGAAGTCATTTCATTAAATCCAAGATTACAATGTGCAACAATGCAAGAATTAGAAGATTTACTAGCATCTTGGTCATCTTTCTTCTGGTTATGCTTATCTTTGATGGAGTCCCATGAAGCCTAACACTGATCTGATGTGTGCCCAATCTTTTCGCAATGCTTGCACTGCAAATCTGATCTTTTGCTTCTACCCTCTCTACCTCTGAAATTTCTTCTTCCTCGTCTTCTCTTGCTGCAATCTCCCTTGGAAGGGTCTTTGGATTGGTCTTTGCTAGCTATGGCAGCACCAATACTAGATGCCAAAGAGTGCATCTTTTACAACTGTTAGTATAATTTACAATATTGATCTTAATATGACAAAGTGAAAAACAATAACCTTGCAGGTCTACAGTCTCTGCCAAGGTGAATACAATGCAAGCTTCAGGTGAGCATACACAAGCTTCTTCAATATACAAAATATATCAGTCACTATGCAATATATCAGTCTCGGTATCACAATGCAATATATCAGTCTTAGTATTCTGAATACTAAGATTGGTCTTCAAGTAGGTCTTCAACAGGCTATAGCAACACAGGCTCGCAGCTCCACAGGTTCAGCAGCATTTCAAGAAGTAGACAGCAGCAATATTAACATACTTCTTACATCCTTCAACACATATATCAGTAGTCTTCAACGCAGCACTAGGCAGTCTTTAGGGTCATTGGAGAGAAATCACAGTAGCTCCAACGTACAATATTCTTCAATGCACAACTCATAATTCAAAGGTTTGAGCTCGAAGGTCCCAGCACAACTTCACAGGCTACACGCAGGCACGGCTTCATGCAGGCACAGCTTCATGGCAGGCACACGCAGGCTTTAGGCTTAGTCTACAGGCATCAGCTTCAACACATATATCAACGCATATACCATTCTTCATCACATAACTGAGATAACAGCTCTCCACGCAGCTCCTCGAATTAGTACTCCAGGCAGCTCTTCAAGGCAGGGTATACTCACTCAGTCACAGGCCTCCACGCACAGGTTCAACTGGCTGTATTGTAGGCTATATAATTGATGTCCCTTCTAAACTCATTTGGGATACCAAGAGTCGATATAATCGATACAATGTCACTTCTTTCTAGACTATGGTGCATGCTGAGAGGGACTTCCATCGGTTTCCTTCACTTTGGGTTCAACAAGAATCTTGAAACCCTTACACTAATGAGGAACAACCACACAACGGATTCTCTCTCTCTCAAGCAATTTTATATCTATACTACAAATCACTATAATATATGTAAGTCTACGCCTCCAAATTCATGAGCAATTGCTCTAAAATTTATTATTATGGTGATGCATTCAATACTTATTCCCATAAAATAGCCAAATGCCAACAATACGTAGTCATCAACGCAGGCTCCAACCAGCAGATATACTTAACGCATACAGCAGACAGCAGAGAGGTCGGTCAAAAAATGAATGACTGTGTAGAGAACAACGATGAGAGAGCAAACAAATAAGGAGAGGCCTCAACACCTGAACACAACTATTCACGGGATCTCCACATTGAGTCTTTCACATCACGACAGAGAAAAAGAGAGAGATACATGAACTAGGGTTAATTTAGGGTTTTATGTAGTCTCTTCTCCAACAATATGGACTCAGTAGATAATTCAAATCTGGAGGAGATCGTAGTCATATATCGCAGCATGATCAGTCTTTAAAATCGCATACATAAAATCTCAGCAGAGGCACACAATATGGTTGTCTTTGCTACGCACCAGTCTTCAATATTCAAGGGATATTCAATGCAATATTCAACAACTACAAATCGCAGTCTCCAAATCAACACGCAGTCTGCAAGAATACTCAACGCAGATATTTTGCAGTCACGATAGCAATATGTGTTATTATTCAGCATAAAACATAGTCTTCAACATGCAGTCTCCAACACCTTCAGCAGTCTCCAACACGCAGCAGTAATATGGAGGAGATACCGCATATCGTAGCATAGATCACATCACGCAGCATAAACTTACAGTGTGAAATAATTAGGGTTTCCTCTACAAAATAGCAGCACACAAACTCAATCATGAAGGAATTGTAACGCATACAATGCATGCGACTCGACTGGCAGACTGATGGAGCAGTCTAGCAATGGACTGGCAAGCAGAATGCCAGGTATGGGCAGACTGGCAACAGGCAGGAGTTATGGCAGCGCTCTGATACCACTTGTTGGTAATAAATCTCGATTGATTATTATTCCAATGCAAATTCCTATATTTATACAAATCACATGGCGGTTGGGTTTCACCTTCTGCTCAGCCTGTTTGGCTTCCTACTATTTATTTATTTGCATTATATAACCCTAACGGATTATATTCTAACACCTTAGAAATGATAACTTTCGGCAGTGAGATGACTCTGGGACAACAAAAGAGTCAATATCAAGGAAGTCATATTAAGTCTGTCAGTAGGAACACTTGGTATTGCCTTGCTGTAAGTTTTCTTTACCCATCAAGGATGTCTGGGCCATTGTTTTCGTATGTCAGGTGGAAACCTTTTCTAAGCATTTAACACAATTTTTGCACACTATACACTATAGCTTGGATACTTGTAATCCCTTAAAATAAATTTAGGATTCCTACTATATAGGATGGTAACTTTTTTCAGTGGTTAATATGATTTGTTTCTGTTTAAAAAAGGCTAAAGCCTAAAGAATCATCATTTTTCTCTTCTTTTTTTTGTTTGCTCGAAACTCCCTCACTTCACGGGAGAGGATTTTTGTCTTGAGAAACCATGACCCAGGGGCATATATTCCTGTCAAAATCACCCAGGGATCACACCCAGCCTGGACCACACCAGCTGTCAAATTGGCTAGATTTTGGGGTGTCTCCTCCCAACTAGTTCACCCCTAAGGGGAATTGAACCTGGGTCACGTTGCTGACAAGACCCACACCTTAACCGAATGAGCTAGGAGGGAATTGATATTCATCCTTCTTCTTGTCTCTATGATTTAGTGCATGCATTTTTCTTTGCCTTTTACTTTTCGCTGAGCAAGTTAAATTAGTTGGGGCCATCTGTCATTAAATCTGTCTTTGGTTGGTGCATTATTTTGTTAACATATGCTTGATATATTTGATGGTAACGTACTAAGTTATTATTTGTTTTTCAAATGCGTTTTTTTGGCCATCCTCAAGTGACATGCTTACACATATTGGAGCATTTTTACTTGATTGTGTCATGCTAATTTATGTCAGTGGATTTGGGAGCAGTTTTTTGCATACATAACCTGGTTCTACAGTGTAAATAATTTTTGGTTAATTGAGTCTTAACTTAGTTTACATATGGTAGTTTCAGGAGATGATTTGGCACTATCCTATTTGCTGCACCTTATGTGCTAATTTATTTTACAGCCCTATTGACTACTTTGGTCATCTATTGACATTGATAAATATTCAATTTCAATTTCCATTCCTTTCAAAATGTCATCTAAATAAACCTTTAACCAAGCCTGAATGTAAGCAGTCCAAAAGAGAATTTGGCATAATTTAGATAACTACTAAGCTTAACAAAGTGTAACTTTGATGATAACGTACTAAGTTATTAGTTGATTTTCGAACGTGTTTGTTTGGCCATCCTGGAGTGAGATGATTATACATATTGGAGAGTTTTTACTTGATTGTGTCATGCTAATTTATGTCAGTGGATTTTGGAGTAGTTGAAATTTTCTACATACATAACCTGGTTTTACAGTGTAAATAATTATGGTTAATTGAGCCTTATCTTAGTTTAAATATGGGAATTTCAGGAGATGATTTGGCACTCTCCTAGTTGTTGCAGCTTATGTGCTAATTTATTTTACAGTCCTGTTGACTACTCTAGTCATCTATTGACATTGATAAATATTCAATTTCAATTTTCATTCCTTTCAAAAGCTCATCTAAATGGAGAACCTTTAACCAAGTCTGAATGTAAGCAGTCCAAATGAGAATATTTTTGCATAATTTAGATAACTACTAAGCTTAACAAAGTGTAACTCTAGAAACTCTTACATAATATTATTTGTTGGGTCAGTGAATGAGCAAAACAGATCTGAGAATAATGTATTTCAATTTGTTAAAGCAAGTATTTAGGTCAGTTGTTTCTAGTGATTTTTTTTAATCGGTTCATACATTTTTTTCCTTTATGTAGACATTACAGTTGGTATAAAGATGTGAAGGTTTCTTAAGAGACATTTATAGAAAATGTTGTGAAAGCTTTTATTGCTTTGTCAATCAGAATCTATTTACATTTTTTATTTTGGCATCCTTGTTGTGGATCCATTCACACTATTCTCTGTATCATTATTCAAGGTTGAAGCCTTTGTATCAGTATTTGCTAATTATTAGTGGCCTATGCAAAGTTTGGTGCATGTATTTTGTGCTTTGTATGTGTGTATATTCTTACAAGGATCAGATTTATTTGTAGGAGCTACATGATCACAAAAAGAGACAAGTTTGCATAGAAACTGGCGAAGATAATAGAAACTATCTACTGGATGATTTAAGGTCCTTGGAACCAGATATGGTAAGATTCTGGCTGGGAAGTAGTACCAAGTATGTGCATTGGATTTTGTGTCTTTTTAATGAGGACACATTTTGATTTCATATTGATGCATTGGAATTTTCTTGTGATGATCTTCATCCCATTAGGTGACTCAATTATCACAGCGTTCATCAGTAGATGTTGAAGTAGTCAGTCAAAAACTTGTGCAGAATGTATTGAAGATATTTTTCCCAGATGATATATCTTTGAACATAAAATTTGGAGAGATGGATAACATCAAAAAGGATAGAAATTTGGGTGAGTTGGAGACCAGTTGGTCTGCTTTTCAAGGAGCAGTGCCTGCCTCTCGTGACTACCTTGAAAGAATTATTTTCTGGTGTGTATTCTCTACTGACATATGTAGATACACCAAATGCAGTTGCTAGTCTCCTATTTGTTTGATGTTTCTTTAGTCCTCGATATCATGCGATAAAAAATCAGATAAATTATCTTTCTTACAACAAAATGTTTTTATTTATTTATATAATTCTCAAATGTCTAAAGAATAACATTTGAAATATGAAAATGCAGCTCCCTTTCTTGTGGACACATGTTTGGCATCTCTTGTATTAGAGAGTGGATTCAACGATACAAGAACAATATTTGAAAGGTAAGAATATGCAAGCTCGCAAATTGTTGTTTTCCATGGTGTCATGTTAAATGAACTAGTAAGACTATAAAGTTCATGAAAAAGATTAAATATATATTTATCATTTTTGTTGAAACAAATCTTCGAGATTATAATTTTGTATTTATGTAAATAATGTGTAGTGTCCACAATGCAATAAAAAGGCTAAGCCAGGTGACATCAGAATTCTTTATGTGCCAGTTATATCTATAACTAGTCAACAATAGTGACAAATCAGTTGTCTTTGTTGCAATACCCATAGTTTTCGTCATCCTTAGAGCTTCATTCTTCATATTTGAATGGGTAGGTGATGGATTTATCATCAATAAAGAGTTATAAAACAATTGCAAACTGATATTATTAGTCCTTAATCAAGTACCCACTAGATCAGTTTCACCAACTTCCATGATTGGATAGGACTAATCCATGATTGCAAAATTCAGCCAAAGAGAACTTTTTGAAGGAATTAAAAGGCCACTTTTTCTCCATTTTATCCAATTAGAAGTGAGATTTTGTTCAGAAAGTTGTTAGTAGCATAGTATTAGAAATTTAAAATGTCTAAAGCATAACTGTACAACTAGGTACTAAAAAAAGTAGATAGTATTCTAGGAGTGAGCACCAAATCTTCAATTTTCACAAGGCTTTTAAAACAGAGATTAAATTTTCAAAGTAAACTAGAGAGCTCCTACTAGTATATATCTAATAGAAGTACCTAATACAAAAAAGATTTTACATATCATGCTTTAGTGAAAAATATCCTGGCTATAGGATCTTCTACATTCTGGCTATATTCTTTAGTGAAAAATATCCTTGGGTTCTCAAACTCGATATCTTCAAACTATTGTGAAACAGTTTCATCTTCTTTGGTATAAATATGTTGTAGTGGAACCCCAAGTCTCCCTATGATTTGATGATGTAGTCTAAGTGCATTTAATGAGCCTTTTTAGTCCTGGATTTAAGGTTGAAGCACTCAGACTCCAAGGCTTGTCTTTTCCTCCTTTGTTGCATGACTATATCTAGGATTTCCAAGTTCTACGAGATGATGACATGCTCCTTTCTTTGTATAGTATTTTTCAGAGAAAGCATAGCAAAACTGTTTTCATTGATGTAGTCCTGTATTTGAAGGATTTTCTTGATATCAAGGATGTCTTGCTGACTTCCCATGAAAACATGGGCAACTCATGGCTTGGAATGCCCAAGAAGACTCAATTTGCAATAGGGGAGTACCCAGTCTCCATTCAGTCTGGTGAGAAATGCAGTAGCAGAGTGACCATATTTATGCCACAGAATTTCCTTTAATCCACTGTTGTCTAGGGTTCTGAGCACAGGACCACAATTGCCGATATACCACAATTGCTTGAGGTGGGTCAATTGAAGGCCAAAATTACCATTGAAATACCACCATCCAACTGTAATAACTGTAGTATGACTGTATGTAATGTGATGTATAACAAAAATGCGCACCCTAGGTGTACAACCTTGGTATCATAAAATTTCCGCTTGGTGATGTCAAACTCACTCCAAAGATAGTTCAAAGGCTCAAATGCAGGACACATCCACAAAGGAATGATACCAGGGGTAGAATTTACACCATATAAAGAATGGCTAGTACTAAGCCCCAACGCAAGGAGATAATACCATCATCCTAAAAAATAGCATAGAACACTAATACACACAAAATGTGCCACCTTGAACATAGAGATATGCCTGCTAATGATGACAGATTCAAACCAACTTCTAAAATGATAGTCCCAGGACTCAAATGGAATACACAACAACATAATAGTATAATACATGGAGAATTTTGAGGACTGTTCCCCAACAGACATCCAGTTTATAACGTCTCTTGAATTTTCAAAAATCCGCCATTCCCATTTGAAATTCAACTAAATACTTCACCTATGAGCACCTACCTCTTCAAAACCAGTGTTTCTATCATTGAGAGTGTTGTCTTGCTCCAGTCGATGTCAAAACAGGAATCACATTTTCCCAAGAACAAATATGGGCAGAGAGCATTCAAAACTGAATATTAGAGTTGGGAATGGCATGTGTGGTGCCATCCCACACTCATCTGGAGTATAAATGCACTATTAACTTGAGGCCCTAATCTTACATAGGAAATACTTCTTGATGTTGGAGTAGTTTGGAAACAGAATTTTGACTTATGAACAAGTCACTTTCAAGGGTAGATCCTGTTGTAAGATTGGTCACCTAGCCACTTCTTGTCATAAGAGAATTTTTGAGGATTCCCTACAAATAAACTGATCAAGAATAAGAAGAAATGTAAGCCCACCTAGTGGAAACAACCAGTATTACATCATCATATAATTGGCTCAAAAACCTTAGATAAAGAGAATGGAACAATGTAGGCAGTTCAAATGGGGAATATGAACCTCATCATGATTTTCTCTATCCTTTGCTACATCATAAATGTGCATTTCATGGTCAAGTAAATTCCTTCATTTTGAAAGTCATAAATCTTGATAAGAATATGCCTTTACGCAACTGTGCATTATAAGAACACTGTAGAATACCAGTCTCTCCAACCTTTTCGATAGCTTTAGTCAATCTCAAAAGCTTACTAGAATCTAAATTTTAGTGTAGTATTATTTTAGGTGACCATACATTCTAAGGAAATTTCAGTTCTTATCAATGGTTATTTCTCTCTATGAACTGTTGTCCAATCATGATGGAAGCTGTTTCAGATCCCGTACATCTCAACATAGAGCTGATATATATTTTGTTATACCTAATAGTTTGCAAGTTTTTCAAGTTTAATTCATGCTTAACCAGTTGTCCTGCCCTTCAAATAACTGGTATCATCACCTAGAAGCCAAATATACAACCCTTTAACGGTTTCTCTAAAGACGCAATGTTGTAGGAGCAAGGTATTTCTCTTTATATTTGCAACATGACTCTTTAATTATTGAATCCACTATTAGGTGCCCTTATAGCCAAGGAATAATAATTCACAAAGAATAACTCCTCCATACAAAATGGTACCTTTGAAACAATAAATGATTCAATTCTAAATACTTGCAATACTTGCAATTCCCAAGTCAAAATACTTGCAATTCTTTGAATTCTAGGTGTAGAGATCATTTTTACAAAGATAGTACGGTGCATAGGGAATCAAGTCTCTAATTTTGCAAATGATAATCATCGAGTCTCCATTAGAAATAAGTTTATGAATCTGCCTGGCTCTTAGAATGTTTATCACTTGATTTAAAGCTAAAATAGGCTTCACAATAAGAGAATAAACCTTTTGCAGTTTGATCACAACCATAGATCTGCTTATTATGGAACCTTCTCAAAGAAAAGGTGAATATACTTTGCATAATTTTAAGTTTATTAATTATCAAAGCAACAGGTTGTTCTTTAATTTTTATAGCCCATGATGAGGAACATCTGAAACACCTTGAAGCTCATGGATTCTTAATATTGCAGTAGACAAGAGGGAAAGTTTTGTTTCTGACTCTTTGTTTTTTATGCAATGATGTCATTGGGCTTCGAAATCCTTTCAGGAAGGACTCTTCTTTGGACTATGAGAATGATAGTGATGAAGAATGGGAAGATGTACTCATCACTAAATCTCTATGGTAAGAGTATTTATAGTATTTTTATTAGCTTTAGTTACAAGGAAAATTGTACATAGCTCTTAGGAATTAGTTTATCATAAATACTAGTTACTGGTAAGTTGTAATAGTAATAATTATGTAGTTTGTAAATTGATATCTATCATAAATTTGTTTGAATGTCATCATTGTCAAGCAATAACAACTTCTTAAAGGGTTCTAGCTCAATGGTAGAGCACCTGCCTAATTATAGGCAAGAGGTTGGTGGTTCGATTCCTTCATTCCATATCATAAATTTGTGACTACAACAAAGACTAAATTCACATATATACGACTATTAGTAGATAATTTCCCGTATCTGAGTCGTATTTAGCTTATTCATTAATATGTTAATATCTAGTAGTTTATTTAGTCGTATATTTGGTCATTAATGGTTGCAATCAGTGACTAAATTAGCGACTAAATCAATGACTCACTCAGTGACTAAATGAATGACTAAATCCATGACTAAATCAATGATTGAATCATTAACTATAAATGACTAAATCATTGACTATCAATGACTAAAGCATTGTCTGTCAATGACTAAATCAATGACTACTAAGTCAAGCTATTAATGACTAGTGAAATACGACTAGCTATAAGATAGTGGAAATTTGCTACTATTAGTCACCGACTAAAAAATAGTCGTTTATAGCTTGATTTTAGTCCTTTTTTTAGTCATTAATTTCTCATTTTCTACTAGTGGTCAGACTCCATTCTCAATATCCCTTTCTCACATACGAGCATCTTGATCCAAGTCCTTAAATATGTTAGGCATCGTCCTCTAGGTCCTTGGAAATTTTTGTTTTTTTTCAGTTTCACTATATGACCTTATAGTGTCAACAACAATTTCAGTGATGCATTCTTCCAAAATACCATAAACCCAAAAATCGACAGCCCTAGATATAGGGTTGCTAATACTTTTTAGCCACTGAATCAACTTAGGGATCCCCTCTATCAGTACTCCTCCTTGAAACTTTTTCTTTTGTGTCATAAACTTTAACAACCATTGTTGGGTAAAATATGCACTATCTAATTCAACACTTAATTGTCAACATGGGAAGGGAGCTTGTGAGATGCAAACAATATATGTGCAGGATTGCAGGCTTGAACTAACCTAAGCTAACTTAAAGATGCAAATGTGCTAACATGCAACTATATTGTTTTAATCTACATGCATGACTTTCATAATTCAAATACAAGAATTTAATCTATCTATGAAAACAAGAAATTAACTAAGAACTTGGAAAGTAACTATAGTTTAAATCTAATATAATGTTATATTAATCTATTCTATAAAGGTAGGAAACTGATTAATAACTGAGATTCAAACTAGTCTAATGCTATGCTAATCTATTCTATGGAAAGAAATTGCAGATACTAATCTAGAAAGAAGTCGCTTGGTCCATAAACGATTTTAACCAATGAAAGCAAAAATAACTACTTGCAGCAAATTACCTGATCTATGTTATGAATTGGAGACTATTTTATGTATGCATAAGTAAATTCCTATCGAAGAATGCAAGTGCAACTGAGTTATGGAAAGCAATGAATTATTTAATTTAAAATTCATAGAAAGCAAAAACAAGTAACTACAAATTCGTAGAAAGCAAAGAAAATAGTATTCTAAATACCAAGTGTAAATAAATGCGTTGCAAAACAGTAAATTAATCAAAGAAAACTAAAATTGGAGCTTTATAATCAAAACTAAAACTAAGTACAAAACAATAACTGAAAATATATTCAACTATAAGCAAACCTACAACAGAAAAACAAAAACTTCTACTCTACCTCTTCAGCAAACTATACCATAAACTAAAGAATCTACTAAATCAAAGATACACACGATTGATGGATTTAGTGTAAAGTAGATGGAGCCATCAAATAATGATTGAAAGGTGTCTCTAGTCCCAAAATTCATCTCTTTCATATAGAATTATAGTAGTGTTCCCCACAAACTAGGAATTTCATTCACCCTTATGCTACCCTGTAGTAATGATGCTTAAATAACATGCCATGATAATGAAGCTAGGATGTACGAGTGACCTCTAGGTTTTAGATAGACCTTAATTTATGACAAATCCCCATGAGGTTTAAAGTTGGTCTTGAGTAACTGGTATAATTAGAAATATGCATGTATGAAAATGAATAATGATGTAAAATTGCTTTGGTTTAGTCATTAACATGGTCTTTTTCTTAGTTCTTTTATTCGAAAAAAAAAGTTGCATTATTCCCTAAACTAAGAATGCAACATTTTATTTATATGCATATTTCCCTACCCTAAGAAGAAAGAAAACATATTTATTCAAGTATATGAGCTTTTCCAATGAAACCAAGTGCGAAGCAAAATAAGAATTGTACTTTTATCCACATATGAAAATATTGTTGCATTGATTACCTGAATGTGGAAGTTCAACCAACTTACTTTTCTTTGCATCAACAGGTGTCGAATGAAGGAATGGTATTGCGGTCGAGTTACCTCCAAAAACCATCTTTCGATGTAGTCTTGGTACTCAACTTCCTTCACTGTGTCATACAGATCCCCTTCTTCTAATTGAGCAGTTGTTTGAGCACATGATGGATCTATTAGCTTGCATGTGGAGAACTCTTTAATTTCAGGTTGCTCTCCTTTGAATGCAATCCCCAATGTATCAGATTCTTTTGCAGTCTCGCAAAGAACATCTTTTTGTAGTTCTTGGGATTTTGGTTCATTTGTCATTTCAGGAGCGGTTGATAAGCTCTCAACTGCTATCAAGAGCTTCTCTTCTTGAGATGTAGAGATCGAGATCCCAGCTATTTCTAGGAGTTGAGAAATTTCTCTCATACTAATGAACACCTTTGAATCCATTTGGTTGGTTGATAACTCTTGCTTCACAAAAGTATTAGTGGTTGGGGCTCTTCCTGCACCCAAAATTTTGTTTATATAAATATATATATATATATATATATATATATATTCTTTAGAATCTAATTACAAAACATATCACACATTTGAAAATAAAATACCTTATGACAAATGTAAACGCACCTAAAAAAAAAAAGAACCGAATGTAACAGATCTAAATGCAACACCTAAGTTTGCTGAAGAGATAACACACTTTGATTAAATGGAAAGAAAGTAAACTACCTAAATGTGTAAGAAGTACACTTAAGAGAATTAAATCAAACTTTGCGTGAAGTAAACACACTTGTCCAAAAAAGGAACAACAAGGCTTTAGGGCGACCCACTAAAGTGGATGCGTCAGGCTGAAACAATATGGAAATTTCGTAGTGAAGTCATCTTTGAGTCTTATCGTTTCCCCTACCACTTGTTATGTAATGTAAAAGAAACCTATCTACCCTTATCTACCTAGACTCCAATCCCTTTAGCACCTCCCTGACAATGGCGCCAAAATGTTGGGTAAAATATGCACTATTTAATTCAACACTTAATTGTCAACCCGGGAAGGGAGCTTGTGAGAGGCAAACACTATATGTGCAGGATTGAAGGCCTGAACTAGCCTAAGCTAACTTAAATATGCAAATGCGCTAACATGCAACTATATGATTTTAATCTACATGCCTGACTTTCATCATTCAAATGCAAGAATTTAATCTATCTATGAAAATAAGAAATTAACTAAGAATTTGGAAAGTAACTATAATTTTAAATCTAATCTAATGTTATATTAATCTATTCTATAAAGGTAGAAAACTATTTAATAACTAAGATTCAAAGTAGTATAATGCTATGCTAATCTATTCTATGGAAAGAAATTGCAGATACTAATATAGAAAGTAGTCGCTTGGTCTGAAAGCAATGTTAACCAATGAAAGCAAAACTAACTACTTGCAGCAAATTACCTGATCTATGTTATGAATTGGAGACTATTCCATGTATGCATAAGTAAATGCCTATATAAGAATGCAAGTGCAACTGAGTTATGGAAACAAATGAATTTTTTAATTGAAAATTCGTAGAAACCAAAAACAAGTAACTGCAGATTCGTAGAAAGCAAAGAAAATATTATTCTAAATACGAAGCATAAATAAATGCGTTGCAAAACAATAAACTAATAAAAGAAAAATAAACTTGGAGATTTATAATCAAACCTAAAAATAAGTACAAAACAATAACTGAAAATACATTCAACTGTAAGCAAACCTACATCAGAAAAACAAAATACTTCTACTCTACCTCTTCAGAAAACTATACCATAAACTAAAGAATCTCAACCAATCATAAAATGATCATGCAACTAATTTAAAATTTGAAAAGTAAACTTACACTAAACTAGGTTATGTGAGCTTTTATCATCAAACTTTAAAATACTGAAAACCAATGCATCTTTAAAATCTAAATGAACCTATTAAGCTTGAATTTGAGACTAAGTACTAATTTTTTACATCTACTTGAATGAAATAACTTGAAGAAATAAAACTAACAAAGCCTAACACAATGAAATGTTGTGTAATTGGAAATGAAAGGTTGATTATGGACTCAAATGAAAACTGAAAATAGAATGTTGAACCTATTTCAGAAATGAGACAAACTAATATTCAACAAAGAATATGAAATTTTTTTAAACAAACTTAAGCTAATCTAGGTTTTAGGCATGAAAACAAATGAAAGTAACTCATAAACTATCTAAGTCATGATAAAAAATAAAACTAAAACTATTTCTCATTTGAATCAGTAAAATATATATTGAATATAAATGGATTTTATCATTATTAAAACTGAAATAATTAATCTATGTGTTAATATAGAACTAAATATGAATTGTTAGAGGTGGATTCGAATCCCAACTAGCTACATAACACGGTGGAATGCTGGAAAATTAACCTCTACCTTAACCAACTATTTCTGCAAAAACGAAATACTGAAAATTCTGAAAATAAATTAAAATTATGTCTAAGTGTGAATTAAAGGTTGAACGACAGTCTGCATTAAGGTGAGAACAAAAGGCTGAAAAAAAGTCTGCATTAAGGTGCAAACAAAAGGCTGAAAAATAGTCTGCATTAAGGTGCGAACATGGGACTAAAAAGACAGTCTAAACAGAGGAACGAATGGTAGGATGTGTCGAAAATTTCATAAAAGTGCAGTAAATTATATGTTATAAACAACAAAGTATTACCTACAAGAAAAAGAACCACTTGCTTGAAAAAATGAGATGACTTACAAGAAAACGTAATAGATATATATGAAAAAAAAAATTACTTAGCTACAAACATAAAAAGAAACTGATGAATATACACAAATAGAACCTCTGGTTGTTGAGGGACCCTTCTCAGCAATCAGGGGTTGCGTTCCTACGCTACTCAGTGTAACACCTCGGTTTTGATCCCGTTTGCATTAAATATAGATGATACATATATTGTAAATAATCATGTTGTGGAGCTAAAGGCAAAGGCCCACCATCGATTTGGTTATGTTATGTTTTGGATTGGAATTGTCACCGATGGTATATTGGGACATGCGGCATATATATTAAGCTATGGAATCATGTAACTATGCATCTTTAATTAAATAACCCAACCAGCTATGTTCACTGCAACCAAATTGAGAAGGGGCATGATTTCCTAAGGTTAAGGGGGGGATTGCTAAACCTGGACCACATGGGGAAAAGCCATGTGTCACACCTCAAACCCCTCTTTAGTTGAGGTAGTTAATGCTAGGTAGGGGAGGGTGGAAGGATTTCCCCCACGTGCCTCCATAGCTGGCTTAGTCATGCGCGGGCTAGGAGTGATTCCCTCATGCACTATTTGGGATGGTGATGGTCTGTCCACTCTCTCGGATCATGGGCTGTTCGTTTCCTCATGCAGAGCGGAGATAAAATGTTTTACAATCCTTGTGTTGGGGTTCACCTTCCCTCTCTCACACCGATTTTTGGTCTGTGGTTTTGTTCCTTCCATTCATATAGAGAACCGATTTTCCCTTGGCATGATCAGACTGTGTATTGTCTCGTCCTTCCTCTGGAGATCGTAGCTGTGTTTTGATTATTGATCCCTGGCTGTAGTTTTCTCCACATCTGGATTAGATTTGTTTTCCCTTTTTATGGTGGTATCGGTTGAACAATGTCGCGAGTACCTACGTTCTAGTCGATTGTGCTTTTCCCCTATTAAAGCTTGAATAGTTGTTTTGCTGCATGCGCGCAGTGGTTTTGTCCTCAAACTGCATTGGAGTAGTGAATGAGGGCCTGATGTGCTTGATAAACCTGGTGGTTTAGGAACCACACAGATAGAGCTAGTGGGCTGGATTTCTTCTCCACAAGCCCTGAATAGCACTGGAAGGGAGATCAGGGCCTGAGGGACTGCGTTGTAGAGAAAGGACTAATTTCCCTGGGTTGGGTGTGTGTGGGTGTTCTCGAAGCCAGGCTGGTTCTAGTGTTGGTGTCCATAGCTATTCAATGAGCTCACCAACTTAGCATTTATCCTTTCCCAGCTCTTGGATGGCCTGATAAACCCAACTTTGTTGGCTTGGATGATCTGTTGTTCGCCTGATAAACCCAACTGTGTTGGCTTGGATGAACTGTGTACCCTTTCTTTGTTGTTATCCTTGGCTATATGTAATCCTATTAGTTCCTTATTCCTTGGGGAATCATGCCCGGCTCAGGGGTGGCAGTGTTGCTGAGAGATTAAGAAGCACGTAGGCCTATGGTTGGGTGGAAAATTACAGCGATGTAGCTAGTTGCGGAACAAGTTCTCTATAAGATAAGTATTCTTTCCTAAGTTGTGTCTACAACCATATTTGCCATTGATGAATGATGATGCACATGTTAAATGCTGAATGGTATATGCATGAATGATTGATTGATATGGTTTGCTTCCATTTTGTATATGAACAATTATGCTTGGTAATATGTTTTATGTTTTTGAGTATCATGCTTCAACATTATATTTATGTGTGTGTTCATGATTCATGGGGCTAGATGCCGAGATGATTTGTTGATAGATTGTAGAATCTTCTTCACCGGTCGGAGGGTCGGGGACGTTACAGTGTGGTATCAGAGCTCTGGTTGCAGCATGGTCCTGAATGGGCCATGACGATGCAGTGACAGAGCTTATATTGCAACATTTGGGCCTCAGAGGGCCATGAAAGAATAGTTAACAGAGGCAGGTTGGTTACTGTCAAGAGGAAACCAGGAGGAAATGGGTGATGACACGAAAATTCACAAAATTTTTCTAAGTGCCAGAATTGTCGGCTCATCGAAAAACTTAGTGAGAAGTTCTTCCAATGCATCAGAGCCCTTAGTGGGAAGGCCAACAGATGGACGGTAATCGGAAGGAAGTTGAGGAAAGGTTGAATTTTTCGATCGTCAGCACATTGAAGGACTAAGGGAGAAGGTCCTCCGACGCCGTGGAATAATTAGTCTAAATACTACCTGACACCAAGGAATTTTGGAAAAAATTGATGAAGTAATGGAATCGTCGGTGATCGGCGATGATTAATTGATCGCATCGCCAACGCTCAACTAATCATGTTGTCGATGCGGAGAAAGTTTGGCAACTACATTGGAAGAGGTTAGATGATCTTGCACCACCGTTGTGGATGCCTAGACAACTATCCTTTTGACGGATAGATCCTCGACCGCTGATGCTGTAGAGGAAAATCGTTCCGACAGTCGATGCAGCGGAAAAAAATTTCAAATTTTTTTCTAAGGAACGAAATCATCGGCAATCGGAGGGGAATATTTGTTGACATCACCGATGAATAGTTGAAGGAAGAGCCGAAGGAAGATGAAAAATTCAAATTTTTTTTTTATCTAAGGCACGAGATCATTGTCCATCGGAAAATGTTAGATGTACTAGTCGTTGATGAACATCGAAAGGAGTTAGTGGTTCGTGCACTCGTCGTTGCAGAAGTTTAGAGCACTAAGCTTCCGATGGTTATAGGTTTCGACTCCCAATGCACTTTAGCTCACCGATCGGAAATAATTAGGGGATTGGGCCGTCGATCAAAAAAGGTTCAACGAGGATGAACCACCAATGCAGCTGTGGAGTGAACTATTCAGCCGAGGTGTTTAGTGGATGGTGGCTCCAAGTTCCGATGCATAACTACGGTGGAGACAACCAGTTTATTTGGTCAGATACGTATAGGGGAATATGGAGCAGATGGAGTCAGAAGCTTTCGTTGACAGATAGTTAAATGGATCGACAGAGAATTAGAGATGATTGAGCCGATGAAGTGGCAAAAAAGAAGACTAAAGAGAAAAAAATTCAAAATTTTTCTAAGTCATAGAATCATTAGCCATCGGTGATGATTAGTTGATCACATCGCCGATGCTTAGATGATTTGGTTGCCGATGAGCTACGTTGGATAAAGTTAGTTGATCAAACGTCCGGCGTTGCGGCTGATGAGTAGACTATTCCTCCAATGGACAATTGTTTCGACCGGCGATAGGCCCATGGCTGTGGAAGTCATAGAAAGATCGTGGGCTGCCGTTGCGGAAACCAAAAGGACTAACCACTCGATGCCAGTACGCCTGACCGCCAATGTAGCAGATTAGTTGGTTTTCCCACTGATAAAGTTCAGACTATTAGACCACTATAAGCTCGATACGGTGAAGGAAATTAGTCAAGCGATCGCGGATAAAACTCGGATTAGTAAACCACTACAAGCTGAAACGTCGGAGAGTTAGCAGGGAAGAGACCCGATTAGAAGGAATTTTTTTTAAAAGTATAAGGTCATCAAAATTTTTATAAGGGTCAGGCCGCCGATCAAAAGGAATCAAAGGATTGAAACTCTACCATTGCGGCAGGATTGAAATTTTTTAGTTGGTTTTCCCATCAAGACGCTGGAGAGAAATAAATAAATAGACCACCGATGAATTAGGTGTTTTGACCACCGAAGTATCAGAAAGATAATTGGGAGAAGGTCCGATTGGGGCCAAAGGAGATTTGGGTTTTCAAGAAAACTTCTCAGTGATTTTTCAAGCAGTTTTCAACTGCCTTTCAACAGATTTTAGTAGAATGTCAGTGGTGACAGGGATGAAATAATTATAGACAACTTCCAAGAGCACAATTCCAAAAGGAACAATAAAGAAAAAGGTTGTTCAGTCATGAGAACCCATGATGGCTATGATGCTATGGATTCTTACGAGTGTGCAGGAGATTCCATGGGAGAAAATGTTCATAATGGAAAAGATGACATAGAGTCTAATGGAAGGAGATCGAGGTTGCAGCCACCATGAGAAGCTTGATTAAATCCCAGGAAGAGCAACACCAGTTGAATGCTACCATGTTGTAGAGTTTAATAGACTTGCAGAGAAAGATAGACTCTAGGCGAGAAGGTAGTAAGAGCGGCACTAGGAGAAGGAGAAAAACTTCGAGTGGATCATCTGACTCTGAAGAATCCAGTGGAGATACAAGTCCCTCTTCTCACAAAAGGAAAAGAAGAAGGAACCATAGGGATCGCTCTCGAGATGAATTTAGGAAAGCTAAACCTCCTACATTTGATGGTGACATAAAGACTGGACAAGAGGCTGAAGCTTGGCTTCTTTGGATAAATAAGTACTTTTAAGTACAAGATTATTCAGGAAACATGAAAGCAAGAGTTTCCATATTCAATCTAAATGGAAGAGCCTCCATTTGGTGGGAACACTTCAAGCAAGTAAGGAAGATCAGTGAAAGGAAACTGAAGTGGAAACAATTCAAGAAGTATTTCAGGTAGAAATACCTCTTTGATAGGTATTATGATGACAAGATCAAGGAATTCCATGAGCTGAGATTGGGATAGCAGACCATGGATGAATATGCAAACAAGTTCCTGGAATTGTTAAGGTATGTCTGGTACATCAAAGATGAAAAACTGAAGGTCCAGTGGTTTCTGAGTGGATTTCCTCAGTCTTACAAAGACAGAATTGAGTTTTATGAACTGAGAACTCTTGAAGAAGCCATAAGGAAGGATAAGTATTTCTATGAGCAAAGAAAAGGTAAACCTGATTACCACAAGGCATGGAAGGACAAGAACAATGAGAATTTTGATCAAAGGAAGATAGGTTTCAAACCTTTTAGATTCAGGAATCAGTAGAAGCAGCCATCCCAAGCTACGAGTAATCCAGTTGGAGTGACAGGTGGAAAGCCTAAAGACCCACATTAAAATAAAGGTCCACTCAAATGTTGGAAATGTGAAGGACCCCACTTGCGCAGATATTGTCCACTTGAGAATGAAATTGCAAGGCCAGCTTATAACATTCAGGAAGCATAAACTGTGGGTCAAGTAGTAAGGGAAATCCCTAGAATTTATGCAGCACTGGAGGACCGCCAGGCAGATCACCAGTCAACTGTGGCTGAATTTGCAGGTAAGACTGTTGAACAATCTGTTTCTATTTTGATTGACCCTGGTTCTACTCACAGTTATATCACTCCTAGGGTAGTGGAGATTTGTGCTTTTAAGAAGGTCAAGCATAGGAAGCCTTGGTTAGTTCAGCTAGCCACTAGAACTAAGAGAAAAGTTAGTGAAGTGGTAGATAAATGTCCATTTATCATGAATGGAATGATCACTTCTATAGATCTGAATGTTCTACCGCTTGGTTCCTATGATGTTCTCATTGGAATGGATTTGTTAGAAGCTCACAGAGTGAAGCTTGACTACTATCAAAAGACTTTGGAATGCACGGATGGGGAAGGAAACCCAGTAGTTTTGAAAGGTATTCCAAAGGTAATTTTAGTAAGACAGGTTTCAGCAATGCAGTTTAAGAAGTTCTGTAGGAAAGGTTTCCAGTTTTATGCAGCTCATATTCTGGAACCAACAGGAGATGAAACTCCTAGGTTGGAGGAATATCAAGTGTTACAGGAATTCAAGGATGTGTTTCCTGATGAGATTCCAAGGCTTCCTCCAAAGAGGGACATTGATTTCACCATTGAACTTGTGCCAGGAGCAACACCAGTGTCCAAGACACCTTACAGGATGAGTACACCGGAGATGCTAGAGTTGAATATGAAACTGCAAGAGTTGTTGGAAAAGAAGTATATCCGACAGAGTGTGTCTCCTTGGGGAGCACCAGTTCTGTTTGTAAAGAAGAAAGATGGTACACTCAGGTTATGTATTGATTACAGACAATTGAACAAGGTTACTGTGAAGAACAAATATCCTTTTCCTAGGATTTATGACCTCTTTGATCAAATGAGAGGAGAAAAGGTATTTTCCAAGATTGACTTGAGGCCTGGTTACCATCAAGTGAGAATCAAGGATGAAGACATTCATAAGAAAACCTTCAGGATGATATATGGACATTATGAGTTTGTAGTGGTACCCTTTGCCTTATGAACAGTGTCTTCAGCTAGTATTTGGACAAGTTTGTTCTTGTTTTCCTTGATGACATTCTTGTTTATTCTAAGAATGAGGAAGAACACAAAGAGCATTTGAGATTGACATTGCAATTGCTCGGGGAGCATCAGCTGTATGAAAAACTAAGAAAGTGTGACTTCTATAGAGATAGAATTCAATATTTGGGTCACATTATCTTAGAAGAGGGTATATTTGTGGACCCTGAGAAGATTGAAGCCATTATGAATTGGCCTACTCCAAGAAGTGTGACAGATGTAAGATATTTTATGGGACTGGAAGGATACTACAGGAGATTCATTGAGGGATTCTCTAAGGTTGCACATGCCATCAATTCTTTGCAAAAGAAGGGGATAAAGTTTGAATGGAATTCGAAGTGTGAAGAAATATTCTAGGGGTTGAAGAATCTTCTCACTAGTGCACCAGTATTGAAAGTTGCAAATCCAAAGAAATATTTTGTGGTATGTACCGATGCATGCAGACAAGGGCTTGGAGGAGTCCTTATGCAACACAACCACGTGATATGTTATGAGTCGAGAAAGCTGAAGGAGCATGAGAAGAACTATGCCACTAATGATCTAGAACTTGCAGCCATAGTACATGCTCTCAGGATGTGGAGACATTACTTGATGGGTAGAATATTTGAGCTCAGGACAAATCATTGTGGTCTAAAGTATTTGTTTGATCAGCCTACACTAAATGCTAGGCAAGCGAGATGGCTGGAATTTTTATGTGAGTCTGATTTTGAAATCAAACACATAAAGGGGAAAGCGAATAAGGTAGCTGATGCACTCAGCAGGAAGGTACAGGAAATGCATGTGGCATCTCTTAGTATTTTCCAATCAGATTTGAGGCAGCAGATTGTTAATCGTGTTGCTGGAGATGAATTGTATGAGCAGGTAAAAGACAAATTGCAACAGAAAAGTCTTGAGAAGAGGTATGAAGGACATAAATTGGAAGAAGATGGAATTCTTATTGATAAAGGTGGAATTTATATTCCGGATGTAGCAAATTTGAGGGGAGTTGTTATGGATGAAATCCATCAAGCTCCGTATTCTTGTCACCCAGGATATCAGAAGACAATTGCTATAGCTAAAAAGCAGTACTTTTGGCCAGGAATGAAAAAGGACATGGCTGAATACCTTTCAAGGTGCATGAAATGTCAACAGGTAAAGGTTGAGCATCAACATCCAGCAGGTTTGTTGTATCCTTTTCCAGTTCCAAAATGGAAATGGGAAGTTATTTCCATGGACATTATTACAGGACTGTCGGTGACTTGGAGACAACATTATTCCATCATGGTTGTGGTAGACAAGTTGACAAAGGCAGCACATTTTATACCAGTGAAGTATACACATAAGACTGATGACATTGCAAAGATCTTCATGAAGGAGATTTTCAAATTGCATGGATTGCCAAAGGCAACAGTTTCTGACAGAGATGTCAAGTTCACTTCCAATTTTTGGAAGAGGTTGTTTGCAGATTTGGGTACAAAGCTAAACTTCAGCACTGCATACCATCCTCAGATAGATGGGTAGACAGAAAGAGTTAATCAGGTACTTGAATATATGCTTTGCATGTATCTGATGGAAAAACCGACCAAGTGGGAAGATTACTTACACTTGGTAGAGTTTGCTTACAACAATGGATAGCAGGCATCCTTGGGGATGACTCCGTACAAAGCTTTGTATGGAAGAAGGTGTAGGACACCAGTGACTTGGGATAACCCAGTGAACAGGGTTGTGCTTGGACCAAAATTGTTCGAGGAAATGGAGCAAGAGGTTGTAAAGATTAGGCAAAATCTGAAAGCAGCATAGGACAGACAGAAAATCTATGCAGATAAGCATAGGATGAACCAAATGTTCAATGTTGGGGATCATGTTTACCTCATAGTGAAAGCAAAGAAGAGTTCCTTGAAGCTTGGAAGTTGTGCCAAGTTGTCACCTAGATAGTGTGGGCCGTTTGAAGTGCTTGAAAGAATAGGGAAAGTTGCATATAGACTTGCATTGCTTGCTAGTACTGGAGCTCATAATGTTTTTCATGTTTCTTTGCTTAAGAAATATGTACATGATCCTAACCAAGTGATAAATTGGGATGTGATTCAGGTGGAACCCGAGGGAGAGTTCCAAATCAACCCAATGCGCATCCTCGACAGGAAGGTCACAATGCTCCAGAACCGGGCCATAGGGTAGGCAGGTAAAGGTGCAATGGGATCACTACAGACCTAAAGAGGCTACGTGGGAGCTGGAGGATGCCATGGGATTGTCACATCCATTTTTGTTCAATTCTGTGGAACACTGAGGCGGTACCAGTGTAGCATTTTGTTCAAATTTTGTAAAGCACTAAGGACAGTGCTATTGAAGGGGGAGGGGAATGTAACACCCCGGTTTTGACCCCATTTGCATTAAATATACATGATACATATATTTTAAATAATCATGGTGTGGAGCTAAAGGAAAAGGCCCACCATCGATTTGGTTATGTTATGTTTCGGATTGGAATTGTCACCAATGGTATATTGGGACATGCGGCACATATATTAAGCTATGGAATCATGTAACTATGCATATTTAATTAGATAACCCAACCAACTATGTTCACTACAACCAAATTGAGAAGGGGCATGATTTCCTAAGGTTAAGGGGGGGATTGCTAAACCTGGACCCCATGGGGAAAATCCATGTGTCACACCTCAAACCCATGTTTAGTTGTGGCAGTTAATGCTAGGTAGGGGTGGGTGGAAGGCTTTCCTCCATGCCCCTCTACAACTAGATCAGTCACATGCGAGCTGGGAGTGGTTCCCTCATGCACCATTTGGGATGTTGACGGTCTTCCCACTCTCTCGGATCATGGGCTATTTGTTTCCTCATGCAGAGTGGAGATAACATGTTTTACAATCCTTCTGTTGGGGTTCGCTTTCCCTCTCTCACTTCGATTGCTGATCTATGGTTGTGTTCCTTCCATTCACACAGAGAACCAATTATCCCTTAGCATAATCGAACTGTGTATTGTCCCATCCTTCCTTTGGAGATCGTAGATGTGTTTTCATTATTGATCCCTGGCTGTAGTTTTCTCCACGTCTGGATTGGCTGTGTTTTCCCTTTTTATGGTGGTATCAGTTGAATATTGTCATGAGTACCTACATTCTGGTCGAATGTGTTTTCCCCTGTTAAAGCTTGAATAGCTGTTTTGATGCATGCGCGCAGTGGTTTCATCCTCGGACTACATTGGAGTGGTGAATGAGGGCTTGATGTGCTTGATAAACCTGGTGGTTTGGGAACCACACAGACAAAGCTAGTGGGATAGATTTCTTCTCCACAACCCCTGAATAGCACTAGAAGGGAGATCAGGGTCTGAGGGACTGCGTTGCAGAGAAAGGACTTATTTCCTTGTGTTGGGTGTGTGTGGTGTTTTAGAAGCTAGGTTGGTTCTGGTGTCAATGTCCGTAGCTCTTCAATGAGCTCACCAGTTTAGCATTTATCCTTTCCTATCTGTTGGATGGCCTTATAAACCCAACTTTGTTGGCTTGGTTTCTCTGTTGTTCACCTGATAAACCCAACTTTGTTGGCTTGGATGAATTGTGTACCCTTGCGGTGTTGTTATCCTTGGCTATGTGTAAGCCTGTTAGTTCCTTATTCCTTGGGGAATCATGCCCAGCTCGGGGGTGGCAACGTTGCTGAGAGATTAAGGAGCACGCAGGCCTATGGTTGGGTGGAATGTTGCAGCGACATAGCTGGTTGCGAAACAAGTTCTCTATAAGATAAGTATTCTTGTCTAACTTGTGTCTGCAACCATATTTTCCATTGATGAATGATGATGCACATGTTAAATGATGAATGGTATATGCATGAATGATTGATTGATATGGTTTGCTTCCATTGTGTATATGAACTATTATGCTTCGTAATATGTTTTATGTTTTTGAGTATCATGCTTCAGCATTATATGTATGTGTGTGTTCATGATTCATGGGGCTAGATGCCCGGATGATTTGTTCATGTATCGTAGCGTCCTCTTCATCGGTCGGAGGGTCAAGGATGTTACACTTAGTCACCGATCATCAACAGAGAAACAAGAATGATCATCAACAACTAAAATAGAGACTTTTTATTAAACTAAGGAAAAGTTTTACAAGGAGTTTTTACTCCCCTCCTCTTCAAAACCAAAGAGGTATTTATAAGATGATTACAATGGAGATCAGGTCAACCACCTATTGCTAAAAATAGAGGTTCATTACTACTATAGTAACTACCCACGAATTCAGAAAACGACCAACCATAATTTCTGGAAAAAATGGTTTTAGAGAACCACGATTTTCTCCCAAATGGCTATGAATTTTGTGAAAAATCCTCATAATGATTGAAATGGGCCTATTCTGCACAAAACCCATGTGCCAAAATTTTCAATTGCACTTCTTCTTACCCACAAATATAGCCCGAAAATAAACTGTCTGTTAAAAACACGTTGTCTGCATGGGCGTCTGGATGAACGTCCAGATGACTTGTAACCAAGATTTGTTAATAAATATGGATTCTGAGCGGGTTTTCTGCTATTTTTTTGTCCAAATTGATGGTTGGGTTCTAGATTGTTGAACTGTGGCTGAGTTCCATTGATTGGGTGCGACATTCTCTCGTGCATTGAGTGCATGAGTCCATTTCCTGTGCGTGAGTTAACTCACGGGCTGCATAAAACATTTACCATATATTAATCCATAGCAAATAAAAAAGGATCATATGTTTAAAATAATGTGAAGCGGCTTGTTTCATGGTCAACGCATGCATAATATATATGGTTTAGTACCATATTCAAAGTTTTAAAGAGAACATGACTATGTTTCCA
>LPNX010699162.1:218300-313414 GCA_001517045.1 Pseudotsuga menziesii | reverse complement strand
GTTCATGCAGGATCAACAAGACTAGTAAGAAATGGAAGATAAGGGGTAAGCCAAACTAGTAAACTAACATGCAATCAAATCTAATTCAGAACTTAGGACCCGAAAGAAGGGGCTGAATGGAGTTCAAAATGCCTATTATTTGCAAAATACTACATTTAATACATAAAAATAACATATTTGTCTTTTTTTACATTTATGAGATTTTGATTGATAAAACAGAGTAAAAGACAACCTTATTGAACATAGATGTATCAAATTTTGGTAAATAGGTCATAAATTAATGTAAATAAGACCATTGTAAAAGACAATTTCGAAGCCCAATAACCATTCATATAACAAAATAGGAAATTCGCTAAAGAAAATTTCATGAATATAGGTATGGTATCACTCCAACCACTCTATTGGGTTCAACCAATATACTTAACTTTATTCACATGCAAACTCTAGTCACCTTAAATCCACACAATCTTAAATTTATGGCTTCATCAGGTGTCACAACATATTTGTATCAGAATGATTCACAGTCCCAACAATGAAACCATTTGTTGGCATGCTTCCAATTGAACCGGGTTTATATCCCTTTGTTTGTCAACAAATCCCAAGATATCAGCCTGATAGAGCAAGAACCCGTCGACAACACCTGGGACGCAGATGCAGTCTCACCTGAGATATCTATTGGGAACTGTCAGGACCAGGTTTCTGCAATTATGTGGGGATTTATGAAGTGAACAAATTCGAAAACCCATAAAAAACTTGAAATAGCCACATTGAATAATAATTGAATAATGCTTTTTACAATAAGAGAAAATACCTTTTATAGGTCTAAACACACCGTTTCAACGGAATGGTGTGACCCTACGATTAGCTAAGTAATAATACATTTACTATTTAAAATATATGTTCTTAAATACTTAGATACATAACATTTCCACCATCTTTTAGAACACTTTGTCCTCAAATCAAGGGTAAAGATGGATATTATTGACAAAACTGTTATGTCTCCCATGATGCGTCTTCATCTATAAAAAATTTCCACCTAATAAGATATTCCTTGAGTGTTTGAGAATGAAGTCTTCTTCTCTGGTTGCAATGATCACCTCTGGTTCCAAAATGGCCTTCCTTCATCATCTAACATAGGAAGTATCGTTTGCACTATTTGATGTTGCCCCAACCATTTTTTGAGATATGATACATGCAAGACATTGTGGATACAACTTTTATCATGTAAGTGCAATTCATACACAACTTGACTAATATTATTGGTGATCTGGTATGGTCCATAAAATTTTGGGCCCAGCTTGTTTTTTCCTCACTTAAGAGATATATGTTTATAGGGTTGGAGTCTTATGAAAACCTAGTCTCCTACTTCAAATTCTCTCTCTCTTTTGCGTTGATCTGCTTGTTGCCTCATACGGTTTTGTGTCGTGATTAAGTTATCCTTGAGTAATTCAATCGTTTTTTGACTTTTCTCTAGTTGGTTCCTTCTCGAATAATAGTGTCGTTTAGATGCAACTCCTTCTAA
This sequence comes from Pseudotsuga menziesii, assembly GCA_001517045.1. Lineage (NCBI taxonomy): Eukaryota > Viridiplantae > Streptophyta > Pinopsida > Pinales > Pinaceae > Pseudotsuga > Pseudotsuga menziesii. Next base: position 311,892 of record LPNX010699162.1, on the reverse strand, counting down.
TTTGGAGGTTCATACCCATATAAAGCTTGGAAAGGGGTCATTTTTGCGGAGGGGTGGTATGTTTAATTGTACCACCATTCGGCTAGATGAAACCATTGAGATCAATGGTTTTGTTGATTTGTTACGAAACAACGTAGATAGGATTCTAAGCATTTATTTATGAATTCAATCTGACCATCAGCTTGGGGGTGATAAGTTGAGCTCATATTGAGTCATGTGCCCACTTATTTGAAAATTTCCCTCCAAAATTTCCCATTAAATTTTGCATCTTTGCCACCGACATTGACCTTTTGGAATCCATGTAATTTGTAAACATTCTTGCAAAAATACATCTGCAATTTGTTTTGCCATGCTTGTCATTTTTATTTCCATGGAGTGTGAAAATTTGGTTAATCGATCAACCACTATAAATATTATGTCCTTTCCTTCTGACAGAGGTAACTCATCGATGAAGTCCATTGACATCTCTTCCCATTTTTGGTTTGGAATGTGTACAGGGTGGAGTAACACTAGGGTTAAAATATTTTCACTTTTGTTACTCTAGAATTTGTCGGATTCTGATACATATTGCTGGATATCATTTTGCATTCCCTTCCAGAAAAATGACCTTCTTGCATTATAGTAAGATTTGAAGAATCCCACGTGTCCTGCAACTGGTGAATCATGGGATTCCTTCATTACTTTAGCCTTGAATTTAGAGATAGAGTTTAAATAAATCCTCCCTTTATATATCATTTTTCCATTCAAACTTGGAGTCATGATTTCGATTTTGAATTATAGTTCTTGTTCTTGTGTCCTTAGCGTATTCATTTCGTATTTCATCTAGCCATTCTGGAATTATGATTGAAATGGAGTAAGAAGTAATATTCTCATCTTTTCTAGAGAGTGCATCTGTGACTATATTTTCCTTCCCCTTTTTGTGTATTATTTCCATGTTGAAAGAAACATTTTTTTCTATCCATTTATGTTGTTTTGTGACATGTTTTCTGTTGAAGTAGGTATTGAAGACTATTTTGGTCTGTGCAGATCATGAATTTGTTTCCTAGGGGGTATTGTCATCACTTTGCTAATGCATGCATAATAGCCAACATTTCCTTATCATATGTAGACTTCAATTGTTCTCTCTTATTTAATTTTATTCTCTCAAAGGCTATCGGGTGCTCATCTTGCATTAGTACTGCTCCCAAACCATAACCTGAAGCATCGCATTCTATTACGAATTGCTTGGGGAAGTTTGGGGTAGCTAGTATAGGCGTGGAATACATCATTCTTTTCAATGCTTCAAAACACTTGTCCGCTGCATTATTTTTTAGAAGGTTGGATAAGGGAGTCGTTATGTGTGCATAATATCGAATGAGTCTTCTGTATTATCCAATTATCCCTAGGAATCCCCTTAAATTGGAGATGTTAGTGGGTTTGCGACACTCTATGATTGATTTGATTTTTTCTGAATCCACCTTGACCCCTTATTTAGATATTACATGACCAAGATAGTTCACTTCTTCCTTACCGAACGTGCATTTGGACATCTTGGGGTAGAACTGATTTGATTGTAAAATAGAGAGTACTTGTTCCAGATCTATGAGATGGTCCTTCCATGTCTTACTATATATGAGGATGTCATCGAAAAAAAATAGTACATACTTCCTTAAGAATGGCTAAAATAAGTTATTCATCTTTTCCTAAAATGTTCCTAGAGCACTAGTTATCCCAAACGACATTACCTTTCATAATGTCCTTCATGGGTCCGAAAGGATTTTTTTCCACCTCTTCTAGCCTTACTATAATTCGATAATATCTCGATCTTATGTCTAGTTTCAAGAAGTACCTTGCGCCATGAAGCTCATCCAACATTTCATCGATGAAGGGAATGGGGATTTTGTCTTTAATGGTTATCTTGTTTAGTCCTATGTAGTCGATGCATAGGCTAAATGATTCACCCTTCTTTCGTACCAGTACTACTGGTGCAACATAAGGACTCCAAATTTCTATAATCACTCCACACTTAAGAAAATTACAGATTAATATTTCAATCTATGTCTTATGATGGTGTGGATACCTTTAGGTATTAACATTGATGGGGCTTGACCGAGACTTGACTTTGATGACATACTCGATCTTCCTTTCTGGTGCTAACTCCATGGGGAGATCTTCAAATATTTTTTTTTAATTTTGGATTAGTCCCTTGATATCTCGTTGACGTGGTTTAATCCCTTCTGAAGTTAATAATTCAAATCCGTTAGCACTATTTTTGAGCTAATTAGTTGACAGGGGATTAGACTAGTGGAAGGAGAGATAAGATCTGACAATTTTCATATCCTATGAAAATGGAGGATGTTAATAAGTTTTTTCATGAATTTCAAAGGTCATTTCTACGAAGGGTCCTTGAAATAATTGAAGAATTCTAGCTTTTTCAGTTTTAAAAGAGTATGTGAATGAGAAAATTTGTTCCAAGTTTTATATTGACAGGAAGTGAAGAGCTTAAATGAACAGGTTTAATAATTTCAACATGGGTAGGAGCATGTTAACTTACAAACACAACTGTCTGTTGGATGAAGAGTGGTAAGTAAATCTATGGTCATGAACATTTTTGCTACTTAAATTTTCATGTAGAAATAAAATTCTTGAATCAACAAAATGGCATAAATAGACTTGTGTTTCAATGGTGGTTATCAATAGTAGTTCAGGTCAAAGGTGGAAATCAATTCCACAAGTTAAAGTTGCATGAAGAAAATCACTTTTCGCATTTGCGAAATCGGTTAAACACATGCAGGTTTCAATGGTCGAGATTAATGGTGGTTTAGATCAATGACAGAGGTGAATTCCATTGATCGAAGGTGCTCGGGGAAAATCATTTTCCAAATTTGCGGAATCGTTTAAAAGGAATGCATGTTTCAATGGTGGAGATCAAATCGGGGATAAATCTATGGCAAAGAATGATTCCGCTGATTGAACATGCACAGAGAAAATCATTTTTAAAATTTGTGGAATGTGGTAGGCCTTTTAAACTTGAACGACGAAGATTGTAGATGGATTTTGATCAAGGGATGAGATCAATTCTACAACTTAGCGTTTCATAGAGAAAGGCAAAAGTTGAGATTTGTGGAATTGAATATGATGCACACATTTCGACGGTTCAGATGAAAGTTAAAATTAGATCAATGGTTCAAAATAGTTCTGCCACTCCAAAGTGTAGGGAAGGAAAATTTTGGTAGGAGTGCGGAAAGTATAAATGTGAAAGGTGATCAAGGGTGCAGATTTAAGTTAAAATGAAGATACGACCACAAATAAATTCGGGCATAGAAGCTATAAGGAAGATAACAAATATCATGTAACTAGAAATCAAGGTTCAAGACAAATAAAGATGGATGGATCAGATTAGAGAGAGTTACAAATCAAGGATGGACATTTGTTCTAGTATTCAAAGTTTCATGAGAAATAAAGAGGGGTGAAATAAGCGAGAATAAAGTAGTGTGGTTAACCAACAGTCAAGAATCAAGGGTTCATATTGAAGAGTGACAAATCTATGGATGATATTAGATTTGAATGAAAAAGATACACAGTCGATATGAAAAATAAAATAGTATAAAGACAAGCACGTGGATTCAAATGATTTGTTTTTTATGAAGCATTGGAAAACAAGAATTCATATTGTGTGAAAGGCGCCACCATGGACAAACGTTTGAACCATCTGTCAGCTGACTAGGTAGGTTCATTTCTCTAATTGAACTAGTATTTCATGGCTGAAATGGAAGATTTAGAGGTTCATCATCTTGAGTATCAGAATTTTGAAGAATTTCTTGAGGATAAATATTTTGAAATCTTCGACACTATCTTCCTAAATGATAATGTAGAAAACGCCAAAAACAAGATGAAAATAATCAAAGATTAGGGAATTGATGATCATGGAGTATTCAGTTAGTATTTATTTTATTTTTCCGTTGAACAAACCCCAAATTGTATAGATTTCATTGAGTGGTGCGCCAAAAATTACACTCCTTCTGAGGGTGTAATAATGGATGCATCTAGGTTTAAAATATTTTGTCTAGTAAATTCCCTTGTCATCCAAAATAATTTGTTAATCCCTACCGATTTTTCCCAAATGTCTAAAGAATACAAAGAAGAAAACCTAGTCCATATTTTCCGAGAGTCCCCAGTCGAACAAAAATAAACTTTCCTCAAATCCTGCTCAAAATATGACAGTCAGTTGCTAAATCAACCTTTTCCCATTTAATACAACCTATTTAATGGAGAAACCCATTCTTTGTTAACCTTGGCAAGTCAATTTTTTGGGTTAGATACAAAAAAATACATCAAAGAGCCCTTGTTAAGTCTAGTGTTTACCCTTAGTACTGGTCAATTAGGGTTTGATAAATTGAGTCAGTCAATGCAATCATCATGCCTTAAATTTGATAATATTTTAGCTAAGAACATCCATTCTTAGTTAATAAACTTCCACGGGACAAGATCTTTTAGATTTCAATCTTTTATGCTGACGATGTTTTTAACATTCAATGAAGATAATTTACAGCTCCCAAAGGTGGTAATAATAGATGAAATGAGTAGAGCTTATTGTAATTTCATGGCACCAGTGTATAATGTTTTCTTTCAAGAAAGATTACCCAGAGTATTGCCAAAAATGAAAGAAATATTACAGTTTTCACCTGAAAGAAGAATAGAGGATTGTTTAATATATGAACATGGCACAGTAATTAGGATATATGGGTTTTTTCATCAACCCTATATCCTACTCACATTTTTTACAGTAAGAGCATTTTCTTTGGAACTAATTAGACAAAGGTTGATAGTTGAAGATGAACATTTCCTGAGCTATAAGAAGAATTTAGAAATTAAGTTTCCATGGAAAGTAGGCCCTTTTGTTATCAAGATTAAATCATCTCTTCAAATGATCGAAAGCATGCTCAGAGAAATAGAATTTTCAGTGGAAGCTGCTGTTGATTATGACCCTCACCATGTTATCTCAAATAGGAGACAAGAAAATAAAAATAAACCATTTGAGCATTCTGAGGTGGAAGGACTGTCTGAAGCAACAAATTGGATGGATTACCCCAAGGATATTAATAATGGTGGAAATATGCAAGAAGATTCACATTCATCTGCACCAGGGAGCACTTCTCCTCAGCATGATCTTTCTAGTATTGTTTCTGCAAATACTCACATCACTCCATTGGCTAGTTTTTCTGAAAAAGTAAATAAGAGAGATTTCTTAGAAGCCATGGATATAGAGGTGGAAGATACTGCTAGAACACCCAAGAAGCAAAATATTGAAAATCCAGGACAAGTTGTAGAGGTTACAAAGGCTAAAGGCGGAAAGAAACATGTGAAGTTCAAAGGTCCATCCTTTGAAATCCAGGAATACACATTTGATAACATCCCTGAAGGAGCTGCAGATAAATACAATTCCAAGGGTGAATTGATAGAGAAATATAAAGGTGTTGGAGAAAAATATTCTAAGGAAACATTGAAATTATATGATGAAGTAATAAAATTATCCAGTCAATATGTATCCCTAGTGAATGTTAGGGATCATGCTAAAAACACATTGAATTTGGCAATGACTATAGGAAATAAAGTGGCTGAAATGAGGATGAATTTAAAGAATATCCCTACTACTGATATGATACATTTACATAGAGAGACATGTGATATTATTTATACTGATTTTTTGAAAGCAACATTGCAGGTGTCAAAGTTACAATCAAGTAAGAAAAGAGTTGAGGATTTACTTAGAAAGGAGAAGGTGGAGAATAAATCCTACCAGACGCAGATCAAGAAGCTACAAGTGGAATTATTGGTGGTTGATAGTCAAGCTGATAAAGGAGCTGTTGCACATAAGTTTTTAAATGAGAAAGAAAATGTAATTCAATTACTAAAAAAGAAGCTAAATATTCCATCTACTTAGCTTATACAAACTTCTGAGCTGACAGAGTTTGAAAAAGAAAAAGAAGAGTTGACTATTGAATTGATTGATTGTAAAGCAAGGTTGCTAAAGTTTGAGGAAAAAGAAAAACAACGGGATAAATATGCAAGAGTTTGGGATGAAAGGGAAAAGGATTTTGAAACAAAACAAGCAGAGTTAGAAAATGAACTATAGGAAAAGAATAAGGAGCAGCAAGTGAAAGTTATTTCACCTTATGTACAATCTAGTGGAGATTCCCTTTCCCAAGCTATGTCTCAAGTAAGTCTTAAAGATTTAGAAATCACTGGTTTGAAGAACTAAAATAAAAATTTGGAAGACATAGCTGAAAAAAATAGAAAAGGAAAGAAAGACATTGGAAGACAAATGTAAGGAGCTAGTAGAAAAGAATAATAAATGGGAAAAATAGGTGGTAGGACAACCATCCTTACAGGGAGCTAAGAATCTCATTTGGGATATACTGATAACAGAAGCAACCGAGCTCAAGAATTATCTGGATTTTGTTTTGGACAAGGATATTGTTACACAAGCAGCTCGAAAAAATATCATGATGGTAAAGTAGGTCTTGAATTAAAAACAGGATGCAATCAATTTTTTGAATAGTTTGACAGAAGAGGAAATAAGGAAAGCAAATATCCAAGACAAGATCTTAATTATCACATGGGAAAGAAGAGTTGTGAATAAGTATCAACATTTAGAAACAGTTCAAGTGAAAATTGATAGTATGCATCATCAAATTAAGGAATTCATCGAATTGTTTAATCCTTTGTTCAAAAGAGGACTTCCTTTCTTTTGGGAAGAGAAGGGAGGAATGTGGTCTTAGAAAGAGTATAATGACAGATTGATTAGTTGTAGACTATATCACAGACAATTTGATGAACAAAAACAATCCTTGTTTGGAAAAACAATGATTGACAAATTGGCTGGAGATTTTGAATTTTTGTTCGACTTCAAGGCTACATGTACTAAATTGCCAGATTTTTCTTATTCAAAAAACATGGAGCTTGGGGTATTGGAAAAGGAGATGATCAATCTGGATTTGACAGCTGCTGATCAATGGAATATAATTGAAAATTATAGGAAAAATAAATACAAGTTGCGCCAATGAAGACATGAAGATCACAAATATTTTAAAACCGAATATTAGTTTTAGTATTTTAGTTTGTATTTAGAAGTGCTTATTAGTTAAGAAGTGTTGATGACACATGTAAAAGAAATTGAAACTATCTTTAGTAGTTAGTTATTTTTTCAGCTAATGGAGCAATGTATAAATACTTCTACATTTTATGAGAAAATGGTTGGAACCCGAGCAATTTTTTGTTATGTATCTTGTGACTTATCTTTAATAAAATTGCAGATCTGAATGATGCCCTTTTGATGCAAATATTCATATGTATTTCATAATTATAGTTTGTTACCTCTTTTCATATGTGCATGTCTTTCTTGTTAAACTTTCCATTCTGTGTTCTCTCATATCTGGAATAAGTGTTTAATAGTTTCAGAATTCATACTTGTTTATGATATAGCTATTGTTTTAGATATCCACAAAAACCTTTCAACTAAAGTTAATGCAGAATTCATCTTCTTGGTGCTCTATTTCAATGGGATGTCATTTTTTGTTCCTTATCACCAGACCAACAATATTTTGACCGTGACCGAAGTATTATCTTTCCTTTGCATACCTTTTTCATGCAAACTATTATGTGATTCAAAATATCTATGACTCCATATCCCAATAAATACGTACCTTGTTTCAACCACAAAAACAGTCTAAATCTCTTACTTTTATTTATACATATGGCCTTGTTAAACAAATCTATGAGAGATCCCTCTTTGGAAGGAAAGAAGCCAACTTTCTTTCTTAAAGTAGTTTTTGCTGTTACCTTGGGATTTTACCTTTTACAACCTGGGTGTTTTCTAAGTGATAACAAATTGGCACCGTTTCCAGGGAACACAAGTGCAAATTATCCCTAGGAGAGATGACAAATATTTCAAGAAGAAAGGATTTCTGTGGGAAAACAGAGATTTCTGTAGTTGAAAAAGATTGTACATTTCCCTGGCAACTCCACATTCATTCTAAGAAAGATTTTAGAAGGCATCCTAGATTCCAGGAGGTCGCATACATGAGGTAACCCTAATACTAAAATATTACAAAGTGTGAATCATCCAAAAAGTTTGTTTAGAAGTAGGGGTAAAGAATAAATGTTTCTCAAGTTGGTGCATCATCTTCTCAAGAATATCATAGTATTCAAGATTTTGGGTGGGAAACAAAATTTGAAAGGTTATTTTTAGGATCAAAATCTAAGTCTAATTTGAAGAAAACATAAATTAATCCTAGTAGGCTAGAATCATATTTGCTTGACTCTCTTTGGAAAAACCTTCAAAACCCTGTGAAAACTGAAGAAAGGGCTCTTGTTGTTCCAAACTTCAGCCTTATATCCCACCAACTATTCAAACTCCTCCTGCCTTTGAAGTTCCTCCTTTTTTTCTAAATCCACCTAGACCAATTCCGGCTAGGTTTTCTCGTTTAGCTTTACCCACTGTATTGCATGACTTTCCCCAAAATTATGCTGAAAGGATTACCTTGTATGATGGAGAGGGTAGTTTCACGGAAAAACAACATGGTGATAAATTTGAGGATTTCATTGATTTGGAGGAATTTGACGATGATGATGTCAAAATGAAGTTGTTTGCGTAGAGCCTGTCAGGAGAGGCAAAGAAGTGGTTCAAGGATTTACCTACTAGATCCATTACCACATGTGAGGATTTCCAAAATTCATTCTTGGAAAGATGGGATGATAAGACAAGTCCATTGTAGGTGGTTTCTCAATATAATAATATTAAGAAGGGAGGTTTTGAATCTATCCATGAATTTTCAAGTCGCTTTATGAGGGTGTATAACTCCATTCCTGCTAATATCAAACCCCTCATAGGAGCTGCAAAACTCCATTATGCTGATGCATTTGACAACGATTTTGCATTATTGTTGAGAGAGAGAAAATCAACTAGTCTCCCTGTTATGTTTAAAGATGCATTAGAAGTAGAAGCTAATATCATGGCATGTGGAAAGATCAACCAAAAAACAGAAACTGACAAAAGGAAAGTTAGAGAAGAAAATGCCCCCTCTACTTATGTTGTTTCCTCTCCTAATGATACTAAATTTGAGATGATGATAAAGGCAATGGAGGATTGATGGATAGGCTGATTGTAGATAATAGAACAGTGAACAAAGAGCAGAATGAACCTCAAATCAGAAATCCAATTTTTAGAAGGCCAAATCCTCCCCCACCTCCACAAAATAGGCAAAGAGATATAAGGAATCCTAGAAATCCCGATGACCAACAAATAAGGCCACCTTTTCCTGAGAATTATGTTGGAGATGAAGAAGAGGATGATCTTACTAAAGATAAAATTAATCATTTTGGTAATTTGGACTTTGAGATATATTTGACAGAAGAAGAGCATAACATGTTTTCTCAGGAGGATGATCATAATGATTTTCAGGAGGATTCAGAGCAGTACCAAAGAGGGTATCTGGATGCTATAGATGATGTACATAGGAAGATCAAGTTGAGAAACAGAGATGTAATTTTAAATAAAGGAAGGTTTAATTCAAATCAGCCTTCTAGTAGTCAACAGGATGTAGAAAAATAAAACAAAAAACAGAAAGATCCTATTGTATATAAAGATTCTGAAAATAGAATAGAAAAAATAAATGAAGTAAAACAACTAGCACTGGTAGATGGGCAAAAGGTTGCTTCAAATTTCAATTTGCAAATAGAACTGTCAAAGCTGGAGATTTACATTTTGTTCAATGAATTTTTGAAGAATAGGGAATACAAAAATACCATAGCAGATATGATTAAGAGTCGGGGGTAATTTCAACCAGATATTTTAGAGGTGACAGATGATGCTCCTACCATAGTCTTTGGGTCAAAAATTGAAGATATGGATAATGATGAAGTCCCTCCTTTCTATTTAATTTTAAATATTCATGATATGATTTTGCACAATGCTATGTTAGATTCAAGTGCCTCTCATATTTTAATGCCTAAAGGAGTAGTAGAAATTTTGGGACTGGAAGTTAGTAGACCGTATAAATATTTGTATTCCTTTTATTCTAGGAAGGTAAAATGTCATGGATTGATTAAGGATATGGTGGTAACTCTAACAAAAATGCCATCTAAGACTATAGTAATGGATGTGGTTGTAGCAAACATTCCTCCTAAATTTGGTGTATTGTTGTCAAGATCTTGGACGTCTAAACTGAAAGGAAGTCTACAAATGGATATGTCTTATGCTACTATTCCTGTGGTGGGTGGAAATAGAAGGTTGTACATTGAGAAGAGATCAAATTTTGTAGTCATCAGTGAAGAAAAGTCAAATAGTCATCAAATACATGCTATTGATAAATATTTAGGATCATCCATTTTATTTAATGTTGTTTCTCTCTGTGATCCTGAAATTACTACACAATTTGAGTCTAAAGAAGATGACGAGTATGCAAAAAGACAAGATGATTTGGAGAAAAAACAAAAAGAAGAAGGAATATGGACGATGTATTTTGATGGCTCCGTGGATAAAATTGGTGCTAGTGCTGATGTATATATTATTTCTCCCATTAGGGATTTTAAAGCTCTGTCATACAAGTTAAACTTTGAATGCACCAATAATGTGGCGGAGTATGAAGCTTTGTTATTAGGATTGAATGATTTAAGATATTTGGGAGAAAAAAGGGTACAAGTTTTGGGAGATTCAGAGCTTGTAATAAATCAGGTGAATGACAACTATCAGACCAAACATCCCAAGACGAGGGCTTATAGGAATGAGGTATGGGATATGTTTGGTAATTATTTCATAGAGCACAAGATTAGAGTTGTTCCCAGGTATGAAAACACAGTAGCTGACTCTTTAGCCGTCGCTATTGGAAAATTTAAAACTTCCACTACTGGCCAAAGAAAGTATAAAGTTGATATTGTAAATAGACTTTCCATACCAGACAATTCCAAATACTGGAAAGTATTTGAAAATCACATGCAAATAAGAAGGTTTTTAGAGTTTTCTGGTGAGTTTGTAAATACTCAAATTGATAATAAAAATGAGAATTTTGAGAACTTCCAAGATGACGAAGAGAATGAAGAAGAAACTGTTGGGAACAAAAAGATAAAAAATGAACTAGGGAGAAAGGACATTATGCAGTTAAAAAATAACTTTATCCCGAGAGGTTTGATTCCTTCGGAAAATATTTTTGACCAGAACGATGTTGCAAAAGATCCAAAAGTAAAACTTGCTGACAATGCTGTAGAAGACAGAAACATAGGGACCGGAGAAGCTCTGAAGACTATAAAATTGTCCAAGAATATGATTGTCCAAGAGAAAGAAGAATACACTAATCTGATGAAAAAGTACACTGATGTGTTTTCCTGGAGTTATAAGGATCTCAAGGAGTATGATAATTCTATCATAAAACATACCATTCCTATAAAACCTGGTGAAAAACCCTTCAAACAGAAATTGAGGAGAATTAATCCAACGCTGTTGCCAGTTATTGAAAAATAGATTAAAATTTTTTCAATGCTAAGATCATAGTGACTTTGATATTTTCCAAGTGGGTTGCTAATTTGGTGCCTGTCAGAAATAAGAATGGATAAATCAGGCTTTGCATGGATTTTAGAAATCAAAACAAAGTCTCACTGAAAGACAACTATCCATTACCTAAAATGGATCATATTTTACAGAAAGTGGTGGGGTCCGAAAGGATTTAAAATATGGATGGGTTTTCAGGATACAGTCAAATTAAAGTGTTGCCTAAAGATCAAGAAAAGAATTCCTTCACTACACCATGGGGTACATTCATGTACACCAAAATGTCATTTGGATTAATGAACGCAGGGCCACTTTCCAGCATGCCATGGACATCGCTTTTGCGGAGGAAAAGGATAAATTTTTAGTTGTCTACATGGACGAAATTACTGTGTATTCAATATCTGACAAGGAACACATAAAGCATTTGGAGAAATTTTTTATAAAGTGTGGGAAGTATGGCATATTGTTGAATCCTAGAAAATCACATTTTTCATTGGAGGAAGGGAAATTGTTGGGGAACATCATTTCAAGAGATGGTATAAGAATATATCCAGACAGAGTTAGTGCCATTCAGAAGGTTGAGGAACCAAGGAGTAAAAAGGGGGTACAATCATTCATTGGACAGGTAAACTTTTTGAGAAGGTTCATTCATAGTTTTTCTGAAATATTAATGAATATCACCAATATACTGAAAAAGGATAATGAGATAAAGTGGATGGTGGATGCAAGGAAATATTTCAGAGGAATTAAACAACCTATCATAGAGGCCCCAGTTCTGGTAAACCCATATTTTAACAAGGATTTCCTAATTTTTTCTTATGCTTCAAAACATACCATTGCTGGAGTGTTGTTACAGAAGAATGATCAGAATGTTGAGCAACCAATAGCCTTATTTAGTAAAGTGTTAAGAGATGGAGAGTTAAAACATGACATTATGGAAAAACAAGCATATGCTCTGGTAAAGTCTTTAAAATATTTTAGATTTTATGTTCTTCATTCACATATCATTGCTTGTGTTCCTAGTAATGTGGTGAAGACCATCCTCACACAACCAAATCTAGAGAGAAAAAGAGCAAAATGGATTGTTGTGTAACTAGAGTATGATATTGAAATTAAACCTACCAAGATGATAAAGGGACAAGGACTTGCAAATATGATGATAGATTCAAATTGTGAATCCTTACAGCTGAATTTTTTATCTAATCATTCAAATCAGCTTGACATAGGGGTACGAGTATTGCCTGAATTTGCTATGTCTCCATGGTATTATGATATTGTCTATGTGCTGCAAAATTTACAAGCTCCTATAGGGTTGAGCAAAACAAGGGTGAGAACAGTGAAGCTAAAGGATGCTAAGTATTGTATTATGAATCAATACCTCCATTGGAAGGATCCTGGTGGTGTTTTTCTTAATTTCCTTATGGAGAATGAAGCTAAACAAACTGTAAATGAGTTTCACAAAGGATATTGTGGTGGGAACCATTCATGAAAGGTGACATCAAACAATATTTTGAGAGCTGGTTTTTACTGGCCTTCAATGTTTTCAGATGCTTATAAAGAGACTACAACCTATCATCAATACCATATTTTTTATGGTAAGAGGAAATTGGTTCCACTACCTTTAAATCCCACATTAGTAGAGGCACCTTTTCAGACGTAGGGATTGGATTTGATTGGGAAATAAATCCAAATTCCTTAGGACATCATAGATGGATTAACCACAACAAACTATTTTAAAAAATGGATCGAAGCTATACCTACAAGAAGGGCCACAGATGCAGTAATTATGGATTTTCTGGAAGAGAATATTTTGGCTAGATTTGGTTGTCCTGTAAGAATTGTGAAAGACAATGCACCTGCTTTCAAGTCTAACAAGATGATAACTTTTTTTCATAAGTACCATATTAGTCTTAATCATTCTACTACATACTATCCACAAGGTAATGGATTTGTTGAATCTTCAAACAAAAGCCTAGTAATAATTATTAAGAAGTTATTGGAGGATAACAAAAGAGCTTGGAACACAAAGCTAAAATATGATTTGTGGGATGATAGAATCAACACTAAGAGGGAAATTGGGATGTCACCATTCCAATTAGTATATGGAGCTTAAGTAGTGTTTCCAGCATCTTTGGGGGTACCAGTCATGAGGTTATTACATGAGCAGCATGATGAACCTAATCATGTACAAAGGAGAATAAATCAAATCATAGAACTGAATGAACTGAGAGACAAAGATTATGTTAAAGTGCAGATACATCAAGAGAAAATGAAGAATACTTTTGACATGAAGGTCAAAGAAGAACACTTCTTGATAAATGATTTTGTTTTAAAGTGGGATGATCCTAGAGAAGATAAGCATGGTAAATTTGATCATATGTGGCTTGGTCCTTATATTATTGCATCTTACAGAGGGGGGGAATTATTTTATTATGTAGCATTAGGATGGGTCTCAGCTAACAGGAGGCCTAGTCAATGGAAGGTTTTTCAAGCATTATTTTTCATAAAGAGAGGAAGGTAACTTATGTATCATAGCTGTATAATTTATTTACTTTTCAAACAGTACATGAAGTGAGCCAAAGGATTTGAAGCCCATAGAGAAGGCCCTAATATCTGGAGGGGTAGACATGTTTGATTTTGTGTTAAAAAAAATAATGAAAAGGTTGGAAACATCCCAATGGATTTGGCACTTGGTCTACGTGGTTCTTTGCTACCTCACAGGGAGGATAACATGCCTAGTGGAGCTAGCTGTTAGCACTATTTTTTAGCTAATTAGCTGACACAGGATTAAACCAGTGGAAGGAGAGATAAGGTCTGACAATTTTAATATCATATGACCATGGAGGATTTTAATAAGTTTTTGTAGATATTTCAAAGGTCATTTTTAAGAAGGGTCCTTAAAATAATTGAAGAATTCTACCTTTTTCAGTTTTAAAAGAGTATGTGAACAAGAAAATTTGTTCCAGGTTTTATATTGACAGGAAGTGAAGAGCTTAAATGAACAGGTTTAAGAATTTCAGCATGGGCGGGAGCATGTCAACTTACAGATGCAACTATTTGTTGGATGAAGAGTGGTAAGTAAATCTACGGCCATGAACAATTTCGTTGTTTAAACATGCAGGTAGAAACAAATTCTTGAATCAACGAAATGGTGTAAATAGACTTGTGTTTCAACGATGGTGATCAATAGTAGTTCATATCAACAGTGGAAATAAATTCCGCAAGTTAAAGTTGCACGAAAAAAATCACTTTTCGCATTTGCAGAATTGGTTAAACACTTGCAGGTTTCAATGGCTAAGATTGATGGTGGTTTAGATCAATGGCGGAGGTGAATTCTAGTGATCTAAGGTGCTCGGGAAAAATCATTTTCCAAGTTTGTGGAATCGTTTAAAATGAATTCATGTTTCAATGGTGGAGATCAAATCGGGGATAAATCTATGGCAGAGAATGATTCTACTGATAGAACATGCGTAGAGAAAATCATTTTTCAAATTTGCAGGATGTGGTAGGCCTTGTAAACTTGAATGACGTAGATTATAGATGGATTTTGATCAAGGGTTGAGATCAATTCCACAAGTTATAGTTGCATGGAGAAAGGTTAGAGTTGAGATTTGTGGAACTGAATATGATCCACACATTTCGACGGTTCATATGAAAGTTAGAATTGGATCAATGGTTCAAAATAGTTCCCCCAATCCAAAGAGAATGGAAGGAAATTTTTTGTAGGAGTGCGGAAAGTATAAATGTGAAAGGTGATCAAGGGTGCAGATTTAAGTTAAAATGGATCTACGACCATAAATAAATCTGGGCATAGAAGCTATAAGGAAGATAACGAAGGTCATATAACTGGAAATCAAGGTCTAAGAAAAATAAAGATGGATGGCTCATATTAGAGAGAGATATAGATCAAGGATGGAGATTTGTTCCGGTATTCAAAGTTGCATGAGAAATAAAGAGGGGTGAAATAAGCAAGAATAAGATAGTGTGGTTAACCAACAATCAAGAATTAAGGGTTTATATTGAAGAGTACCAAATCTATGGGTGACATTATATTTGAATGAAAAAGATGCACGGTCGATATGAAAAATAAAATAATATAAAGACAAGCACATGGATTCAAATGATTTGTTTTTCCGAAGCAATGGAAAACAAGAATTTAGACTGTGCGGAAGGTGCCACCATGGACAAATGTTTGAATCATCTGTCAACTAACCATGTAAGTTCATTTCTTTGATTGAACTAGTATTTCATGGCTGAAATGGAATATTTAGAGGTTCATAATCTTGAGTATCAGAATGTTGAAGAATTTCTTGAGGATAAATATTTTGAAATCTTTGACACTATCTTGCTAAATGATAATGTAGAAACTGCCAAAAACAAGTTGAAAATCCTCAAAGATCAGGGAATTGATACTCGTGGAGTATTCAGTTCATATTTCTTTTATTTTTCGTTGAACAAACCCCAAATTGTCCAGAGTTCGTTGAGTGGTGCGCTTGTAATTACTCTCCTTCTAAGGGGGTAATAATGGATGCATCTAGGTCTAAAATTTTTTGTTCGGTAAATTCCCTTGTCATCTGAAATACTTTGTTAATCCCTACCGATTTTGCCCAAATATCTAAAGAATACAAAGAAGAAAACCTAGTCCAATTTTTTCGAGAGTTCCCAGTCAAACAAAAAGAAACTTTCCTCAAATCCTGCTCAAAACCTAACAGTCAATTGTTAAATCGAACTTTTCCCATTGACTACAACCTGTTTAATGAAGAAACCCAGTCTCTATTAACCTTGGAAAGTCAATTTTTTGGTTTATATAAAAACAAATACATCACACAACCCTTGTTAAGTCTAGTGTTTACCCTTAGTACGAGTCAAGTAGAGTCTGAGCAATTAAGTCATTCAATGCAATCACCATGCCTTAAATTTGATGAGTTTTTAGCTGAGAACATCCATTCTCAGTTAATAAACTTCCACAGGACAAGATATTTCATATTTCAATATTTTCTGCTAAGGATGTTTTTAACATTCAATGAAGATAATTTATAGCTCCCAGAGATGGTAATAACATATGAAATGAGTAAATATTAATGTAAGTTTATGAATTTTCTCATGGCACCAGTGTATAATGTTTTCTTTCAAGAAAGATTACCCAGAGTATTACAAGAAATCAAAGAAATATTACAGTTTTCACCTGAAAGAAGAATTGGGGATTGGTTCCTATTTGAACATGGCATAGTGATTAGGGTATATGGGTTTGTTCATCAACCATATATCCTACCAGCATTTTTTACAGTAAGAGTGTTTGCATTGGAACTAATTAGACAAAGGTTGATAGTTGAAGATGAACATTTCCTAAGCTATAAGAAGACTTTAGAAATTAAGTTTCCATGGATACTAGGCCCTTTTGTTATCAAGACAAAATAAACTCTTCAAATGATCAAAAGCATGCTCAAAGAAATGGGTTTTTTCAATGGAAGTTTCTGTTGATGATGACCCTCACCATGTTATCTCAAATAGGAGACAAACAAATAAAACTAAACCATTTGAGCAATAGGAGGTGGCAATATTGCCTGAAGCAACAAATTGGATGGATTACCCCATGGATATTAATAATGGTGGAAATATGTAAGAATATTCACTTTCATTTGCACCAGGGAGCACTTCTCCTCAGCATGATATTTATAGTATTGTTGCTGCAGCTACTCATGTCACTCAATTGGCTAGTTTTTTCTGAAAAAGTAAATAAGCAAGATTTCTTAGACGCCATGGATATAGAGGAGGAAGATATTTCTATAACACCCAAGAAGCAAAGTATTGAAAAGACAGGACAACTTGTACAGGTTACAAAGGATAAAGGAAGAAAGAAACATGTGAAGGTCAAAGGCCCAGCCTTTGAAATCTAGGAATACACATTTGATAACATCCCTGAAGGAGCTACAAATAAATACAAGTCCAAGGGTGAATTGATAGATAAATATAAAGGTGTTGGAGGAAAATATTCTAAGGAAACATTGAAATTATATGATGAAGTGAGAAAATTATCCCGTCAAGATGTATACCTAGTGGCTGTTAGGGATCAGGATAAAAACACATTGAATTTGGCAATGACTACAGGAAATAAAGTGGCTGAAATGAGGATGAATTTAAAGAATATCCCTACTACTGATATGATACATTTACATAGAGAGACGTGTGATATTATTTATACTGATTTGTTAAAAGCAACATTGCAGGTGTCAAAGTTACAATCAAATAAGAAAAGAGTTGAATATTTACTTAGAAAGGAGAAGGTGGAGAATAAAGACCACCAGAGGTAGATGAAGAAGCTACAAGTGCAATTATTGGTGGCTGATAGTAAAGCTGATAAAGGAGTTGTTGCACAGAAGTTGTTAAATGAGAAATTAAATGCAATTAAATTACTAAAGAAGAATCTAAAGATTCCATCTACTCACCTTATACATACTTTTGAGCTGACAGAGCTTGAAAAAGAAAAAGAAGCTTTGACTACTGAATTGATTGATTGTAAAGAAAGGTTGCTGAAGTTTGAGGAAAAAGAAAAACAATGGGAGAAAGATGCAGGACTTTGGGCTGAAAAGGAAACAGATTTTGAAACAAAACAAGCAGAGTTGGAAAAGGAACAAAAGGAAAAGAATAAGGAGCAACAAGTGCAAGTTATTTCCACTTCTTTACAATATGGTGTAGATTCCATTTCCCAAGCTATGTCTCGGGTAAGTATTAAAGATTTAGAAACCACTAGTTTGAAGAACCAAAATAAAAATTTGGAAGACATAGATGAAAAAAGAGAAAGGGGAAGAAAGACATTGGAAGAAAAACGTAAGGAGTTGGTAGAAAAGAATAATAAATTGAAAAAATAGGTGACAGGATAGACAACCTTATAGGGAGATAAGCATCTAATTTGGGATGTATTGATAAAAGAAGCAACCAAGCTGAGGCCTTATTTGGATTTTATTTTAGACAAGGAGATTGTTACACAAGCAACTCGACAAAATATCATGATGGTAAAGCAGGTCTAGAATGTTTTCAGAAAGATGAACTTCAACTCCATCATTAGACTCTTCTAAGGATTTACAAAGACATGTTTGCACGTGATCATCACAAAATGAAACTTTATATCTCGTACATTATTCTTTGTTCTTGTTAGCATTTAAATTAAAGGTGGAAATGCCAACATTGAAGCAAAATTCTCCTTGAATCCAATACCAATCCATCAACAATCCTTTAGAATGATTATCCACTCTTTTATAGTGACTTGAATTTTATCAGAAGTAAAGCCCTTCATTTATAAACTGTTGTTAAGGCTTCTCCAAAAAATAAAAATTCTTAAGTCCAATCCCCTCTAACATAGTGATTATAAAAATCCATTCTTTATAAAAATGTTGATTAGGCCTCTTCAGAAGAGTAAAATGCTTGAGGCCAATCACCTCTAATATACATATTATCACTGATCTTTTGTCCTATGCCGATAAATTTTCCCTATGCAAGGTCACCCAATAGCATAGTCTTGTATAAGTACATATCCTTTTGGCTTTAGATCATTCATAATATGTTGCAATGTCTAGGACATTTTCTCAGGTGACACAAGGTCATAATGTCAACTAAAGTTGGGGGAATTTCAATTGTAAGGGCATCTACAGTCGCATCACATATGAATGCATGTAACCTTTGTGATTATTAAGTAGGTTGATGGAACATTGAGAGAAATCACATGCATACATAAACCAATTAGGAAATTTTTATGGAAGGGGAAATATGGTATTTCCAATGTTGTATCCAAATACAGAGGTTGCTCATATTTCTCATTAAATCATTGATTATGGTTGTTTTGAGGCTAATATATGCCTAGAAATTTTGTATGTTGCTTAATTTTTGCACAGAGTTGCCCACTATTTTGACCCCATTGTAACTGACATTTATTAGTACAATATATGGACTCTCTCTGCCTAACTTAATGGGTACAGCATGATTTTGTACCTCATCCTCTTGAAGGGGCATGAAATGATCCTCTATCCATTGGTGAAGACTTGCTTCTTATGGGATCTTGATGTTATAAATACTTGTCTCTACTAAAGTTAAAAATGCAAGAACCTCATCACAAATGTCAACCATTAATGAAAAGTGATAAATGTTCTCTTAGGAAAGATTACAAAGAATGAGGATAAGTGTAGCCCAATTAATACATTTTCACAATTCTTCGACCAACATTTTCCCATTCTACTGCATTAGTATCTACTAGTCAATTTGGATATAAAGGTTCTCAAACCAGGGAGCAATGAAGCATCAATTTTCATTTTGTAAAGCAACCTCAAAACTCTAGTAATTCGCAAGGTGCATACATATTAAGAATGTCGCAAGAAGCTAGCACATCTATAACTCTCTTATAAAACAATGAAATTCACAGAGTACGTGCAAAAGCAAACAAATTACAACCCAATTATTAAGAAGCATACATTCCAACTAAGAAGGATGAGGAATCGATACTGAATTTCACTTCGAAATCTCATTCCTCTAATGATATAGATGCTCATGGCATAATTTTCATTTTATTAGGCATTCTGGAATGTGTGTTTATTTCAGTGTTAATCCTATATAGAAATTATTTGTTGTGTGTTATATATTTTGTAGACCTTATGTTTTAATATTTTATTGGTATGAACTACAGCTTTCCTTGTTCAATGGATTTGAAACATCCAACCCTACCTAAACACGATGCATTTTGTTTTGGTAATTTTGTCCAGTTGCAGTCAAGTATGTTAATGATAATTATTACTAACTATATATTTTCCAATTCAATTTGTTATATTTATCTTTCAATATTAATGGAATTTGTATTAGGTTACAATATTTTAAATTGGAAGTGTATCGTTTATGGAATTCATTAGCTTCGTCTAGTAGTTTTGTTGGCGTATCAAGTCTAGATCTTGGGAAAAGCACCTTTGGGAAACCATGAGAACTAGAATTATTTCCTTTCTTCTATTTTTTATGAGAATACTTCTTGAGGCATCATCATTATTTGTCATTGATGTGCTTCTAAACATAATTCCCAAAAACTATTTTATTATCTCTAAATTCACCTTGTTGAAGCATCCACCTCGGTGAAGGAAACCTTGTAGGGAAACCCAAAGGGTGCTTCCCTACATTTGTGGATGGAATACTTGGTAAAACTATTGGAATAGACTAGTGTGCATCACCCAGTATAATTTTAACTCGTCATATGCTTGCACAGAACTAGTCAAATGCCCAACAACATTGGAGGAAACTAGTTTAGCTAACCCCTTGGGCTTGAGCATTGATATAGATATGCCACAATGCTGATATATTATCTCAGTTTCCATCTTTGATGTTCATTCCCCTTGACAAAATTTGTATATGTACTTGGGTCTTGTTGTTTAATAAATTAGATTTACCTCCTCCCACCATGTTTATAATATTCACTTTGTTCCCATTATTTTAGCATCTTAATGTTTAACTAGTTTCCACTCATAATTTCCATCCTAGTTCTTTTCTATTCTGATGGATGCAATTATGAGTCACATCGACCCACTTTGGTCATTTGAGGACATTGATAGAATTTCTTTATTTCTTTCTTATTCAAGTCCACACTCTCACAAAATGTTGATGTAGCTCATAAATGCTAGGTGCCTTTTTCTTTTATCTAATCAAGATTTATATATATCATTGTTTATGTACTGTCCAAATGTGTCACCCGTTTTGTATACTAACATGGATTCAAGTACAACAAGTGCTTCTATTGTTGGGTGGTTGGGAAATACCAAATAGCATGGCTGGCATGCCCATTTCCAGCATACACCATCAGAAGGTTTTCCTCTAGAATCATTCCATTTTTGGTAACCTTACACCATGGATATTATCTGTTATTTATCAATAGGTCAGTTTATTATTTTGTATATCCAGCTGATTTATTTCTACTGTCTGGTGGGACCTCATGAATAGGGATTTTTAGATGTTTCACATCGTTTAAATCAACCACAAGACTTGCATCTCTTACAATATTTCAAGAAAAGCGTAAAGAACGTTATTTTCATAAGAAGATCCATTACACTGTGTGCAAAGAGGTTGCTCAAAGGTATTGGTTATTTCTTATGGACTTTTTTTTTTCATTTTACAGTAAACTGGAGATAATATGAAATATAAGTTTATTTTTAATTTTAAGATATTAGATAGATCTAAGCTTTATAATAATTTTATATTTTAAGCTATATTTAATCTTTACTTACAGTTTTAAATTTTATGACTTTATACAGATTTGAAATTACTGTGGTGATGTTGAAACGACTAGGATGCAATGTTATGCTTTCTGTATGATTACTGTTATAGCAAGGATAATGATCACCTGTTTAGCTTGGCATTATATTTGGTTTCTAATAACTATGTATTAAATATCAAGCAACCCATGTTTTGTTTTAGGAGAATTCCTTCTATTAAATTACTCTTAAAACTGCATTCATCCATCCAACCTTGAAACATTTAGGTCAATTTTGCAAGAATAAAGAAAGTGAGCACATGCACCTTTTTATTGTTAACTGATAGATAAAATGCATGCTCATTTCCTCTGTGTTTTCTTATAATAAAGAAATTATAGGTTTCTATTCCAATTTTCTATTACAAGGAGTTAGATCATGTTGATATGGTTTGAATTGTATCATTAAAATGCAATCTTCTAATCAATTGTTACTTCTGTAAACCTCATAAAGGATTTGTACCTTTCCTATAATTTAGCATAATGAGGGAGAAACTATGGAGTCATTTTGTACCCAACAATCCTTAGACCTACTTTAGTGGTCATTCGTTGGGCATTAATAAAATAATATTATCTTATCTTATCTTATCTATGGAGTCCTTATGGAAGAAGAAAATCTACATACCAGTGGAGATACTATATGGAGTCTTTTTGGTTGAAGCAAACCTATTATCCTTGTGCCAATTGGACATTTCCATTTATAGAATGGTTTTGTTTGTAACTCTGTAACTACTTATACATAAGGTTTCCTGAGTAGAGCTGAGTTAAACCATACAAGGTACTTCTAACCATCATTGAAGGAAAAATTATAGTCTAAAGTGCAAGCTAAAATATGCAGTTAAAGGAAAAACAATAGAGATCAACTTCTTGCAAGAGAAATAACCTTCCACTTCATTGTTTTCTCCAAATCCACCTTAAATGTGTTGAAGGAAGAACATTTTAAGAACTTGTCATTTGGGAATAATGGGGCATGTTCTTAGATATCCTTCACTACCACTTTTAGTGTTTCTGATTTTTAGTAAGATCGTTATTGGAATTAAATCTTCATTATGATGTGTGAGGTCTGATACCTACCAAATCCACTCAATATTATCTACTAAAAGGAATATACAACAATTTATATTTTTTCATTGAAGTATGCCTAGTTTGTGCAATACCAAGGAGAAAGTTGAAGTCGTGGAGAACACATTTTTCCATTGCTATTAGTGCATCTAATTTTCCAGGAATCTATTCACCTTATTTTTGAGTAAAATCTAGATCTGGAAATTTGGCATTAAAAGTCTAATTTATGCTTTATATTATTACTGTAGCATTTTATTTTGTAAGCTTAAATGTTTTGGATGGTAAATGTTACATATTCTATAAGAAATTCCTTCTAAACCATCTAAGGACAATCATCATAAGGATTGAACAACTACTGCTACATTCAACAATATACACTACAACTGTTTGTCAAAGTCACATACCAAATTAATTACAGTCTGTTACAACCCAGTGTATGAAAAGTGTTTTTGAATAAACCATAATTTTAGAGAGGGTGTACTCTACAACATAGATATATCCACAAAGTTAAGAGTAATTGCATGAATCCCAAAACCCTTCCAGACCACTTAAACAATCAGTGCGATAAGAGGGCAACATGAACATAGCAGTACATTCATTAGAAAAAAATTATCCAAACTTGTTGGTTAAATTCCTTTGGTTATACTCTGTTCAGATAATCTTATCTATGGTCTCTAACATGTCAAGTTGTCCAGCCTAAAGTTAGAGGAAGAGCCTACAATTTGAATGTTGAAAATTTAAAACCATGGTGGATATTGAATATAGTGCAGACTATTTGAAATGCTTAGTAGTTTATTGTGGAAGGAGGAATTCACCATCTTTCCTTTGAAACAAAAATATGCTTTAGAATCTTGACATAATTACAATCCCTAGAGATTCCCCTTGAGAAGAAGAATGAGGTGAAATGCAACAAGAAGGGGGTAGCTTTTGAAGTTACTTAACATGGCCATCATGTTACAGTAATGACAACAATATTTGAATGTTTCAACAACTATGGAGTTCATTATTATTATTTCGGGTTAATGGTTTTGGTCATCAAAACACCTATCATTTAAGTAATCCTAATTTTATTGAAACATGTGTCTATTGCTACTGCAAGTTCCCACCAGGCTGTTTGAACTAATAGGTTATAAGAAAACTAGTTTCAGATCCCCTTTTTAATCCTTTTATAATCATTTGCATTTTGTATTCTGTTAATATGATCTTTGTCCATTTTTAAGATAAATATTTTCCACTACTAATAATATTTTCAATAACAGGAGGAAAATTTTAGGGACAAGCCATGTTATGAGCATTTAAAAGAATATTTGCACATCTTGAGTGAGGCTGAATTACCTACCAATATAATTGATGCTTAGCTGAAACAAGCTCGTTATATTATAGAAGGCATGATGAATCCCATGGTAGGAGTTTTTGTCTTTTAAACTTGCATTTTCTTTAGTGGTTTCTCTAATTGTTTATTTCTATTATGGTCATTTCTAAATCTATACTGATTCAATTTTCCAGGATGGGTCTCATGAATATTTCAGGAAGAAAAAATTGAGAGAATTAGGCTTGTTGAATGGCACATTGAGAGAAGAAATTCCTCGTATGAATGGAAGTGTTTCTCCTTTCAGCAACAATGGAATGAAGCGTGCAAAAACAGTGCATTAGTGGGTAAGATGTACTTCCAATATAAAATTTCAATGTGGTCCTTGAAGAATTTTCACATAGCCTGCTGGTTTGGGTATTATAGCTTATGGAAGATGACAATCAATGCATCAAAGTATAGTTAATTGAAGGATGTGGAACTGCTTACTGTTCTAATGTCAAATTAAGTTGATCCCATGACGTGTTGATCATATAACAATAATCATTCAAGAGAGTTAAATGATGGTTGAATCTAGTATTGTCATTAAGTTTTGACACACATTTTGTATTTATGCACTGTAAATATTTTCGAGCGGCTGGAATGTTTTAAATAAATTTGTGTACCATGAGCTGATGCTGATGTTTGAGTACAAATTTTTAGGATTATTTTTTAGTAAAATTGTATTCTAATGCTAGCCGGGCTTTTAGTATTCAAGTATTTTAGTCAATTTGATGGCAGGTGGTCTGTTGCATAATTTGTCCTTGTAAATCTTTTGATTGAGACCTGGAGCTTTACACTGGGCTTGTCTGGTTTTGACTATTCACATTCATTCCATTTTTTTATGAAGAACACATCTAGTACTTGGATTTTCATTCAAAGAATCACTTATAGCCACTTCTTATCATAGAGACAACAATTCTTTTCATGTATTCACATAAATTTTTGCAGTCAACAATCTCATTTATAATATTGTTGTACCAACACAAGTTTCGGGAAAGGATATGGAAGTCAAACATGAATTGCATGTAAATTAATATCTATGTGGACTCTGGAGCATTGAGTGGTCAAAATCAATTATATAGTATATGTTTTGTGATACAAATTTTTTGTGGCTCTAGCAGTTAATATTAGAAGCATTTAGTTGGGTTCTTTCAGTTTACTGGTGATAATTAGTCACTTGCTTTTCTAGATCATTTGGTGTAGATTTTTGTGGTTCTTCAGCTATGCATTTATTTGTTCGACCCTTGAATAATATATGACTTAATTGAATGTTTGCACTTGTATCTATTTATTTAAATATTGATGATAGAAACTAAGAAAATGCATCCACAAGGCACTCTTTGTTAATTTGTTTCAAGTGAATTAGGGCTTGTAAGTATTGACAAAACTTTCATTGTAGTGATGATTATCATCTCAAGAGTTTTTGGTAGAGGATAAGCAACTAGAAATTTCAATATTTCTTAGAATTGTTGAGTAGTTGATGATTCATAGGTTAGTAAATTTATTTGCAGCAGAAAATATTCTCATGTTAATTTGACTGTTGATTCATTTACATGTGGTAAATGGCCAAACCATTTTCCCCCACCATAAAAGATAATCACAAACTGGTGTTATTCTAATGCTTTGAGCATATGTATAACTGTATTCTTTGGTATTTTTATGCAGTGGATCAAGTTTAATGCTTTCTATATTCTTGGAAAGGAAACAAATCCAAAATCTGGATTTTGGGTCTCACTATATTCTGGAAAGAAAAGTCATCAATGATATGTGCTCTGGTCCTTTGGTGGTATATATTATGTAGGATTATTCTTTCTTAATTGCTAATAATAATATATTTTTTCATTAGTTGAATGGCGTCTTATTAGTTTAGATATTGTCTCATCTTGATTGAGCATTTTTAAAGGCCGATTGCATATTGTTTTTCCCACCTGTATTCATATTTTTTTGATACTCTGCACACTGAATTTGTTAGGGAGGTGTAGTTTTGTTTGGTTGTGAGGATATTGTAAATAGTTTTTAAATTGACTAATATTATCATGGCTTTAATGCAGTATTGAAAATCACTATCACCATTGGAACACCTTACAACAAATATTTCTTAGTTGTAGTCAATCTGCATGCATGCCCTTTTGTTCTTACAAAGTAGAGGTTTGTTTGCATGGAAACATTGGGAAACTTTAACATACAAAATATGGATTAATTCCTTGTTGAATTGTACATCCTCCAAAATTCAGAGGATATATTCTTTGTGTAAATGGTATGCATCTCGGTAGCTTGATCGATGAGCAGCTTCCTCCTTTCATATGTTCAAATATAATTAATAATAATATAACTATAATGATAATACATGATTTGGTAATGATAGACTGGGCTAATTGATCATTTTTATTCAAAACTGTCTCCCAACTGTTTGATAAGCAGTTTGGAAAAGATGTAGTGTTGTGCTTTTCCTTTCCCTCAAATCAACATTTCTTGTTACAAACAATAAAATTGTAGTGCTGAAATCACAAAATATGTACTCTAGTTTTTCTCTTTGTTTCAACATTCAAATTGTGGTGTAAATTGTCACCTACAATTTGAATGTGAAAATGTGCCAAGTGTTCAACCGATAACATGCTAACTCTCCCTCCAATACAATGTAATTGCAATTTTTTGACATTATATAGAATGGAAAGGATTCTCATGAGCTGAAGGAATCGAAGGGGGTACAACACCCATAACAAATACCACATTGCATCTTTCAAAATGTTAATAAATATTTAACATTTTTCAATGTAAGTGGCTTTGGTCGCCCCAGTGGTTGCTCGTTAATAACTCTTCGATGGGATTTCTATACTAGCACGGAATTTTCGTCGCTAGTATAGCAAGCATGTCGAAAATTTAAACAAAAGGGTTTCACTACAGCAAGGGCACCTCGGTCACTATAACAAAAACCCAGTGTTGCTATAGAA
This sequence comes from Pseudotsuga menziesii, assembly GCA_001517045.1. NCBI lineage: Eukaryota > Viridiplantae > Streptophyta > Pinopsida > Pinales > Pinaceae > Pseudotsuga > Pseudotsuga menziesii. The sequence continues at coordinate 284,731 of LPNX010699162.1, read as the reverse complement.
GTGATCAATGTGTTGGTATAAACATACTTTTATATTTTCCTCCGTCGCTGCAGCGGTGACCCAATGTTGTTCTAACGACGATCACTGTGTTGGTATAAACATACTTTTAACATTTTCCTTCGACACTATAGAGAAAAACAACTATATTTCTATAGAGAATATCAATCTGTTGCTATAGCAATTGGGAATTGTTGGTATAGCGACACAGTTTGATTTTTTAAACAACGCATGTTTCATGTCTTTTGTCTCTCTATAGCAACAAACTGTGGCAAGTGTTACTAGAGCAACAAAAGTTTTTCCACAAAAAAAAGAGGTCATGTTCATCACTATATAAATGCACAAGTGTTGCAATAGAAATGATTTTCCGTGGGAAAAATGTCCACATGTACTAGTGTTAGTGAAAATCAGGAAATTGGCCAATTATAAGAAAATTGGTCCAAGTGGCCTGAAGAGGATGCCCACCACAAATTTTGTGTTGAAGAAAATTCCCATACCACATTGTTATAATTCTAATTCCTTGATGGAAATATGAATTCCATAAACAAGCTAAGAATCTAAGCACACAATTAACCTTACTCAGAATTGCTGAGAATTAGCATAAGGATAAAAGAAGAGGAATTAATGAACACACATTAATGAATGATCAATAAATGATAATTGATATTATTACAATGGTAATACATCCTTATAAAGGAAAATAGAGTTGTATGGAGTCAACTCATAAATCTCAAAAAGGATGACTTACCAAAATATAGCAAAGCCCCATAGGTGGCTAAATCACTTCCCAAATCTATCAAGGACATCACAAATTAGAAAAAGCATGAGTGAGTTGTCAAGGGAGATGGAAAAAAATGATAATCCTAGAAAATGGAGAGAAATTCATGAAGGATGGGTTGGCAAAAAAGGAACCCAGTTTCCTAGTTAACTAGCTTTACCTTATCCACAGAAAAGATGGATAAAGAAGAATAAAGAAGAATCTGTTGTGAAGTGTTGTTAACTAATTATGGATGGCCATAAAGTGGTCAAGACGAACCCAGAATCAGAAATAAATTATTCATGGGGTATAGATGGCATGTGTTGACTTCAAGGTGCAAGTAGATGCCAACTAATTAAGCTAGTGGGTAGATAATTAATCAAATAATGATTAATTATTTTATCCTAAGTATTGAGTGGGTTTAATATATTCCAACACACATGGGGATATTGTAGGTTGTTGTTTTTTATACTCAACCATGGTCTCAGTTTGTCGAAATCTAAATTTTGGTCCCACTCTCCATTTACCAATAGGTTGAGTCTGATCACTTGAGCCTGAAATTGGTTGATATCTATCATAGGAAAGGTTGGCCATGTATAGAAAAATTCGTCCTTAAAATTATCATAGAATTCTATGACAAAATCTAGTGAATTAGTCTTCTTTACAATCCCAGGAGGTACATAATGCATTGCAATTAGTTCAAAAGTAACCATGAAATGTTCATATAAACAAGGAATTTCCACATAAGATTCACTACGTATAATGTTCTCAGAATTTTTTTTGATTGAAAATTTTGTAGGAAAGAAGATGAATATTGTGACAATGCACTCAATTGAGCTACAATTCTCCAAGTAATGAGGGCAATGCATTTTTTGTTCCATATTTAGTAGAGGCAACTAATATAGCAATCACAACTTCACTGTCACCTTTTGTTGCGAGAAGTTGAAAAGTGGTGTGCTTATCATCATTCGTAACAATAAAGCGACAAAAAAAATATTCTCGTTTTCGAGCTCTCGTGCCCCACCTTTTAATAAAGGTCACAATAAAGAAAACATCAACAATGCCTACAACACAACAAAATATAACCTTAGATACTATAAATAAATCTTCCATTTATGAGTTGAAAAATAAATATTAAAAGATACATATGTATACTCATCATCTATGATTTTAGTTGGTATCAACATACCTTGTTTTGTATAGAACACCTCATGTGGATGAAAATCCACACCTTCGGGAACATAGTGGCCTCTACCAAAAACAGCTACATGATTTTCAAATATTCTTACCCAAAAAAATGTTCCACCAGTGGAAACATCTACTAAACAATCCAACACTTCTACAGGATATGGAGTTTTCAATGACTCATCTTCATAAAATCCATGAAATTTGTCATAATAAATACAGACATACATGCACGCCTTTATGGTAAAATCAAATGGATTTGTGCTACGCACCAATAACCCATCCCTTTGAATGAATTTATTCTACCAATATTCAGAAAATGACCATTTTGAGTCAATAAGGGAGCCACATTTGAAGAAGATCCCATATAAAACCGTCGCTTTATGGCTACATTAGAATGTTTTTTATGATTTTCATCTGATCCACTTGAAGATAATTGTGATTTTATTTCACAAAGTGAAGGATGGTGTAGCATAACCTTGCCACTTTCATCTACATACACCATTTGAACATGCATAACATCGTCCATTGAATGTGTCCATGTGTCATTGGTACCAACAATGTAAAGAATTGGATCATCTCCACAATGATCGAAGCATGTCAACTCTAGGTTTCTTCAATGTGACTCATCTATAACTTTGTAGATAATGATTTCTTCTAAACCATTATCTCCTTTAAGAATATCAAATGTATCAAAATTTGGTTCCTTTCCCTTAATAGATTGTAGAGTTGAATGACCTCGAAGTTGATAAGGTATTTCTCTATGATTAGGTTGGATCTGATCATTATCATCCTTGCTCCAACAATCATTTTTTGCAATTCTATATAATTGCTGTGAATTTCATCATTGTGTAGACAATTGTTGCTTCATTTGTTGTCTCTTCTCTTGTTCAACATCCTCTTCAGCAAGTATTCTAAAATATTCTTCCACAACCTCTGGCGGCAATGACTTCCTCTCTTTACATGGCAACAGATCAAGGTCTGTGTTGAACATGTTAAAATCTATAAAAAGTATAAATATGCAAACATGTAAGGAAACACAAATTGCCTAGAAAGATTACACATGAGATCTGTTAAATGGAAAGCAAGAGTAAAGAAACACAGTATTTATGTAAGCATAATGCAAATACAACATAAATACGAGCCTTTGGTAAGAACCTTTGATTTCTTTTCTCCTTCCAACCAAGGTTTCAGATTTGCATCCAAATGGTCAAAACATATTTCTGCATCAAAAAAATAAGGAAAAAATTGATTTCTCTTCATATACATATATAGTATCTAATATATAACTTTATAGCCCTCTTATAAACAAAAATTGCACAACAAAAATTATAAAATCAATTTAATAGGTGTTAGTACCATTTTTGGGCTAAGAGGTTAGAAGGGGTTTGGCCAGTGAAAATGATGGGTAAGTTTGAAATTTTTTATATCATATGACCAAGAGGAGTGAAAAGTAGGTTCTGAAGTTTTTAAAGGGTATATTCCTTGGTCTGAAATGAAACATTTGAAAAATCCTAAGATCCGACCTTGGAAATAAATTACTTGTGAATAATCTGCTCGAGTGTTCTATTTTGGCAACAATGAAGGGTGTATATCTACAACAATGAACATCAACAGTTGTAAATAATTCCGCAGAGGTAAGATGCTCGTTTGAAATAATTTTTATGGCAGGCGGAATAGTGTTAGCACTATTTTGGGATAATTGGTTGGAAGGGGGATAGGCCAGTGAAAGGAAGAATAAGGTCTGAATTTTTTTCATATCATATGACCTTGAAAGAGGTTGATGGGGTCTATAGATGTTCTAAGGGGTTTTTTCATTGGTTTGAAATGAAAAATAGTTGAAATCCTAAGTATTAACCTTGCAAATGTGCCTGAATAAAAGGACCCAGGTAAGGTTATATGGTAATAGGAATGGAGGGCATGAATGAAAATCAGAGAATATCAAAGGTTGTTGAGGTTTTAATGAAGCTCGACCTAAAGGAATTTTGATGATTGGTGGAAGGATGTTTACTTGTAGGAAAAATTGACCGTCAGATGGAGAGGTGGAAGTAGAACAACAGTGCACAAATATTTCACTAGGAGAACATGCGACGAGAAATAAAATTTCCATATTTGAGAAATCTTGTATACTCCCCAATTTTCAATGGATGAGATATGATGGTGTTTGAGATAAACAGAGCGAGTGGATTTCACAATCCCAACATGCATGAACATATTGAATTTCCACTGTTGCGAAATCTTGTAATCCTACATATTCCAAGGGCTGAGATCAAATGAGCTTGAATATCTACAGTTGAAAGGAAGAATTTCACAATGTAAACATGCACAAGGAAATGGACTTTTCACCTTGGTTAAATATGGTGGGATCCACATATTCTAACGATCAATATTATTCATTGATGAAGATCTGTGGAGGTTATTCATTTCGTAGTGACAACTAGCACGAGGTAAGTAGATTTTTCAATCTACAAAAATCTATAGGACCTACATATTTTAACTACTGTGATCTTGGGCAGAGATACATTAATGACAGATAGTCATTTCGTAGCTAAAACATGCAGGAGTAAGTAAATTTTTTTGGGCTGCGAAATTTGGTAGGCCTTTCACATTTTAATGGTGGAGATCCGGATGAATTCTTGAATTCTTTTGGGGCTGAGAAATTTGGTAGGCCTTTCACATTTTAATGGTGGAGATATGGAAGAATTCTTGATCCACGGTCCAGGACGATTTCATAATGAGAACCAACAAGGGATAAAGCATGTTGGAGGATTGTGAAATCAGGTAGGAGATGCACCATTGAATGGATGAGATGCATGGTAGATTAATATCTATGGTTGGTAGTGATTTCACAGGGTAAAGGTTCAAGGAAGAAGGAAATTGGTAGACCTGCGAAATAGAGATAATAGGTATAGAAAATGAACGGTGTAGATTAGATTTGGGAAGAATCCATGGTCCAAAATCATTTCGCAACGGTAACATGATCACTTTGAGCATAGAAGGAAATATGTGAAATAGGTTAAAATAGATGAACATCAATGGATTAAAAAGATCCATATCCTCATCAATGGATGAAATTCAATTGGAAATTGTGATCCGCGGGAAACATAAGGGGGTAGCATTGCAATGGAGGGAAATAGAGGATTAAGTTGGAAATAGGATCAACGGTACAAAATAAATCATGCAGAATGAAGGGCTGAGAATTGTTTCTACTATAGAAGGTGCAGGATTGATATGGATATAAAAAATATAAAAGTACCATGCACGTGGAATTAGGGCATTTGTTTATTCTCCTGCATTGGAAAACGAAAGCAAAGAATTGTGCGGAAGAATCCAACTCACACAACGTCCTTTGTCCACTTGTCAATACACCAGGTAGGCCTTTTGTTCCCATTAGAGATATTTAAAATGGCCCAGGTTGAGAATGTAGAAGCTTAGAGTTTAGAATACCAAAAAATTGAAGAATTGTTTGAGGATAAAGATGCAGAAGTATTTGGCACCATTTTGCTTAATGGACCTGTTGATATTGTTAAAAAAAAGCTATTTTTTCTAAAAGATCAATGAACAGATGCTCATAACGTCTACCTATCTTATTTTCATTATTTTACTACCGATCAAACCCTCAGCTGCCCCTAGTTCATTGATTGGTGTGATAACAATTAATCCCTCTCTGAAAGAGTAATAATGGATATTACTAGCTCTAAAAATCTTTGTCATGTGAGTTCTTTAGTTGTAATAAAAACCCTATCAATCCCTATTGAGTTCACCCTAAAGTCGAAAGAATACAATGAAGAGTCTATAGTCCAATATTTTAGGGAGTCTGCAATAGAGAAGAAACAAGAATTCTTCAAGAGTCGTTTCAAACCAGATGTCCAGCTAGAAAACCTACCATTCCCTATGGATGCAAGCATTTTTAATGAAGAAACCCAATGCATTGTAATGTTTATAAGTAAGTTCCTAGGGTTAGGCATGGATAAGTATATCAATGAACCCCTTATGATTTTATTGTTTGTTTTGAGAACTTGTCCAGTTGATTCCATAGAGTCCAATAAGTTAATACAAACTTCATGCCTTAAATTTGACGAATTCTTGGTTGAGAAAATTCATTCTCAGTTAATGGATTTCCACAAGACCAGGACTTTTAGATTTCAGTCCTATTTGCTGAAAATGTTTTTATCATTCATTCAAGATAATTTGCAGCTGCCAAATATGGTACTTACTGAGGAAATGAACATGGATTATACTAAATTTATGAATTTCCTCATGTCGGAAATTTACAATGCCATTTTACAAAAGAATTTTCCCAGAGTACTGCTAGAAATGAAGAATATATTGCAGCTTTCTACAAAGAAAAGGATTTGTTACTGGGTTTTATTTGAGCAAGGGACAATGATTAGGTTGTATGGCTTCTTTGTTCATCATCCTTATTTATTGCCTGCTTTCTTGACTCCTAGATTGTTTTCAATGGAGTTGATTAGACAAAAGTTGATAGTGGAGACTGAACACTTTCTAAATTTAAAGAAGTCCACTGAGATCAGATATCCATGGGTTGTAGGCCCTTTCAGCATAAAAATTAAAGTTGCTCTTCCAATGAATGAGAGTTTGCTGAAGGAGATGGGGTTTTTGACAGAAGATGCCATTAAATATGATCCCCATCATGTTATTTCAAACAGAAGACAAGCTCTGAAAAGAAAATATTTTAAGCATGATGAGGTTGCTGGATTTGAAGAGGATGCAAATTAGTCTGATTTTCCTCATGAAACACAAAAGGATACTGATATGTAGGAGGGTTCAATTTCTTCTGTAAAAAAATTACTTCACTGCAGCCTGGCACTTCCAATTTGGTCTCAGTGGCTGAAAAGATCACACCTTTAGCCAATTACTCAGAAAAGACCAATAAGAGATATTTTTTAGATGCCATGGATTCTAAGGAGGAGGATACTACTAGGACTCCAAAGAAGCCGAGAATTGAAGCAGAAGGAAAACTTTTCCATACTACAGAAGAAGACAAAGGTAAGAAAAATATGAAGGTGACAGGGCCTGCTTTCGAGGTGAGGGTATATGCATTTGCTGATACACCTGCTGATTCCACATCTCGATTTAAAGATAAAACATAGTTGCTGGATATATACAAAGAGACTAAAGATATAAATTTAGAGGAAACATTGAATTTGTATTTAGAAGGAAGGAATATCTCTAATCAAGATGTATCCCTTATTTCTATTAGAGATTACTCCTAGAATACTTTGAATTTGGCCTCAGAGTCATTTGAATTTGGCCTTGGAAACCAAGAATAGGGTTGATAAAGTGAAGATAGATTTGTAGAACATACCTATACCTGACATGATACATTTGCATAAGAAAACAAAGGATATCCTTTTCACTGATCTGTTGAAATCTACCTTGAAATTGTCAAAGTTGCAGATCGGTAAAAGCATAATTGAAAATCAATTGAGAGAGGAGAAGGTGGAGAATAAATCCCACCAGGCATGAATAAAGAAGTTGTAGATAGATCTGCTAGCTGTTGAGAGCCAAGCAGATAAAGGAGTAGGGATACAGAAATTGTTAAATGAAAAGGATAATTCTATCCAGCTATTGAAAAAGGAATTGAAGATACATGTTACACAGCTGATACATTAATCTAAATTAGTTGAACTTGAAAAGGAAAAAGAGGGATTAAGTAATGATTTGACTGATTGTAAAGCTAAGTTATTAAAGTTTGCTGAAAAATAAAAACAGTGGAAAAAATACATGACTTTGGTAGTCGAGAGTGAGAAGACTCTCAAAATAAAATATGATGATTTAAATGGAAAAGAAACTGCAGGAGAAAGAAAAGTAGTTACAAGAGAAGGAAAAAGAACAAGAATGCAAAATTATCCCTTCTATAGGTGAATACAATGAACAAAATATTGTCCAGGCTATGTCACAAGTTAGCATTAAATAATTACAACTAACTGGATTGAAAAATAAAAATAAAAACTTAGAAAACTTGGCATTGCAAAGGGAACAAGAGAGAAAAACTTGGGAAGCTAAAATCCAAGTTTGGAAGCCAAATGTCAGGAACTACAAAATAAAAATCATAAAATCATAAAGCAGGTAATAGATCAATTACTGGTATAGGGAGCACAACATATCATTTCGGATGCCATCATAGAGGAAGCAATAAAATTTAGACCCTACCTTGCCTATGAGTTGGATAAAGAAGTTGTTATTCAATCATCTAGGAAAATTATGATAGCAGCTAGAGAGAAAATAAATAAGAAACCAATTGATTAGGCCAACAATGCCATCAACTTTTTGAATGGATTGATAGAGGATGATTTGAAGAATGAAAATATCAAGGACATAATATTAATTATAATCCGGTCCAAGAAGGTAGTAAACAAGTATCATCATTTAGACACAGTCCAGGCCAAAATTGATATTATGGCACATCATTTGAGGCTCATCAGGGATATGTTTGATCCCTTATATAAGAAAGGAATTCCATTATTTTGGAAAGAAAAGGCAACAATGCTGACTCAGAGGGAATACCAGGATAAGTTGATTCAGTGTAGGTTGGATCACACTAAATTTACTGATATGAACCAATCATTGTCTGGCAAGACAATTGTTGACAAGCTGGCTGATGAGTTCAAGATATTTTTTTCTTTCAAATAAGCATGTGCTCATTCATAGAATTATTCCTACATGGACCATATATAATGACGTGTGTTGGCAAAGGCGATGTCCACGTTGGAGCTGCCATCTGCAGACCAATGGAAGACAGTAAAAAATTTCAGGAGGACCAAGTACACGTTACACATTTGAAGACATAGAAGATCATGGATACAATATGTTGAAGAATAATTATTAGGCATTAGTTTATTTCCTAGAAGTTGTTAGTAGTTAATAAATGTAAAGACAAACTAGTGAAATTTACAGAATGTAAAGCCATGAGCTAACAGATTGTAAAGCCAAACTACTGAAATTTAAAGAAAAAGAACAACAATGGAAAAGAGATACGTCTCTTGTAGTTGAGAGTGAGAAGACTCTCAAAGCTATATATGATGAATTAGAAAAGAAGTTGCAAAACAAATAGAAGGAGTTGCAAGAGAAAGAGAAATAACTTGAAAGTAGAATTATTCCTCCTTCTACTGAGTTTGGTGAACAAACCATTGTTCAGGTTATGTCACAAGTTAGTCTAAAAGAATTGGAGCTAGTTAGATTGAAAAACCAGAACATAAATATGGAAAGTCTGGATCTAAAAAGAGAACATGAGAGAAAGTCCCGGGAAGGCAGTTATGTAATTAATAAGTGTTGAATGACACATGTAAAAGGAAGTTATGCCTATTTTTAGCAGTTTGTTTTGTTTTAGCTAATGGACCAATTGTATAAGAACTAGTGAATGCAATGAAAAAAGGGTTGGAACCTGTGAGAAGTGAGTTATGTAATTTGAGACCTATTTTTAATAAAATCATAGAGCCAAAGCTGGCCTTTTCTGCAAAGATTCATGTGTTGTTCATGATTTGATAATGTAAAATGCTATCCATTTTTGTAAAAAAAATGTAAATACAACATAAATACTATCCTTTGGTAAGAACCTTTGATTTCTTTTCTCCTTCCAACCAAGGTTTCGATTTGCATCCAGATGGTCCAAACCGATTTTTGCATAAAAAAATTAAGGAAATAATGTATTTCTCTGCATATACATATACAATATCTAATATATGAATTTATAGCCTGCTTATAAACAAAAATTGCACAACAATAATTAGAAAATCAATTTAATGTGTCTTATTAGAGGCCTGAAATTTCCCCCGGATGCGGGTGAGAATGAAATGGTCGATGAGTTTCAAAGGTTGGATAGGAGGCCTCAGGAGGAGAGGGAAAGTGTTGAGTTGGAATATGACACCCAATCCTCCCCCAGGATTAACTCATGGTGCAAGGACACTCCACAGTGCAGACAGGCTCACACGTTGTGAAGCACCACCATCATTCTATTCAACACATCTTTGAAGCTATGATGAAGATTTGGCTTTGACAAGAGCATCTGGGCAGGAATAAGGTGCAACATGCTCTTCTGAATTTGAGCCATGGAAAAAACAAGTGCACCATACCCAAGGATGGTTTTACCGCGCTCCAAATAGGCCGTAAAGAAATTCTACAGAAAATATCAGGCATCCAACCTGGAATTTCAATTTTCACCTTTGCACATCAAAAGTGTTGGTTGTGCTCGATGTAATTTTGTGCATTATTAGTTGATATAAGGCTTCACTCTCTATTATTTACATAGGAAAAAAAAAGTACATCTATTAGAATCAGGTCTGAAACAAAATACATTTATGAAAGTATATAAACTAGGGCACAAAAAAGTGAATATTATTCTTACCTGTTGATTTGATTTGATCATACACCTCGTTGTTGTTAGTTTCACTAAATTCATTCATCTAGGATAGATTCAGTAAACATGCAGATCATGAAATTCCCTCTCAACCAAAGGTACTCCGTGGGCATCCTCTATGCGAAATCTGAAAATCTGAAAATTGGAGGGAATTTTCCATTATTAGCTGCTTTCAAAGATTTGAAAATTTTCAGTTAACCCAACATCGAACTGCGTGACAAACTTTGCATTGGTTCATGTGCAACCGAAAAAAAATCGGTGAATTAAACCTTTGACTAATTATGTTATGAGTGATGCTAATTAAATCTTAATACATTTTTAATCATTTCTTATTTATGATACATTTCGGGGCTAGTAATTTCTTATGATGTTTTTTCGTTTTATAGTTGTTGTGCCATCAATTATAACAACACATTGGAGTCTTATTTTTTATGAGATTAGTTTTTTCCATGCCATGCCAAACTGTGATTTGAGGTTCATTGTAAATACCAGCTGGCATTGCTCTCTTTTTGAAAAGCAAAGAGACATGACTTATATATGCAATGACATGCCATTCCAAACTGTCACTGTGATGTTAATTGTAAAGACTAGTTGACATTGATCTCTTTTTGAAAATCAAAAAGACATATATTATATATGTTATGATATCTCATACTTTCTATTTTGTAAAAGTGTTAAGTTCAATAAACTTGTTATATATTGTGATTTGGACTATTCTCTAGGGTAAAATCATGAATTTGGGTGTCTATTTGGGCGGGGGGGGTGGGGGGGGTTAATGAGAAAAGGAGTGTTGTTTTTTCAAGTTTGTCAACTTCGAGCAAAGAAAAATTAGATTTGTATTTAGAATTTAATTTTGTAGTAAAAACAAAAGTTGTATAGAATTGTGTTAGCTTTATATCGATTACATTTTAGATTTTGTTTATTGAAATTTGATATGTCATGTTTTCAAGTGTTTGATAGTATGTTATTAATTAATGAAATTATGGTAAATATTCATGTTTCTAGACACTAGTTAATTCATTATTCAACTATTGTTCATTAAAAACAAAATATATTATGATGATCTAGACAGATTGTACTAACATCTGTCTATAAGTTTGTATCCAACAACCGCATGCAATAATTATTAGAATTTTTTGAAGTGAACCAATCTGAAAAACTAACATAAAACTGACATGTTTAGTTTGACACAACATCTTCCCTAATTTCCAATTGAAAACAAAAAAAATAAAAGTACCATTTTGAAGACAACACATCAATGTTGGGGACCACGATTTTTCCAAATTTTTTTTATCGTGTCTTTAAGAAGTTATTGAATTTTCATTTCGATGAATTCTATTAAATTTTGAAGCAATCCAAACACCTCCTAAGTAATATAATAAATAAAATTAGTGGATCACACCAAATTCAACAAGATTCGTATCTATAGAAAGTAGATTGAATTATGCAACTAATGGTATTATTTATGAAGAGAAATTGTAAGTATTTGATATGATCCGATCTCTCCGAAATTGGAAGAAGAGTCAGAAATGGGATGGAATTCCATTTCTCAAAAATTTACAAGTTTTTGGCAAACCAATATTTTGGCCGAAAAACAAAAAAGGTTCGGCCAAAAGTTAGCTTTAACGAACGAAAAATTGTTCGGATGAAAAAACCTATTAAATTTTTTCCGTCGACCATAAAAAAGTTGAAGCGTTTTTTTGAAAAAACCGTTTCGATTCGTATTTATAAGAATCCTGTATACACATATTTCCACATTTTTTAAAAGATCTACATTTTACACAGTTACAGACGAAGGCTCTTTTTCTGGTAAGTGTTCTTAAAACTTATCTTCTAACATGAAGTCTATTTTTCTTTTATAGCAAACATTCTTTTGGAAAATTTGTTATGGTAAATTGTTCTAAGAAACTATCCTCTTGGATGGAGGCTATTTTTCTTTTATACTAAAGATTCTTTTGGTAAATGTTTTATGGTAAAATGTTTATAGTAAAGTGTTTTTAGAAATTATCTTCTAAGATGGAGACTTTTTTTATTTACTAAATATGTTCCTGGACAATATTTTATCGTACAAATTTTCTTAAAAATTCTTCACCAATTTATTATATCGTGGATTTTTTTTAAATATTTTGACCAATATTTTATGGACAAGTCTTTTAAGGTGATTTTTTTTCTTTGATGATTAAGATTCTCTTGAGGGAAATTGTTCTAAGGTGAAGGTATACATTGAATAATCATAGGCAAAAAAAAAAAGTGAAAGAGGAAATGTGATCGCACTCAAGATGATGACTTACATAATGAAAAGCAAAGACTAAAATACCAGGAAAAAAAGAAACAAAAGGGTACAAATATTGAAGACATCGCTAATGATGATGTAATTAGAAATGATNATATATTGGTTACTAAAAGATTTTAAACAATGTAATTATAATTATAATTATGAGTCATATTTTTATGATTCAAGTTTACTATATTTGAAATATGCTAAATTAAAATTGAAATTGAAATATATATAGGTGGATCTATCATTGAATATGACATGTTACAGAATGTTGCAGATAGAGAAAAATTCAAAAACACAAAACCTTACCGTATTGTACGATATCGTGCTGAAAAGATGCATGAACAATTTATGGAGAAAGAATCAGTGGCAACACAAGCTCAAATTTTGAGGTGTTTGTTAGTCTCGAAGAAGTTGAGGGAAGCTTAGTCATTCTTGGGTATTCAAAAGAAGACAAAAGATTCAAAGGTGAAGCAAGATGTGTTTGAAAATATAGCCAATGCAATCAAAACTATTGGAAAATCCAAAAATAAAGATACTAGTGATGCACATAGAATAATACAAACAACGATTATTTCATCTAGTACTAGACAAAAACATTTGACAACGCAGATCGCAAAGGTCATCGAAACTTCACGGAAAACATTGTACACATATAACAAATTTCGATTACAAATAGATGCAAATGATCAGCTTGCTTGTTGGGAAATTATTTGTAGACAACTCTATAAAGATAGGGTCAGTGAAAGTGTTAAAGCTATGATGCATGAATATTGGGTGGAAAATTCTCGTGTTTCACCAAATGCAAGGGATGCGATACGATGCAGAATATCTTGAAATCAGTATGAAATCCATACAAAACATATATTGGAGATGACTCAAATACAATTGTTCAATAAATTCAAAGATGAACACAATGAATTGAATTTTCCAATCAATACATTTGTACAACAGAAGCCATAGTATGTTAGACCTATCACTATTCGTGACACATGTTGTTGTCACTATCATGTTGAGTTTGAATTATATTATGACACATTCCTTCGGTTTGGTAAAACATTTTGGCCGAATTCACCTCCTTCCACAATTCGTTCTTTTATATCTGAAATTCTATGTGAAAGAGATTTTCACAACATATTTTACAACAAAAGATGTGTCGAAGTAAAGAAATGTGATCATTGTGGAAATCTAGCTTTATTCCACCATAAATATCCTATTAATATTAATGATCAGTCATTGTCAAATATAATAGTTGATTGGAAGAGATATGAATATGTCACGTATTCCCACAATTCTACAAGTTCTTCAAATGCTCTTTCGAAAAGGATAGATTTACATAAAGATAAAATCAGAGTTACAGAGTTTTTGAAGAAGTTTGAAAAATAAATTCATAAATACATCAAACATTCACATAGAGCACGCTGGAAAAACATACAATTCAAACAATCATGTGATGTTTTTCCAGAGGGGACTATTTTTTCTGTGGTTGATTTCACAGAGAATTACACATTTGAAGCACAAAAATAAATACAGAGTGAATATTATCATTCTGACCAAGTTTCTATATTTTTCCATCTTCTATATAGACATGCTCAACAAAATGTTGATGATATAGAAAGCACGAATGACAATAGACTTGTGATTAAGGAATGCCATTTCTATATAAGGAATGTCATTTCTATATCATCGATGACCGCACGCATGATACACATTATGTACAACATTATTTTGATATTATTTATGGTTCATTGAAAACACGTGGAGTTTTAATGAATGAACATTGGATATGGTCAGAAGGATGTGCAAGAAAATTTAAATCTTCACGATCGTTCTTCTGGCTATGTCGCCTTCATAAATAAACAAATATTAAACATCGTTGGAATTTTTTTGAAATGGGTCATGGAAAAGGGGAGCATGATGGTGCTGGGGCGTGTGTAAAATGAGCACTTCGAAGATATCAAATGAACCATTCTACCGATCGATTTGTGTGTGCTGATCAAGTTGTTCAATGGTGTCGTGTAAATATCAGCCATGATTGCAATCAACAATTGAAAGATGTGAGCAGGTATGAACTTTGTTTTGAAAACATAATTATTCAACTTGGAATGACTTTAATATGTACATCTAGTAACATTTTACTCACATGTACATGTAAAAAATTGTTTATGCTGGACATGTTTTTTTGGCATATTGGAATCCAAGATATAGACAGATCAATCCCATATGATGCTAGCACTATTCACGAAACTCGAAACTTACACTCAATTAAAACAAAAACCTTCCAAAATGTGTTTTCATTTGATAGTAGGAAGCTAACATGCTTTTTTCCTATTTGCATGGACACATAATCAATAGACAATTGTGAAAACATCAATGACAATTATGTTAAACCTTGAAAACACAATGAAATTAATTTAAAAGGAAAAATTCCACTCGCAAGATTTGAAGAGTTGGAGTCAGAGGACATTGCAATATCAACTTATGGTGATAGAATTTTCGATCTGGTTAGAGAAGGCAATTTTATGTATACTTTACTAAATTTGTCTATTTACTTGAATGTCAGTTTTATATATATATATATATATATATATGTTTCTCACATTTTTAACTTTTGTTCTTATGCAGACTGCGTGTGGAAAATAGAGTGCAAAGAATTAAAATTCCAAGGGCACCCTGAGACCACACTGGAGCACAAAGCAAAATTTTGGTGGACAGACAAAGCAGTATGTCTTTATAGTGCTTTCCCATCCCTTTTCACTTATGGAATCTGGTGGGAAAGGAACATTGTAACGTTTAATAATAAGTTAATTCCACATGAAGTAACTATTTCCCTTGTGATATAGTGGACCAGAGAGCATATATCACAAGTGAAAGAGGAAAAAGTCAGAGTGCTAGTCCCTCTAGCAATAAACAAAGAGATTCCCTGGTCTTTTTCCGATGGAGAAAGCCAAGGGGACCCTCCACTGGGTGGTTCAGGAGCAGTTCTTTACATGCCAAACAAACATAAGATCTAAGCTAAATTTGCACCAGGCCACTGTACAAACAACAAAGCAGAGCTAGAAGCACTTCATTTGGTTCTTGAACTAGCTCTAAACCATAATATAAAACAAATGCAAATCTTTGGAGGATCAAAGATGGTGGTGGACTAGGCCAATAGGAGGATCCAAATAAATTCCTCTCACCTACAGCAACTTCTCAATGTGATCAGTAGGCTTCTGGATTAGTTTACAAGCTTCAGCATTGCACACATATATAGAGAATTGAATTCGGAAGCTGACAGGCTATCCAAAATGGCCCTTGTCTTGGAGCCAGGAAATATAGAAACAGAGGTTCTGGTAGACAATCAAAAGTAACAGACAGGAAAGACAAGAACACATGTTACAGGATGACGAAAATTGTGGAGTTTTTTGTAAATACAATGTAATTTTGTAAAGATGGATGCTAAGGCAAGATTTTGATGAAGAAAAGACTCTGTTTTCTTCTTTAATGAAAGTTCCTTTGGAACACCTTAAAAAGCCATCCTTTATTTAGAATGGCGGATATTTTCCTATTGGAATATATATATATATATATGAAAGTAGTTTGATTTAATGAAGATGAATTTGACAAATTCAATGTTCTGAATTATGTGCAAGAGATGTATTTGTTGTGGTTGCACCCATAGACAACAATGAAAATGTCAGATATTATTTGATGTGATGCATAGAGAGAAAGATGAAATTATTGGAGGACTATGATGACAAAGGTTTTATATATGAAAGAGGGTCAATTATATTAAAAGGTTATTTTTTTCAAGAAACACATCAAACTGAAAGTGACGCTCACTATAAAGACTATCAACCTAATGTCATATGCTGCCAATATAGTCATTTGGTGTGCACAACTCACATAAAGTTGATAGAAGTTAAATCAAATAAAAAATTGAAAGCTAGAAGATGGAAGATGTCAAAAGTTGATCATGAAAGAATAATTGAAGATGACATTCCTTTACGATCTTATTTCTGATTTGAATCATGTTGTACATGATACATACTTTTTACATGAAGGACATCTTCATTGGTTTTATAATTGTGACTCTCAAATAGAGTGATTATTGATAAGTTCTGACCTATATTGTTTTGATGATTTTTTAAGCGCATTCCTCAAAGATGTATTGTTCTTGAAATTATAATGTTCTGCACTTGAGTACGTGTTATGAAATGGTCAAATTATGAGATCTGTGCCTCTTTGAAACTTAAATATGACAGATTGTTAAATTAGATTTTTGAACTTATGTACATGTCAAATTGATAATTTTTACTTAAATATGATACTAAGTTCTTACATTGTTGAGCTTATGTCCATCAAATTGAGGAAACTTATATAATAGTGTTCTTACACTGTTTAGCTTATGTACATCAAATTAATGAAACTTATTTTATATTTTTCTTAGATTGTTGAGTGTATGTATATCAAATTGATGTAAATTATATGATATATTGTTCTTAGATTATTCAACATATGTACATCAAAATGATCTATATTAATTTTATAATGAAATTGATATGTACAATTGTATAAATTCATAGCATACAAACATTCATAACTAAAATTCTTTATGATTGAAAACATTGCTAAAGTGCATTTTAATGAATATTCAACAAATGTCATATATTATTCCACCTAAATCATTGAAAACATTCCTAACTAGTTCATTCCAAAAGTGCATTTTATTGAACATTCCTTATAATTGAAAACAAAATCCTAAAGTGCATTTTAATGATTATTCTGCAGATATTATATACTATTCCACCAAAATGATTGAAACCATTCATAAGTAACATTCATAAAGTGCATTTTATTGAACATTCATAATGATTGGAAACATTCCTCAAGTGCATTTTATTGAAAATTCTATAGATATCATTATTCCACCTAGAAATGATTGAAAACATTCCTGACTAACATTCCTAAAGAGCATTAAATATTGAACATTACTAATGATTGAAAATCATTTAAAAACACGTACATCATATTGTATATAAACATCAACTAACATATTGAACATATGGAACATTCCTAAAGTGGTTCTTTAGGAAAATCTATGTATGTATAAATTCATAACATACAAACACTCATAACTAACATTCTTTATGATTGAAAACATTCCGAACTAGTTCATTCCAAAAGTGCATTTTATTGAACATTCCCTATAATTGAAAACAAATTCCTAAAGTGCATTTTAATGAGTATTCTGCAAATATTATATACTATTCCACCAAAATGATAGAAAACATTCATAACTAACATTCCTAAAGAGCATTTTATTGAACATTCATAACGATTGGAAACATTCCTAAAGTGCATTTTATTGAAATTTCTACAGATATCATATATTATTCCACCTAGAAATGATTGAAAACATTCATAACTAACATTTCCTAAAGAGCATTAAATATTTAACATTACTAATGATTGGAAATCATTTAAGCACAAGTATGTAAGCATATTGTATATAAATATCAACTAACATATTGAACGTATTAAACATTCCTGACATTCCTAAAGTGGTTCTTTAGGAAAATCTATCTATGTATGTATAAATTTATAACATACAAACATTCATAACTAACATTATTTATGATTGAAAACATTCCTAAAGTGAATTTTAAGGAATACTAAACAAATATCATATATTATTCCACCTAAATCATTGAAAACATTTCTAACTAGTTCATTCCAAAAGTGCATTTTATTGAACATTCCTTATAATTGAGAACAAAATCCTAAAGCGCATTTTAATGATTATTCTACAGATATTATATACTATTCCACCAAAATGATTGAAAACATTAATAACTAACACTCCCAAAGTGCATTTTATTGAACATTCATAATGATTGGAAACATTCCTAAAGTGCATTTTATTGAAAATTCTACAGATATCATATATTATTCCACCTAGAAATGATTGAAAACATTCATAACTAACATTTCTAAAGAGCATTAAATATTGAACATTACTAATGATTGAAAATCATTTAAACACAAGTACATCATATTGTATATAAACATTAGCTAACATATTGAACATATTGTGTTTTCCTAACATTCCTAAAGTGGCTCTATAGAAAACTCTATGTATGTTAACATCAAAGACATTAATCTATGTATCACATGACCAAATTAAATCATTTAAACAAAATTGATGAGATTAAATCATTTAAAAACATTTATTTAAATTATATTTGAACTTCATCCAAAAACTATATATATATATATATATATACACACACACACTAGTACAAGTGATCAATTTTGCCACGGCAAAACATGGCAATATCCATGGAAAAGCGTGGATATTGCCACGTCTAAGTGTTTTTTTTTTCGTGGAAAAAATTCCGTCGCAATAGAGACGACCCCTAATTTGCGTTGCAAGAGCGACAATGTTCTATATTTCGTTAGATGTCTAAGCTATCGCTATATCCACGCTTGGCCGTCTCTGTATCCACGCCTTGCCGTCGCTGTATCCATGCCTGGCCGTCGTTGTATCCACGCCTGGCCTTCGCTGTATCCACGCCTTGCCGTCACTGTATCCACGCCTTTCTGTCGCTATATCCATGCCTTGTCGTCGCTGTATCCACACCTGGTCGTCGCTGTATCCACGCTTTGTATAAGTTTTTATTTATTTTTAAATGCAAACCCTAGGAATAGCGACGGGGATGCTATACCTGCGACGGGCAAACTAGGGGAGTTGACAACAATAACTTTTTGATTTAATATTTATTTATCTTCCCATGTACCCCTGTAAACAAATCTTGGGAATCCAATATAGGGGATAAAGGTGAGATTGCAAAATGAACCTGCATATTCCTTCCAATGGAGTTCTTAACTAGAACACTTGATTTAATCATTATTTTATACCTCCTTTAGAGGATGAATTTGGTGATTTTTTTCTCACATTCTTACACTGGCTTGAGAATATTATCTTTTGCACCAGAGGCTTAAACACAATTCCATGATTATGCATTACCATGGCTTGGGACATCCACAATGGCCAGAGTACCTGGGATTGAAATGCCATCGGATTTTAATATAAAGAGCAAAACTTATGCATATTAATACATATTAATGTATTAATGGCAATGTGCCTTGTGAAAATTTTTAAGCAATGACCAAGGAGCATATTTTCTAAAATACATAATACTATACACTATACATGTCCTCAATGGCAAACTCAATTCCTCAAATGGGAATTAACAGGAAGCCAAAGCTGGTGCTTCTTTCCCTTGACCTGAAAGTAGTCCATTCAGGGTTTTAATTTTCCCGGATGAATGCGGTTACTAGTTAACAACTTTCAATTTTTTGGACTCTCAGATGTTTGAATGAACTTTGGCTGATTTGGGCAAACTCCTGGCTGCCTCACAATATAGATCTCATCCCCTTTACTGTTGTAAGTATCCTGATTTCGATGCCAAGTCCATAGATCATATGTTTCATTCTTCACCTGGATATCATCAAGGTGCCATCGTTCAATTTTAAAATAGTTGTATAAAAAATCTTAGTGTATGAACCAATCGAATAAGGCCTATATTTTAAATACACATTGTAATCTACCATTTGAACCCAATTCAGTAACCAAACTTTCCCTATCAATATTGAGGATAGTTAAGATTCAGTGAATAGTTCTTGATAATAATAATGGATTACCTCAAAAATTCCATGACCAAAGCTGCTCTCTTTATATGCACTAAATTCAGGCTGCCTGTCCCAACAAAACTTTCCAACTGCTGGACCAGACGTAAAATTGTAGGCACAAAACCCACCCATATAGTTGTCTGGTGTGGAAGCCGGATCAGGGCAGTTACCAGAATCATCAGCATGAGGTATTTCCATCTTTTCTCTGTTACCACCATCTCCCACTGTAATTTAAACAGGAGCACATGGATCCAATGTGTAGTTAAAGACTCGGTTCGATCTCTCATATGCATGAACCTGCAAGCAATAGGAATAACCCAGATTATTTGTCATTCTTCCTCTTACCACAATTACTTATACACCCCCTAGATATTGTTTCATGTAGTTCTGCTACAGACCTAATCAAAGCAGAATAAATAAGGTCAAAATCATGAAACACCATTAAGCAGATATATTAGATATTTCTTTAGTTAGTTACTCACATGGCCATCGAATACAACATCAACACCATATCTGTACAGTAGCTCCTCCATTTCCTGTTTCATGCATTCAGCCTCACGATAATGGGATTTATAACTGTTGTACCAAGGTGGGTGCCAAGTAGCAACAAGCCAAGAAGTCATGCTCCTGTCAACATCTGCTAAATCATGCTCCAGCCATCTATATTGTTCCCCTGTGAACAAGGAGACAAATTATCATTAATATCAAAACTGATCCTAGATTTTATTCCCAAAAGCCTGCTATAATATCTACAACAAAGTAATTATGTTTCTGACCTCCACTAAAACCAATGTTAGGATTCTTTCTCATGCTGTTGCCATCTGAAACACCTGTAAAACTTCATACTGTGCTCATCAAATAGTATATACTCTAAGCCAGAATAAATTGTTAGACATGTTTTATTGTAATCTATGTATCCTCCAAACATGACGAAATGGATGCCTCCATCATTGAAGGAGTAATAGAAGGTGCTACTGGACCCACTCTCTTGACTTGGAAATGCAAATCTTGCACTGTAAGCCACAAATGACTTATTTCCAACTTATTGTTCGATTTCATGATTGCCCTCCACAACCATGATGGGAACTTGTGAGATCAAGGGTTCCATAAACCTGTAGGAACATCAGGCCCAATTAGATCAAAGCTGTAACTAACATCTGTAATTAATTAGCAGGGACAGAAATAATTGTAGGCAGTCTAAATGAAAAACTAATATAGATTAATTAGAAGCGTGTTTAACATTCAAAAACTGGTAAAAAGCATCTGATGGATTTGGATTTAGAATTTTCCATGTAGACAACTTAATGAAAGATGTTCAACGAGAACTTCAAGCAGGTGTTTTCATAATACAGGTCGCCTTGATCACTTTGTTGACCTTCCATGAAAACTTGAGATTCTATATGTTACAAGGTAGCATCTAGTGTTCTATATGGTCTTTGTTGACCTTCCATGAAAACTTGAGATTCTATATGTTACAAGGTAGCATCTAGTGTTCTATATGGTCTTTGTTGACCTTCCATGAAAACTTTAAATTTAAAAAAGTAACACTTCATATGGCTAATACAAGGATACTCAAATACCATCTTGTCACTTCCAGAATCAAAGCTTCAATGATAAAAGGTTAACCACAATAATTACCTGGAAAAGAGGAATAGAAGCATTTGTCCTTTTAGCTTGGGGATTCTTCATATAATGGGACTCATCAGCAATGACAATCTGTAGAAAATATAACAAAGAAGAAACCAAAGGAGTTAAATACGTATATCACATTTGCAATGCATAAAGAGAATTGGCATATGCATAATCCAACTGAGTTTTACATGCTGCTAGCTTAAAACACTTCAAAATTATTATTTTGCATAAGAAATATTTCGATCTCACTAATTGAACATCATCAAATGTTAAAGCTTACTTAAATGCAGTCGTAGGACTTCAAGACATCAACTTGTTACTCGATCATAATATCTCCAACAACACCATAATTGGAGATCTGACCCTCATCATTGCTCATTATTATGGACCAAACCCCTATAAGAATCAAAGGCAATGAAGACTACCCAGAGAATAATTTCTCTAAGTTATTTACATCAATGTCTTTTCTCCATGTCAAGCACAAGATCAACAAAAAGGCAGACCACATGGCAAATAAAAGTTCTTCTGTAAGTAATATAGGGTTTAAGGGATGGTAGAAGCACAAGAGCATCCCTCTCTTCCACCCCTTCCCCTCATCCTCATGCAACAGCTTGAGGAGGCTGCTCCTAATGGCATTGAAAGGACCAAGCCTTACCTAGCAACATATCACCTCACTGCGATCCTACATGAGAACTTGTAAACCTGAGTCAATGATTTATCCCCATCAAGATGAGCCTGGGAATTGGAGTTGGAATTAAGATGTATATGGAAAGTTGGCTATATTCTTTAATTACATTTGGCCCTGAAGAAAAATCTTCTTTCACCCAGCCTAGGGAGAAGGGAATTCACTGCTAGTGTATCTGGAGAAGAGGCAGGTAGAAATTATGTCCCACAATTGTTGGTTTTTCCTCTACAATGAAATCAAGGGTCTTAGGAAATGTTTGGAACATTATCCAAATGATATTGAGGAGGTTTTGCACTTGTCCAACATGACAACTCTTGAGGGGAACAAGACAAATACCTTGCTTATAATATCTTCATGGAATGTCAAGCCCATTGCCAGAACACAATCAACATTGGAACAGATATTCTGAGCCTCCATGAATGGGACAAGGAAGACAATTCCTCCCAATTTTGATGCATGGGAAACAATATTTGCACATGCATGAACAGGGAGATATTTCTATGCACATTTCCCATTTGAAATTTTATATATCCAATAGGCCAAAGTGGTAAAGATTTGGGAAATGGCATTTTTTGCACCCTAAAAACATCTATATCTGGCAGTTATTTCTAAAATTTCCATGGATTCTATATCATAATTATTTCCTAGGCAAGAAATCCAATGGTGTGTTACCCAAAACTTGAAACTACTAAATGTACTCCACCAATTATTTGAAAGGTTGTCTGAAGTATTTTCACCCAAATTAATTTGAAAAATATAAAAATTATTCATAAAGTTTTTGTATAAGATCCCTCTGCAGATTAAATTCTGGACAGTTGACTTGGATCAGGTGGAGCACAATTAATCTATTGCACTAGTCAGTAATCTTTTACCATCCAGAACATTTAAATTTTTCAAATTTCTGTACAAGCAAATGTTAATCTTTGATCCACAAATAGAAATTCCAGATAGATAGCTTTCCCAAGGGGTCTGAATACCGCATTACAATTGGATTTAAAGTAATCTGGTCTGCATAAAAACATAGCATTGTATGGTTCGAAACTAAATCAAATTGAAGACCTATCATTTAAAGTTTGTGGACAAAAGAACATAAAGGCACTTTTTTAAGAACTTTTGAGATACCATATGTGCATTGTCACACTATTCCCTTCATTACTCCGGAGAACAATACAACATTGCAAAGGTAGCAATAAAGATTCCAAATAATAGGCATTGTCAATTTAATACGATAAAATGGTAGCGATAAAGTGATCAATACTTGTCAGTAGATTAAATTACCTTTGTGATGAATATGAAGGGATATCCTTAATGGCTTCTATTTTTTTACCGTCATACAAAGGATCTGTATCAGAATATGAGAAACAGGCAATCATTAGAAATATATTTTTAAAAAAAGTGATGAACTTTAAAACTAAAAATAAATTATATTGGCAATCAACCAAAAATATATGGTATTGCTCTTTCCAGACATTCAACAGAGTACTAGCAATATGCTTACTGATCTCATAGTTATAGCCCGATTACCTAAAGCCTACTAAAAACTTATAAAGAGTGTACCATCAACTCTAAACATAGAATGATTGCTAAAAACATGCATCCCATGGGAAATGATGCATACTAACTAACCACAGGTATTAACCAGCATTATTGCATTAGCCACCCTAGGATAGCAAATTGGTTTTTGGTTCAGTTCAGAATCAGAATCACAGATTAGATGATCTGCATAGGAATCCCCAGGATCCAGGAGAATTTGCTACCAAATCCGCTTAAAAATTTGAGGCATGTATTTAAAGGAAAAGTAACACATACCAACTAACAACAACTCTTAACAAGAATTACCTAATTACTCATCCTAAGATGGAAAAGTGGTTTTGACCTTTCAGTGCGGATCAGAATCATGGAATTGCTGATCCTCACCAGAATCTTCAGGATCTGGTAGTATTTGCTGCCAGATACATTTCAAGCAACTCAACAACCACAGAACCATTCCATGCTGCAGAAAATGGCTTCTGCTTAAGCCAAAAAGGTTAAGAATACTGGAAAATTATCTAGCATTTTTTGAGATAAGGGGAAGGATTCCACATGGCCTCCTTGCATTAAATGTGTTCATAGCCTCCCTTTTATTTTGGTTTTTACTAAATATCTCAAAAGCACATGAAATCCTTAACCTCTCAGTATGCATTTTCATACTTTGTAGACCAGAATTGGAAGGAATACTTAAAAAATTAGAGTGGGCATATTTGCAGAACAACAATATCACTCGTTCTTTGAGGAGCATATTCAAAGAATAGAACTGAGAAATATATATTTTTTGCACGGAGAACACTTAGCAATATTCAAACACTCGTTATTCCCATGCCCTCATATCCATCAGCTCAGAGAAGTTGTGGCCATCAAACTTGTGGTGGAATAAGTTGTGGTGAACAAAATGAGTAGAAATATCGCATCGAACTATCTGGAATTATGCAACAAAGATCAGTAAGATGAAAAACATAAATGCAAGGTGCTTATGGAATTACTGCAAATGCAAGAAAGATCTTGCAGGGTCTAAAGCCTATTTTCTTTAGATTCCTAGTCATGAAGATCACTTTTATAGGACTATCAGCAAATGGGCATCGAATTCCCTTGATTGTTAATGAAGCCAGGAAGAGATAGGCCAGACCCTTTGCAAGAATGGTTTCCCTGGAAGGAAGAGATGAAACAGAGTCCAGAAAGTAGAACTCTGGGATGTAGTCCTAATGGTATTATTTCCCACTTTTACTATGTGGTCACTAAGAAGTCGTCTCGAACTACTTCTCACATGTCCACACCTAACATGTGTAAGAAGCTCTTGCTTGAGATACATTTTTCAACAAGTTTGGCAATCAAGAGGAGGACGTTCAACCCTAGACAGCATGTGGCAGCTTGGATGGAGGCATGGAGTTGACTTGAGGATGCTTATGATTAGATACTTGGATGGAGGCATGGAGTTGACTTAGGGATGCCTGCGTTGCAACAGTATTGATGTAGGGGGAATGGACCGAATAGGAGTCCTTGGAGGATTGAAAGAGTGTGGGACACATCTCATAGAATTCCCTTGCATTGGAGATTTGCTTGTGTAGACATCACATTGGAGCTTGACATGTGTACCCAAGTGTGAGCCTAATCGTGGATTTGTAGTTTGCTTGTAAGGGTTTAGGCATACATATCTTTTGTCAGCCTTCTTTATCTCTCATATATATGGAGAAGGAATTCATCATTATCATTCTTGTTCATTATATTGTGTTAGAAATGTGACTAAGAGGAGCACAATAGTCTTCCTCTCTCTCCTAGATCTCCATTCTTCTACTTTCTCTCTCTTGCCTCAGACACACTAGGTTTTCTTGGAGCTTTTGGAGCATCTTGCATACTAGGTTTAGGGTTTCAAACTTTCATGCCTTAGAGATTTTGCAACTACGATCTTGAGATTAAACCCTAGGTTGTACTTGTTGAAGTAAAAAAGAAAAAGAGACATCTTGTCCAGGAGGCTTGATAGTTTTTATGTTGGTTTATGGTGTCTGAATTGTGGAGCTACGATTTTCTTGGTTTTTCCTAGCTAAGGTTTTCAAGAAATGGAGAATCATAAAAGCCTTGGTATCAGGCTATGGTATGCAATGCTAGGTAGGGATGCCACATAGTATTTTTGTTTGTTAGTATCAGGTCATTTTTCCTTGCATCAACAAAAGATTGAAGACAGCATACGGAAATCTACTACCACCTTGAATCTTGTAAACATAACTTAATAGTCCACCAATTCCACCAGCAATATTTAACTTGGCTGATACAACTGATAAGAGGCAACTTATCTAGCTTTGTATTTTCTGAAAAAAAACAAAAGAGGTATACTCCACCAACCATACAATATTCTGAAATATATACATCCAATTGATAAAACCTACAAGAAGACTCTTTAAAATGAAAATAGATAAGAAAGGAGGGATCAACAAGTTTAACAAAAAAGGTTAAAGAATTATATTCAGAATATTTAGTTAAAATTGTAAAATAATTGAATAATCCAGTTTGGTTGCCAATCTGCACCTTTTGTATTGCTGAAATGTTGAGAGTGACCCTGTTTAATATTGCTCATGACATATCGCTCGTGATTAACAATCTGGTACAAAGCAATAATTCTCATCAAAAATCAAAATGGATCTAGAAACTCC
This sequence comes from Pseudotsuga menziesii, assembly GCA_001517045.1. Taxonomy (NCBI): domain Eukaryota; kingdom Viridiplantae; phylum Streptophyta; class Pinopsida; order Pinales; family Pinaceae; genus Pseudotsuga; species Pseudotsuga menziesii. Next base: position 257,959 of record LPNX010699162.1, on the reverse strand, counting down.
CCCGCATGGTATGTTGAAGCCCACAGCAAAGGATTTTCCTTCTCATCTACAAAACTCCTCATCATGTGACGTATTGAATCAGTAGATACAACAGTTGTAATCCCCAGTCTACTAGCCTGTAGAAATGGTGTCACTTTTCAAAGCAGTTAGCAATAAGGATGATATGCAGCCTTGCACCAGTACTGAAACTAAGAAGTAGGGCTAAGGTGCTACACCACAAACTACAAATATGTACAACGAGAAAGAAAATTCAAATTGAAATATTGGAAGTGAACTAGCTTTACAAAGTGTTGATTCATGTATTGGTTCTTGTAAAAGGAAACAAATGAGAGTTATGTTGTGTGACTTTATGAAGCTATCCCACAACTTATAGCAATAAATTCTCTTCCTTATCTTTTTAATCCATAATGAATGTAACCACATCAGGGATGTAAAAATACTGAGAGATTCTGCAAATACCATTTTCAAGTGATTCGATTCCTGTACAACTTTCAGACAACACATAAATTCAAGTGCTCCGGAGAGGCAAAGGTAATCTTATCGTAGTGAAATATTTCCGAAACTAAGTAGAAAAACAAACAAACTGCTAGAATAACAAAAGTAAAGAATAACAACAATCTTAACCATGGGTATTAAGAGCCTCCCACAATAAATTCTTCGGCATAGGCTTGGACATGTCTTGAGCTTGTAGAGCTACAGTACGAAGAATCCCAATGGTCAATATATTAGCTTCCCAGAATGGCACATTGTTATAGGGAAAGCAGTGTTTGGCACATAGGGATTGCACGAATGGAGCGATTTTCCTCAGATTGTGCCTGGGAAACCTTGGGAACAGATGGTGTTCAATCTGATGTTGCAAACCTCCATGAAACCAATCCATCCATGGAGAACATGAGATGTCAATAGTCCCACTTGCCTGAGACTGGAACCATGTATTACTACAAGGTTTACCGATGTAGACATGACTAGAGAAATGATTCAAGCAGAACTGAACATGTTGGATCCTGGTCACAGCAAAGCTCGAGAAAACAAACCCTGTCCTCTCAGCCCAAGTGGGCAAGCAGGAAACCAAAAATGGAAACCAAATCCAGAACATGACAATGCATGCAAGCTCCATACCCTTACTTGGAACTCTTTTCTTAGACAAAAGCAGAGCAATCGACTGCCCAAACAAGTTAACCCTCTCAACGGCCATGACAAGATAAAAGCTCCAATGCTGGTAACTCACAAAAAATCTAGCAAGACCACCAAAATTCATTTTCCTCTCGTAAAACTTAGAATACAAAGAAGCAAAATACCCGGAAGATACCACAAACAAGGGCACATACTGAAGATCCGGATCAAAGTCCATAATATTGCATGAAATATGATGGGCATTATGATTTCTCTTCCACCATCCAATACTAATCCCAGACATGCAATTTCCAGCCACCAACTAAATAACCCTATCGATTTTCTTATGACCCACAAGCCCATAGTGAGCTGAATCGTGCCCAATCCATCCACTCTAAATCCACACCGCCCCCAACAAAACCCCACAGCCAGCATGAAGCCAAAACCCTTCATAAAACAACACACCCACTACACACAAAGCCAGCATTGCCATCATCCATAAACCTATCAAAAAATAAACTAATAGAGGCCCCTTGAAGAGCCTAGCCTTCTTCAACTCCCCCAGACGCTTACGATAATCCTTAGAAACCTCAGAAACCTCGTAATCTTCATGAATGCCAATCATAAACTGATCTAAATACTTCCACACGGAGCCCGAATGATAGGCAATGAATGCATCCGTCACATCCTGGCCTGCCAGATTCAAAAGAGGCAGATCCCCTCCAGGATGCTTGTCTAACCACTTACTAACATCAAAAACCTTCCCACTTATTGAAATCCATAGATCTCCTTCCTTATCATGTGTTTTCAGCTCTGATGTACTGATTTTCCTCCATGAGAGACGCTATTTCGGGCTCGAAAGATCATCCATGGCAGGTTATTTGAGGTCCCGACTCGGATCTGAATACCCTGAAAGATATATTTCTCAAATCAAATCGTTCACATGCTCATTCCCAGCATACAAAATTCACAAAAAAACAAACATAACCGCGCTGAACAAAATTCACAAAAAAAACAAACATAACCGCGCCTAAGAGTCTTGGACGTCGCTGTATCCACGCCTTGACCATTGTAAAAAGTCAACAAAAGACGGTGCCGTCGCTATAGAGACGGTCAGGCATGGATACAGCGACATCCGAGAGTTTAGGCATGGATACAGAGACATCTAAGAGTCCAGGCGTGGATACAGCGACGGCTAGGCATGGATACAGCGATGCCTCGTTCCTATTACATCGGATTTTACACCAAAAAGTAAGAAACGTGGAAAACCTCCGTGGAAAAATCCGTGCTTTTGTACTAGTGATATATATATGAATCCAAAAACTATATATATATGGACGGTTCGAAATTATGTATATGTTTAAAATATATAAGTTAAATTCATAAGTTTAAAGTTTTAACATGGAATATATGTCAAATTCAAGTTCACAAGTATAAAAACATATATAACTATGTAATATCCATTATATGTATAATACTCTCCACATTAACCTGGTGATTGACCTATAACACATGCAACATATAATTAAGCATCAATATATAAATTGTATACTGTAAATAAACTTTAATTAAAAAAAAAATCGGAATTTAAAATAATAAAAAAGAATAAATATACCTCAGTGAGCCTAACACCCAAAGAGGTCACCACATCCACAGCCATGGAAGGTTGTACAATACGTTTACCCACCTAAAATTTCAATTTCATTAATTAAACTTTTCATGTACATAGGTATATAATAAATTAGAATTTAAGATGTCTTGATCATTAAACTTAAACATTTGAAACATGTAATTTAAATGTAACTTAAATTAAATTTAAACAAAATGTCAATTGTTTTTAATCATTACTAAAACATTTGAAAGGTGTAATTTACCTCCAAATCTTGGGAGACACTGGGAATGTCTCCCAATATTGATGATGTGAGGGGCCCAATACCCATGATCCTAGGAGAAGGGATCAGAACCTATGAACACAACCAAAATTTCAATCTTGGAAAAAGGTGTCATGACAATAATGAGAACATATAGGTTTATAGATATTTGTGCAAATGTACCTCTTTCAATGGCCCTAGGTTAACACTAGAGTCAACCATAAAATCATGTTCATCCAACATTTGGGTGAACTGCAATTCAAATGAATTCATAATATATTTAGATAAACTAACAAAACATGATTTAACAATTATAAAGAAAAAATAAAAGTTCTCACATACCTCCCCCCTCCCTCCTTCCTCGCAATGGAGTAAATCAAACAATCCATCTCGATAATGTTTTCCATAGGCCTTGGAATCTTCAAATCTCATTGAATCTAACTCATTGTCTGTTTTATAATAAAAATGTGCACAAGAACGAAAACATCCATGATCTTCAATAGGGGTGTTACACCATGGGTCAAACCCGGGGTGTTACACTATGGTATTGTCATGTCTAGAAGTAGTTCACTAGATAAAAGCAGCTAGAAAGGAAAATTCTTAGCAGTTGAGAAAGAAGTTAGGGTTCATGTATGGGATGGCACAATGAATTTGACAGGTAACAACGCAATATCTTTCTATTCATTGGTTTCATTCTTTATCAAAATATCCTTTATGAGTGATGGGATTTAAGTGGTCCATTTTAAAAATAATTATTGTTTTTTGGAAAAGTTTTGGTGAAAGACAGGTTTCAATTGATAAGCATATTTCTTTTATGTTTATTTTTTGGAGAAAAAGATATATAACATACTATGGAACAAGGATGATTTTAAGGGCAAATTTTAGCCCAATGGTGAATTTTAAGGGTTACCCAAAAAAGTGGGAGATTTTTTATATTAAAATTTTTTTATTTTATTTAATAAATTATCCCATTGTTTATTTTATATATAGCTTCCCCAAGGTAAATCGCATTCATCCCGAAATAGGGAAATACTGGAAAATGAATATTAGCCCACGAAAATATTGATTTTTTCGCACATTCACTCGAATTTTTGCGATTGGGAGGAGATATTTGCCCAAATTCACCCGATTTTTTCCAATAGAGAGGAGAAATGAAGATGGTTCGCCGGATTTATGGATAATAGGTTGAAAAATTGGTATTTCTCCTAGGGTTTATGGATAATATGATTAAAATTTGGTATTTCTCTGGGATTTATGAATATTTTGGTAAACTAGTCTTACTTTGACCTCGATTGGGGTAAATTGGACATAGTTCATCTTGGATTTGGATTTGTGGACAATTATTTGAGTAAAATGGGGAGATTTAATCAATTGGGAAAGTTTTTTACTAGATTTGGTCCATATTTGAGAAAAACATGGATAAATTTAGTCAAGTGAGGACGTTTTTTACCTATATAATGGTGCAAGAGTCATGGTCAGCATCAAGCTTGATTTATATTGAAAATCGGTCTTTACAATGGCTAAGTGGATTCGTGGAAAGCAATTTCACAAGGTTTCTTCTATCTGCAGTCTTTTTACAGGTTCATTTCTTGAATCTTCTTTAAATTATTTCTTTTCTAGTTTATAGCAGAAGGTTGAAGCTGAATCAACACGAAATTTTGCTAGTCTTCATTAATTTCTTTAACAGGTGCACCTTCTGTTAACTTAAAAAATGTTGGTCTGACAGAATTTTTCCCCCTACTACTCATATTTGTTGAATCTACAATACGAGCTGTATGGAATGTTCCACTTGGAATTGATCTTGTGCCCTATCCCTGTCCTGATTGAATATACCTATGGAGCTTCAATTCATTCTCTTTTTTTTCAATTTTCTTTCTCAAGTTCTCCAAGTCAATGCCACTGGGTTTAGTTATAGATGAGCCAGGATTGAAAGAATGTTTCTAGCCAATTGAACCATTGTGGCCAACAATAGGATTTTTATTACAATATGACTACCGAGGTGGACCCTCTCTAGACCCCATAGAATTCACCCCACAGACTTGCACTGTACTTGACATGGTTGTACGAAATGCAGCTAACTGCTTCTGCACCATAGCCATTTGCTTCCACATCCCTAGGGTTTGTTGCGATGTCGTTGTAGCCATCTGTGAAGAATCCACAAGTGATTGTCTTTCTCCCACTTGTATTTTCACTTGATGATCCATATTTCTCACTTTGATCCACTCTCTAGCTCTGTTCTTCACCCTCACCGTCACTATCTCCATCAGAGAATCTAATCACAAGGTTATCATCTTTCTCTTCTGCTGCAGGAGATCTAATAGCAGGATGTAGATCTTGCAAATTGGATATATGGTTCATTCATTTGATTCTCTTATTGCTTGATTTGAGTTTTCATAAATCACCACTCATCAAATTCTGAACATTTTTACTTGTATAGTTAATTGAAGTTTTTAACCCTCTTTCTGATTGGAGTGGGTAGGAGAATTTTATGAGAGATCTGTTGCAATTAGACCTATTGGTTAATAATTTTGTCAAATTCACCCAAAAATTGCACTTAGTCTCATTCACAGAATGAATACTGCATTAGCACTAAAAACATCTTAGTTTAACACTTTGGAAGTAGTGTAGCCACCTTGACCTGACTCTCATCTTGAAACACTTTGATCAATAATTTTGTCAAAGTCACCCAAGAATTGCACTTAGTCTCATTCACATAGAAGACTACATTAGCACTGAAAACATCTTAGTTTAACAATTTGGAAGTACTGTAGCCACCTTGATCTGACTCTCATCTTGAAACACTTTGATCAACTATATTGGGAGCAAGACTTTTGGGTTTTAAGCCTAAGCCATCATTACTGTGAGCACTCAACCTTGTTGCTAGACCATAGCTTGATGAGATTTTCCTCATTGGATATTATTCTTTGGCACTCTGTTGGTTTTATTCTGGGTGTAAGTTATAGCATTCAACAGCCATGGAGCTCATTAGCAATTATTTGCTAGGGCACATGGTACTGATTATAAGAGTAGCATAGTTTTCTTCGCTTTTCCTTCTATTTTTCTTGTTCCCACTATCCTTAAATCTGCTAATCACTTCTATTCACTCAAAGTTATCCTTAAATCAACTAATCACTTCCATTCACTTAAAGTTAGTGCTAATAGTAGTTGGTGTCCCTGGTGATCTATTTTTTCTTAGGCAATGCTGGTTTCTGTGGCTTCTATTGAAGATCATGGATGTTTTCATTTTAAGGAGCTTAGTCCTACACAAGAATGAAAGAAATCAGCTGGATAGGGGTTGGACACCCTACCTCCACCTAGTCTGTGCATCACATCTGCCCAATGTCGTTGGGCCGGATATTGAACCCCATGAAGAGGAACATCAACTCTAGGGCTCAATCTTGGAACACATTCAAAGAACAATGTGCTTAATATACTGTTGAAACTGAAGTTTTGTACCCTACCCATATTGCGGTCACTGAGCTGTTGCTTCATGTTTCCCAAAAGCGCAGTACTCCAATCGTAAACCGTGGGTCTCATACACTCCACTGCATAGAACATTAAGGGCCGCAAGGCTAGCCCTGCTATCCTGCTGAATGTCAGTAGTATGGCCTTTAGGCCTAGCACCTCTATGGATTTAGTTGGGATCTAACTCCCTACCTTCTCCGAGTCTGCATAACAGTATATAGCTATATACTCATCTATGGTTAGGCCACCTTCGAGCCCACGAGAACATAGGTTCACCACTTCCCCCCATCTAGACAATCCAATAATGAAGTATATGTCCTCCACCTCTATAGTGAGGGACATCTCGTCAATCTGGAAAGACTCTGAGTTAGGATCCCAGTAGTCTACTAGCATCTGCAGTAGTCTTGGTTTGGCCCTTAAGCCACCAAGACACCAAAACTTGTAGAGTCTGCATGCACGAAGAGCTTGTTGTGCCATTATATCTCCTCATACTACTTCTTCTACATCCCCATGCTCTCGTTCCCTCCATTCTAGAACCATCCTGCACATTTAATTCAAGTTTGGATCATTAGATGTCTTAGAAAAACTTCAACGCGACCGCATACGCGACTATTTTCTAAACAGTCGTTTATGTACGCGACTGTTTGCTATACAACTGCGTATGTACGTGACTTTGAGCCCTTTTTCCACATATAGCTAGCCCTATATGTGGAAAAATCGTCGATTTCCATGTGGTCCGGGGCACATAATTTAGAGTGGCCTAGAAATCAAATTGGACCATGGAAAATTGAAAAATTTACATGTAAATGAAAGAGCAGGGCATGGGAAATTACCTGGAAAAAACGGTGTCGGATTTCACCAGCTGGATCTCTCGGAATTTGCGTTTGAAGTTCTGAGCTCAATTGGGTAAAAATTTCAAATGTTATATAATGTTTTGAATTTTTTACTATTTATAGAAAATTTTCAAATTTTGAAAAATTTTACCCCATTTTCTATAGTTTTGGACCATGTTTTACTAATATATGATGTAGGAGCCCGTTTTGAGTGTCGTTTTGACCCATTCGTGCCAATTTCAAGTATGATGGTTAAACTGGCATATAGGTTAGATTTCACCTCTGTTTGCATTTTTGCATGACCTTATGACCATTTCATTATAACCTTAGGTACGAACCCATTCTATCCTATACAGAACCTTCTTGCTATCTTAGAAGTGACATGATGTGAATGGTAGAGCTTGATCTTACATGGGTACCCTAGTTAGCTCCTTCTTTGCATTTGGTGCCCATGCCAACAGTTTGTCCTTTAGGGTGTGGGAGTTCGTTGTATAGTATTGCCATGACATTTTGCAAGAGCCTCATACTCCTCTTGATATTTTGCTGGCCTTTTTCCCTAGGACTCCCTTATGTCAAGTTGTAATTGCATTATCATGAGCTTTGCGTGCCTCATTGATCCTTACGCCAGCTTCCATGACTTTGAGTATCAGTCGTATAGCCCAATCTTGTCTCATGTCTAGCCACATAGAGCCATTTTATATATCCTTTGTAGCTTGACTCCCTATTTTTACCGGGAGGGGACTTTCCCCCGAGTGTTGCTATCCTACACATGTGTCCTTGAATTGACCATAGGTATGTTCCACTGCTTGGAACTACTTTGTTTTCCCATTTGACACTCGTCTCCTCCTAGTTTGTAACTTTAAAGGATTTTATTCTTTTTAAATCTTTTCAAATATTTGAAAAAGTCCAAAAAAAAATGAAAAAACCAAAAATCTGGACAAGAAAAGATGTTATCTTTGGTAGTAGTCGAGTTGTGTCGCCTTCGAACAAAGCATTGTCTATCACATCCGTTGGTTGGGTTAATAGTTTGACTTTAGGAGATGAGGCTCATTTATTTGAGTTTATCTCCATTGACTAGTTAAGCTTCCAGTCCCTATGGAGCCTCTGTCGATGCCTCATTAGAGGAAATTTCAACTCAAAATGGGCCTTTTAACTTTTATTCAAATTCAATGTCATCATGTGTTAGCCAATGAAATTGCTTTAAATTTGAAATACCGTATAGGTCTTAAACACTTTTTTAATATAAATTTGGGGATAGGTATCATAAAAAAAACTACTTTTTTTGTTTGTATTTTTGACATATCTCTGTGTGCTTTTACTCAAATTTCGATCAGGAGAGCTCGTTGGATGCAGAATTAAATTCCGAATCCAACGAGTACCAACTCGGCATACTTTTGACGGACCCCGGTACCCCAAAAACAAGAAATACCTGAAAAAATGGAATGATGATGTCATCTTTCCATTTTTTCAGGTATTTCTTGTTTTGGGGGTACTGGGGTCTGTCAAAAGTATGCCGAGTGGGTACTCATTGGATGCAAAATTTAATTCCACATCCAACGAGCTCTCTTGATCGAAATTTGAGTAAAAACACATGGAGATATGTCAAAAATACAAACAAAAAAGTAGTTTTTTTCTTTTCTTCCTCCAAAATTAATAAATATTATTTTATTATTTTAAGTATTATTTTATTAGTTCATTTTAGGAGGCCCATTTTGAGTTCAAATTTCCTCTAATGCCTATGTCACAGAGATGTCCCAGTTTTTCATATCGATTCTATGCTGTCTACATTCAGTCACCGTTCACCTTTATGCTCTTGTTCGAAGGAAGTTGAAACCTAAGTCGGCCATTCCTTAGTTATCTTGACTTTGCATGTCGGCCATTCCCGGTACAATTACTAGTTCATGCACCTTATGATCGAGTCCTTCCACATTATACAACTTTCCTGCGTACCTCATGTTGGATGATGGGGGATTCCTTAATGCTCTCCTTCCAGCAGACTTCATCCCATCGACTTCAGATCATTTATTCTGGGATAGGAATCTAGAGTCATTTTTGAGTGCCTTGAGACTTGCAGTCATCAGTGGTAGGTTCTCTCGCCATTGAAAGTTTTTGGGAATACATCAATGTCCCCTGATCAATGGATCTTCTCAAGTGTTCAACCTCAACACATTTATTCACACTTGTTAGTTTTCACTCTAGTACCTTGATTCCATTTTTCATTATTGGTGGGTGATCTTGCATTTGTTAACGGTATACATCAATGACCAGTAATTAGATGATGGACTACTATGTTCGACCTAGACACCTCTATTCACATAGTAGGACATGTACTTGTAGTGGTTTTTGTAGAATACCTTCCAAATTGGTGGCATCTCTTATATGCTACCTCCTTGATCGTGACAATGTTCATGAGATTTCAGCTCTTGTGACTTGATTTTAGTATATGTCAGACATTTCCAGCCATTATGGAGTTCTTGATCCATTATATATCTTCATCCTTCATGGAGATCATGATCCTTTGTATAACTTCATCATGGAGATCCTAATCTATTTATATTGTACGTGGCGATGACCACACATGTCATATTGTATCATGCCTATTCATGGCCATTGTACTCTTATGTATTTGGAACTGTTGTATCTACTTGTAGTTATATGCAGAGCTTTATTATTATTGTGCTGATTGGATGGTTGGTTCTTCCACTGGGTTCTTCATCACTTCACTTCTTGGATTGACTTATAATGTATTTCGGCCATCATATGACCCCTCTGACCTCACACATTAGGGGGCATCTGTTATAGCTGATTTTACCACACATGGTGAATCACACTTTTATGGCCTTCCCTATCCCTCTGCAGACTCCTTAGACCCCATGGACCATTTTTGTACCTTTGATGTTTCCAATATCATCACTAAAAACATGCAAAAGTTCCCATATGCAACTTTTAATCCCTTTCTCACGTATATACGTGGATTTGACCCTTACACCCACGTACATCTGGATGTGTGCAAAAGGACAAATTATTTTGGAGTTTTCCTTGATGTGGATCTAACTCACTTGTCTCCTGGCCTTCCATATGACTTGAGATCGCTCGGATTTGACCTTTCATTACCCCATTGAAGAGATATATAAGGAACCCTTTGGATACATTGAAGGCATGAGGAATTGAAGAGCAAGAAAGCTATAGTCCATTGTTGTTGGAGCTTATACTTGAGTCTGCATCCCTTTGTCCCTTGGAGCACTTTTGTGTTCTTCCCAAGCTTTCCTTTTGCTTGTGAGATTGCTATCGAGAGATGGAGGATTGAAGTGGTGGAGGCCCAAGTGGGGGACTTAGTTTTTCTAATTCATAGACGTGCCGACAGAGGTTGTCTCTATTGTAATATATGTTTTATATTAATAGAAATATATTTTCCTGTCTAATAATGTGTATTTGAATGAATATTTGATCCATGGATGATTTCAAATGCTTATATGTTATTGATTATATATGCTAGATTAGGTTTAACACAATTATATATAGCATGATTTTCTTCATTATTGAATGTTGTGGAAGCGATTTATCAATTCAAGTTGGAGTTGGAAAGCTCAACGGGGATCTACATCAACCGTCTGGAATAAGGTACGAATCGAGATCCTTTAGTGTTAGATATTTGATTTCTCTTGTATATAGGAAAGGATTGATTTTTGGAGTCAAGTTGTCTGTTGTGGTACCCCAAGCCACAAGAATTTCTCTCTGTAACAACTCCCTAAATATGCCACTGATTATGTGCTACATAAAGAAGCAGTTAGGTAGGTATACATTGATGGTGTGGGAATTTTCTTGTTTCAACATAAAAATGAAGTGTATCTTTCCATACCTTTCTGGCTAGGGAGTTATAAGTTTTCAAAGGTAAAATAGAGTGCAGAATTTGTGCAAGAGCTGGAGCAATTTTGTTTTGGTGAAATGAGCTTTCACACGAATGACTCCCAGAATAAGGTTGCAGATCACTGTAAGGAGGACAATATTCATTTCGAATATACCAATTTATGGGACAAGGATGAGGAAATATTTAGAAATTCAAAGAACATGACTGCTCTAAAAAAGAGATTTAAACAAAATATCACCACAGTGGGAGGAAAGGGAAAAACCGCATAGAAGACTAAGAAAACTGAAGAAGAAGAAGCCAAAAAGAGGGAAGAAGATGCTAGAAGGATAGCACAAGAGGTAGAAAGTTGGCTGAAGAATGAAGAAGAAGAAAGAAAGAGAGCTGCAAAGGAAGCAGCAAAGAAGGAAGAGGAGGATAGACAGAGAAAGGAAAAAGCAGAGATAAAGAAAAGACAAGAAGAAAGCAATGGTCTGAGATAAATAGGATCTAAAAAACACCAACAGAATACTGAACAGATGGATACATAGGGGGGACATGATCATACATATCAAGGGATTGGACAAGAAAATCCTGATCCCTAGGAATCTGCTGCAGCTTCTGGCAGCACTCAAGGGCAAGCTGTGTTTTCTGGAATGAATTTGATCCCTTTCATGCAGAAAGAAGGGGAAGAAGTACCAGATTTCAGTACTATTTTTTATGACAATGAAAAGAAAAGGATTGTGAAGAGAACCGAGAAAAAGGTTAAAACTGGGGGACAATCAGGTAAGATGGTAACAGAAAAAACCGTGGTGTATGGAACAGATGCAGATCCATGACTGATAGCCAGAGCTGGGGTGCCATTAAACTAGGAAACCGAAGACAATGTAGACAAGCTTATTACAGACCTCAAGCAATCGAAAAAGAATGCAGCACAATTAAAGGAAACTTTGAAGAAAAATAGGGATGAAGGCCATAAGCTGAAGAGGAAATATGAGCACATGCTGAATGAAGTGAGGACTTCAAAGACAGAACTCCAGGCTCTGCAGGAAAATAAGATGGCTTTAGAAGTTGATGTAGAGAAAATGAAGAAGGATTCTCATAACATCTTAGCATAATTACAGAGGCTACAGCTAGAACATCAAGTGCTGAAAACTGAGAAAACGGACCTTCAGGTGTCCTACGAAACTCTAAGTACAGAGAAGGTCCAGTTGCAAAACAAGGTCATTGAGATAGAATCAGAGAAGGCTACCACTAAAGAAAGAGAGAAACAATATAAAATGCAGGTAGCAGTTTTGGAGGGACATAATGCTTCATTGACAACATCACTGAAAGAGACTATGGAATAGAAGACAGATGTCCAGCCTTTGAAGGAATATGTTCTAGATCAGAGAAGGAAAATCCACCAACTACAAATGTGCATTGAGGAAGAAAGGTGTAAGATTTTGCAAATAGATAGCATATTAGAAGAAATCTTGGAAACCACTTTGTATTTCTTAGATAGATCTCAAGATATTTTGGAGGTCCAGATAGGAAGGATAATGTGGATAGGAACAAATGAGGAAACCCCTGTGGAGCTACCAGCTAAAGATTGGCAGATTTTAAAGCAGGATTATGTTTTATTGGAGTTTGCAATAAATATTGCGAAAGAATTCAAGAAAACTGTAAAGAAAATGAAAGGATTATGTGCTGAATACTACAGAAGAGTGCTGGTCACATACAATAGATGCCAGGTTTCTGCAAAAAAAAATATTGGATGTGATATCAGAACATGAGGTGTTCATAGAACAACTATAGAACAGGTATCAGAAAGATGAGCAGGATATCCAACAAGTCAAGGATCTAGATGAACAGATTCTGAAGAATGCAGTAGCTCATGCAGCAGTAAGCATCCACTTACTAGAAGATTAGCCGTGCCTGAGTTTGGCAAGAATAGAAGTAGTTAAGAATCAGGCTACTAAGTATGAGAAATATCCGTTTACTTGAACCCTCTGATTTTGAAGGCACAGCAGCAGAGGCCTAGGCATGGAAAAAGTTCATAAATGACCAAGCGGGTCCCTCTTCATAAAGTGTTCTATAAATTTTGTATTTAAAATGTAATATATTGTATAAATTATGAGCACTTACTGCAAGACAAAATTTTGGGATTGAGAGGTTGGGGAAGCCCAAAATTCATTTGGGGGCAACCCAAAGGTTTTTCTTTTTGTATAAATATAGGAGATTTTAGATGTAGAAGGGACTTCTTTCCCAATAAATTTTTTGAGAGTATATTGTAAGAAAAACTACTTCCTTTTGCAATAAAGAATTACAAGTTTCTGCTGGAGAAACTTTGGTGGAATGTTTCAAATGTTGTGCTATGGATCAGTTGAATGTGAACTATTTTGTTTTCAGCTTATGTCCATTAACTTTGAGATTGTTCTAACTCAATTAATTTATGTTCATGTTATGAATGCCTTATAGTTTTTTCTATGAAATTTCCACTGTGAGTAATGAAGGTTGTCATAAACAATAAGCTATCTTGTTGTTCATATTTCTGTTAATGTTCATGTGTTCTGAAATAAGTAACAACTATCTGTAATTTTCTTAATACATGCACAGAAATAAATTACTCATTGATAACTAATAATTTTGTGCTCCCTAGGGATAGGTTAGTTAGTTGTAGTTATTTTATGGTTGTTTGTGATTTAGATGCGAGACAGGTAAGACAAGAGGTAAGAACCTGCACATCACATTGTGACACTCCTCGTTGTCTCTATCAATTTGCATTTTTAGACAGGCACTTGCACATCATAACTTAAACACAAAAAAATAAAAATATACACGATGGACCGGGCCATAACCGGTAAAACATTTTATTTTGTTATTTGACCTACGGTGGCCAGACCGTAAACTGGACGGATTCCCCATACCAAACAATAACGGGCTAGGTGGGAACATTTATTGGGGAGAATCCCTAACTGTTGGTACCTGCGATTTTCGAGGCCTTAACAGTTTTTGGCACTAGAAGGAGGGCCACCAATGCATGGCTAGCCAAGGAAACCTATTTCCTCGAAATTACTCCACCGGTGATAGTTCTGAAAGCAGTTTGTTTCACAATACAACTCCTGAATATAGAGGGTATCTTTATCGTGTCAATAACGAAGTAGTTGATGCACATTTGAGAAGAATTACTAGGGCATGTGCGAAGAAGATCGGAGGATTACCGATTATTCCTGTCTTACCCAGAAGAGAATATCAGAAGAAATATTGCCCTAAGTTAGAAGATTCAGTATTCGTAGAAGATATTGAGGAATTAGTAGAAGCAGCCTTACAAGTAGTTGACCAACCTTTGAATCGATTGGACCGAGGTTCACCTTACTATTCACCTTTCCATACCCCTATTCAGTCACAACCTCATTCTCCACTCAGAATTATGGCTAATGCAAATGCAAACCAACCACCTCCACCACCTACTTGGAGGGCTAGGTCACCTTTAAACCTGACACCTCCCTTGCATGATTTTCCTCAATCTTTTGATAAAATGTTGCCTAAGTTTGACCCAAGTGAAAAAATTATGGTAGATGATCATTTGCAAAGTTTTTACTTGGATATAGAAGGACTATGAGCTGGAGAGCATGAAGATGTGGTCTATAGATTGTTTCCACACACCCTGAAAGGAACAACAACCTCATGGTATTTTTCCCTTCCTGCAAATTCAATCACAGACTGGGACACATTTGATAGAATATTTAGAAGTAAATATGCAGTCCAGAAAACTCATCCAGCTTTAATGAAAGGGTTATGCGCTTTAAAGAAACAAAGGAAGGAAAAAGTGCATAATTTCACTCAAAGATTTGTTGCTTATCTAAAAAAAATTACTACAGCTGATAAGCCATCTGAAAAAGCTCTGATTGAATACTATACTTCAGCTCTAGGGCCTGGCTTGGCCATGTTTTCCAAGATATCGGTCAAACCTACATTATCAGAAACCTATGAAGAGGCTGAGAAGGTAGAGGCTGATATGGAGGGCATAGAAAATTATCATGTGTAGACAGAAGAAAAGACTTTTGGAGGTAAGAAACCTGTATTACTGACTAATCCTAGGGATGAGTTGTCATAGGATTTTGAAGGGATGTTGAAGATGATGCAAAAGCTATCCAACAAAGTAATAGATTTAGAAAAAGAAAAGGAATCTCACAAATCATATAAGCCTTACTATAAAAGGAGGGAGGACAACAATCAACCTAAACCTCCTCCACACAGTCATGTAGCAATGAATTTAACTGATGCACGCATGGATAATTTTTGCACCTTTCATCAGCAGCCTCATTCTGATAAGAATTGCCCCCAATGGATAAATTCTATGACATTGGTAATGAATCAGTTATTAGACTCCAAACTAACAGAAGTTGATAAGGAGGAAGAAAAAGATAATCAATCCACAGAAAAACAAGAGGAAGATACTTTACTTTTATGGGATTGTGTCTCAATGTTTGGTACAGAAGAGGAAGGTTCTCTGAAACAAGAGAAAACATCAGAAACCAATGTGACAACAAGAAGTCAGGGTTTGGTAAAAGAAGACAAGTCGATACTTCCTAATATTAAGAAACTTCAAGAAAATATGAAGAAGATACAGAAGAACACTACAACTGATGAAATACCTGAATTTACCATTTCAAGTCAAGATCCAAAGAAAATTAACATCCCTATTAAGCCTGTTGAAGATAGGATTGATAATCTCAAAAAGAATCTCAAAGAACATGAGATGGGGTATGATATTCTGGAAGATATTAAAAAAGATAAGGCAAATATCTCATTGTTTGAAATGTGTAATGTACCTCAGCAGAAAGAGAAACTATTAAAAGAACTTGAGGTACCCAAAGAAGAGCTTCCTACTGCCAACCAACTTGAAGAATAAATTGGTGAGGCAAGTGTGGGAGGTAAGTCTAAGTATAAAACCCCATCATTTCTCCTAACTTTTGACATTTTCAACTATAATGTGCACAACTGTTTGGTAGAATCGGGAGCATCGGTCAACATTATGCCACTTTCAGTCTGAAAGAAAATAAATCGACAACCTAAACCATCTAATTGGCAGGTTCTTCAATTAGACAGGACATCTATGAAAGTAATAGGGGAAATGGAAGATGTTTTGATTCGTTTATCTGCGGATTAAAGAGTATGTCAGTATATTGACATTGTAGTAGTAGACATACCAGATGCTTATGGACTGGTTTTGAGTCGAGATTGGTCAGCAAGGCTAGATAGATATTTTGCATCAGATTGGTCACATATATGGTTGCCTCATAAGGGAAGTCCCAATCAGATAAAAGTATTAAGAGAGCCTCAGATGAAGTACAATGTTACTCAGTTGGAGAGAAAAAATCAACCATTGAATTCTATGTTGGGAAATTACTTCATTGAACTAGAACCAAGAAATTACCAAGCTGAAGAAGCCAGCAATATACTGACACCCAGCCCGATCTCCTTCTATTTTCACGGGCTAATGAAATTGACTGTAAGATAGTAGATCTAGTTTGAGATGTAGCTTGTAGTGTAAATTCAGTAGAAGTAGATAGTTTTTGGACCCTTTTTTTTATGGATCTAAAACATTGGAAGGATCAGGAGTTGGCTATGTCCTGATTGATCCAAAGAAAAATAAAAATTTTCTTTCTTGTAGATTAGAATTCAAGTGTACAAACAATACAGCCGAGTATGAAGCACTAGTTCAAGGACTTAAAAAAGCAATTGAACTAAAATTAAAAAATATGAAAGTATATGGGGATTCTAAAATAGTTGTAAAGCAAATTCGAAATAATATACATTGCATTTCACCTCATTTGAAAGATTACCAGAATGAAGTTTGGGATTTGCTAACAAATTTTTATGCATTCAATATTGTGTCCATTCCTAGATTAAAAAATGCAGCAACTGACTTATTAGCTACCTCAGCTGCAAGGCTAGTACCTTCAAATAATAGATGCTTTATTGAATTACTTTTCAGGCCTTCAGTTCCAGACATGATCACCAATCTACAGGTTTTTGATGATGATCAACAAATTTTTGAGTGTTTGATGAATGATGAGACTTTCAAAGGAGCAATAATCGATGATGAAGAACACCAAGCTGAATTAAAAATTGACAAATTTATTCCTAAAGGAGTCACGACCTTGGAGAAAATGTTTGATTTAGACAACAAATTCAGAAATACAGCAAATGTCAAGACTCATAGCTCGTCCTTACAATTCGAGCTGATAAATTTGGGAACTGAAGTTGAACCCAAATATGTAAATTTGGTAAAGTGTTGTTCTCCGGGTGAAAGAAATAAGTTCATCAGTATTTACAAACAATACAGAGATGTGTTTGCTTGGACATATGAAGAGCTTAAAACTTATGACACAAATATTATATAATATATCATCCCGATTAAAGCTGGATTCAAACCTTACCAACAGCCTTTGAGGAAGATGCATCCAAAGATGGAACCTTTAATTCAAAGTGAAGTGAAAAAATTGTTGGATGATAAAATTATATTCAAAGTCAGACATTTTGAATGGGTTTCGAATTTGGTGCCAGTAAGGAAAAAGTCAGGAGAAATCAAGCTTTGTGTAGACTTCAGAAACCTCAATCGTCTGTCAGATAAAGATAACTATCCAGTCCCACCCATAGAGCAAATATTGCTGATGGTTTCAGGCTCTGAATTATTTTCATTATTAGATGGATTCTCTGGCTATAATAAAGTATTAGTAGCTGAAGAGGACAGGCTTAAAACTACATTCAGAACCAAGTGGGGAACATTTTCTTACAGGAGAATGCCCTTTGGACTCATTAATGCTGGAGCTACTTTCTAGAGTGCCATGGATATAGCTTTCCACAGACTGATTGACTGTAGTGTTGTGGTATATCTCGATGATGTCATGATATTTTCAAAAAAGAGAGAAGAACATGCATTCCATCTTAAACAAATTTTCGGCATTGTCAAAAATATGGTATCTCACTGAATCCTAAGAAATGCGTGTTTGCGGTCATAGAAGGAAAGCTACTAGGTCATGTTGTTTCTAAAAAAGGGATCTCCATAGACCCAGAAAGGATTAAGGCCATAGAACATATCCCTTTACCCCATAACAAAAAGGGTATGCAATCATTCATGGGGACAATTAATTTTGTGCGAAGGTTTGTACCATATTTTGCTCAAATTGTCAAACCTTTGTAGCAAATGGTTAAACAAAGTGCAAATTCAAATGGACTGATGTGGAGAAGAATGCATTCTGTAATATAAAGAAATCTATTGCTCATGCACCATCTCTCAAAAGTCCAAATTTCGAAAAAGATTTTATTTTTTACACTTTTGCATCCGATGATTCATTGGCAGCGGTGCTTACACAGAAGGAAGATGGGGGATATGAGTACTCCATATCATTTATGAGCACTAGTCTGCATGGAGCTGAATTGAATTATCCAGCGATTGATAAACAAGCTTATGCAGTTTTTAAAGTGCTAAAGCAATTCAGGCCATACATACTTAAGAACCGTACTAAGGTAATAGTTCAACACCCATCTGTAAGATCTCTTTTCATACAAAAGGAGTTAGGAGAAAGAACAGGAAACTGGGTAACGAATTTAGAAGAATATGATCTTGAGTTCAAACCAGCATCCATAGTAAAAGGAAAAGGATTGTGTAAACTAATGGATGAAGGCAAAGACAATGAAGAAAACAATTGGGACAATGAAGCTGAGTTACATATGGTGGATGTATGTCCTCTATTCACAGCTCCAGATTCCTGGTACTGAGACCTAGTTCATTACCTTCAAGAAGGATATTTGCTGGAACATTGGAACTCCAAACAACTAAGAGCATTATGCCTTAAATCAGCTTCATATCAGATCATTTATGGAGTATTATTCAGAAAGAATTGTGATGGAGTTTTTCTCAGATGCTTAGAACAAGAAGATACAAAGAAGGTCATAACAGAATTACATGATGGGCCTGCTAGAGGTCATTTTTCTGGAGATACAATATCCCATAAGATTCTTAGAGCTGGGTATTACTGGCCTACACTATTTAAGGATGCTCATGCTCATGTCAGAAAATGTGATGTCTGCCAGAGGTGTGTTGGAATACAAGCCAAAGCAGCAGGGCCTTTAAAACCAATGATGATAACAGAACCATTCGAACAATGGGGGATTGATATCATTGGAGAGATAAACCCAAATTCTTCCTTGCAACATAGGTACATTTTGACGGTAATTGATTACTTCACCAGATGGGTCGAGGCCATTTTGTTACACAAAGTAAATGAAGATGCAGTCATGGATTTCTTACAGATCACATTATGACCAAGTTTGGGGTTCCAATTTCCCTGGTTTTTGATAATGCTACTTACTTTTCTTCTATTAGATTAACTGCATTTTCTAATGAAAGAGGGATCAAGTTGTATTATTTTGCAAACTATTACCCTAAAGGAAATGGTTTGGAAGAATCTACAAATAACAATCCAATTAGGATCCTAATGAAAACCATGATAGAAAACTAGAGAAGTTGGCATTTAGAATTACCAAATGCTCTTTGGGCTGATAGAGTCACACCCAAGAATTCCTTAGGTGTGTCACCATACACTCTTGTTTACGGAAAAGAAGCTATTCTTCCTCCCAACATTCTGTTACCATCTTCCATAATAGCTCAGGAGTCTAGAGGTACCGATAACGAAATCCTAGAGATCAGAATCTATAATCTTTTGAAGTCGAAAGAGCCTAGGTCCAAATCCAAAGAACGATTTAAACATCAACAGGAAGTAGTGAAACGTTGGTTTGATAAACATAAAGCTGGAAACAAAGAATTTGAGGTACGAGATTTGGTTCTTAAGTGGGATCATCCACACGATGAAAAAGGAAAACACACTAAGTTTCAACAATTATGGGTATGCCCCTTTCAAATTGCAGCCAAGCTTGGCCCCTCAACTTACAAGTTGCAATATTTACAAGGGTGGGAAGATAACTTAACAGTTAATGGTTTAGTTCTCAAACCTTATTTTTCTTGATTTTTATTTCT
Organism: Pseudotsuga menziesii; assembly: GCA_001517045.1. Classification (NCBI taxonomy): domain Eukaryota; kingdom Viridiplantae; phylum Streptophyta; class Pinopsida; order Pinales; family Pinaceae; genus Pseudotsuga; species Pseudotsuga menziesii. Next base: position 237,805 of record LPNX010699162.1, on the reverse strand, counting down.
TGGTTATCTTGTACATAAATAAACTGATTGGTTTTCTTTATTTTTGATTTATTTTATTTTGTTTGTTAGTTAGAGTTTGATTGATTGTAATAAAGAGGCATAAATTTTGGTTGCATGGAGTTCATCAGATATCTAGCTTAACTAAAATCCTTGATTATAAGACTGTGTATTACTGATTTATTTAAAAGAACTTCTTCTAGTTTAGCAGTTTTTCCTAAATGGCTATGAACACATTGAAGTCCTACTTAATCCTTGTAAAATAACTCAGGATCAAAAGGTCTGGAATACTATTCGAGGCTCCATCCATCTCACATTAAAATGTCTTAGGGGGTGACAGGAAGCACGGTAAGCAGTATATTATATTTAAATCATCCCATGCCAGGATTTGAAAGCCAAAAGGCAAATAAGAGTCAAAATATCCTAAGGAAGCAATATGTATGAAAAAAAAGTACTGAACCATATTAGTACAAGATTGCCAAAGTTGTTCTCTGTCCGTGAGCTGAAATTAAGTACATATCTCACACAAAAGGACACTATGGATAAAGGAGCCTGAATTAAAAATTTTAGAAAGAAGGAAAAAAAGGAGGACTCAAAAGAAAGGACAAAAGTCCAAAAGCACAAAAGTGCAAAATGGCATGGGAATGAGGAACAAACGAATATTTATGTTTATCATATGTTACAATCCTATGGTGTCTAAGCTGGTAGCAACCCAAAGGCAGAGGTAAAAAATGAAACTCATTTTCCTGGCCTCAAAAGAGTTATCTAGACTTTGAAATATTGGTTTCCATTTTCCCTAAATTGGACTATCATCAATGATTAAAAGTACATACATCTGCCATTTGGAAATTTATACATCTAGAAGAATTCAGCATGATGGTATTTATTGTCAAAACAGTGTGTTACTCAAAGAAGAAATTGTCCAGAGATCTGTGTTCACCAGGTAGTCGCCAATTGTTACAGCTGCAACCTTTTCCCAAAATTTTTAAAATCTTGGACCCTTCTTTTATTTTTATCTAGCCTGGGATTGTTTGGTTTCCTGAAATCTGTAATTCCTCTGCTATAAATTTCAATATTTTGAAGTTAGAAGTAGGGTCAACTGTTTTCCTTTGTTTCGATATTTGAATGATCTAAAAGTGCCTTTTGTCAAGCCAATGTAGAAAGATTGTGGATTTTTGTTTTATTGTTGGATCTTAAGGTCTGATTTTTTTTTCACTGTCAAGAGTTTGTTGAAGATTGATTCGGGGCATTAGTCCTCTATGCTGCCAATGTTTCAGAAGGGAAATGACAAACGTCCCAATGGACAATTCTTTTCCTCGCCGATCCGTGGTCTTTATCACCTTGTGGTTTTATTGTTTAAACTTTTTAACTGTCAATGAATTGGTTTTTTTATTGCTGTCGAAACAATTTTTGACAGTGGTCAAAGGTTTATTCCTCTACGTCGTCAAATTTTCAGAGGGAAATTAATGAGTAGTTAGAGGTTAGTCTTTCCGACCTCCGATGTGTAACCATCGGACTTAGTGCTCGGAATTGCCAACACTACGGCAGCGCTTAGGCTTGCATCGTTGACACGGCAGAAACACTGAGGTTTGAGTCACCGACCCGTAGCATGTAGATATTTCCACCGCCGATGGGTTTTATGATCTGCAGAACCCGCATTTGGTTTGTTTCCTGCCATTGCGGCTGCCTTTGGAACTATCCGCCCAACGTGTAGAGTTTCTGATGCCGACAAATTTGGATTTTGTCAACTTTTAGCCTTAGAAATTCCGATCTCCGATGATTTTATTTTGTTGCATGACTCATATTCTGTATGTAGCCCGCCGTTGCAGCTGTTAATAAGACTATTCTCCCGATGTTTATGCTTTCGACCGCCGATAAGGTTTTTTCCCGTCAATTCTTTCACCGAGGGTTTATATAAGAGGTGGAGCATTATTTTATTATTATCCTTGTTGAGATTTGTGTTTTTCTCCGGTCCTTGTAGATTGAGTTATTTAGTGTTCCCAGCTGTCTGGATTTCATTCGATTGGTGTGCCACCATTGAGGTTTTGGGTCATATCGCCAACTGCACAGCGTTTTCCCAGGTAAGAAAACCACGGTTTCCTATTTTTTGATTGGTTGTTTTGAGAACCATGGTTTTCCCTGGTTAGGTTTTCCCACTTAGATTTTTGCGTGGGTTTTCCCACTTAAGGCTGATTTGATTGGTTGTTTTGAGAACCATGGTTTTCCCTGGTTAGGTTTTCCCACTTAGATTTTTTTGTGGGTTTTCCCGCTTAAGGCTGATTTTCTTCGTCGTAATGATTGCATAACTTTTTAAAGGTCTAGGATTTAAATGTTACAGCTAGCTATTCACATTCATTTCTTTGATCCCATATGATTGAACCATTATGTATGCTTTACCTTTGTCTGAAATATTGAGGGGTTGGTGGAGACAAGCATTACGCTATCTGCACCACCCATTTTTGGGTTGTTCATGGTCGTCCGGGGGGGTTTCATTTTTCGTATGCCTTTACCCTATTTTCGTGGGGAAGCAGAGGTTTTATTTTTGTTGGATTTGGGTTTTTCCATGATGGGGATCAGTATAGGGTCTAGCAGTTTGAGGTTTAGCAGTAGTAGCAATGCGGTCCACGTTTTATTGAGGAGTTAGATTATTTTGAATGCAGTCCGGATTAAATGAATATTTTTTTCTATCAGGGTTGTGTTTTCATTTGCAGATGGTGGACTTAGAGTATTTTAGGACACATCTTGCAAGAGTTTCTTTTTCCCTGTCATTTTATTTTCATGCATTACTATTCTATATAGTTTATTTTTGAAGAATGCATATGGAAGAGGTAAATAGGTTGATACAGTTTTTCTTCATTACTAAAACACTTGCTAAAAGCTTAAATTATCTAAGAACATACTGTGTTTATGATAGGGTGACTGTTGCAAAGAGAATATGTCCAAAATACAAAAGAAGAAGTTTCACGTTACCGAAGGAGAACCAAAGGTTGAAATCATCACCAAGGTTGAATACATATATGAAGATACCAAAGCTACCACCGGGGTCGAACTGGATTATAAATGGGGTGAAATATATAGGATGGTTGAAAATCAAAATGAGACATGAGTTGTTCCTGTGCTTAGAGGTGATTGGTTGGATTCTGCCTAGGGAAGATGTAACTACGATGATCCTTGAAAATACTGCTAAGCAGGGCTACGCTGCCTACAGTCCTGCGCATGTCTCCATGGCATATCATCTTCCTCCTACTCAAATTTATTTAACTAAAAGCTGGTTGAAAGAGACAGAGTTGGACCTGGTATAAACAGTAAAAAGAATGATGATACCAGGGAAGAACTTTTGAACCAGGCAATATCGAGAATATGACACATCCACTCTCCAGACTCCTTATAGATTTAATGCACTAATGTTGAATAGGATTTTTGGGAGAGCTCACGGAAAAAGTTTCAAATTGGGATGGATACCAATTATTTTCTATGTGGCCACTCAAGGAACCATATTCAATTGGTAAAACATAGTATCCAATAGCCTCTCAACATGCATATATTCAGCTTTGGGAGGGGTATCATAGAAGAAGTCATAGTTCTACATGAGCTCTATCCTAGTTGACTGTATACTATGTACCTAGTCTTTTCCATCCTCGAGGTGTAATTGAGATAGGGCCAGGACCCCTGTATACACTACATACAAATTATTTTAGGCTCACAAATACTATAGCCACTACAAAGAGATATGTGAACACTTCATCATGCCTTTGTACACCCTAATTTTCCTAACTTAATGCAACTGCATGTCAGAAGAAGCATTCAAAGTTATTGAAGAATATGGAAGTTATTATCTGACTGATGAAGGAATGTATATCAGAATGTATGGTGGCTCCAGGGCACCTTCTCTACTCCCTAAATATGCCACTGATTATGTGCTACATAAAGAAGCAATTAGGCAGGTATACATTGATGGTGTGGGAAGTTTCCTGTTTGAACATAAAAAGGAAGCATATCCTGCCATACCTTTCTCGATAGGGAGTTATAAGTTTTCAAAGGTAAAACATAGTGCAGAATTTGTGCAAGATCTAGAGCACTTTTGTTTTGGTGAAACGAGCTTTCACAGGAATGACTCCCAGAATAAGGTTTCAGATCACTGCAAGGAGGCCAATATTCATTTCGAATATACCAATTTCTGGGACAAGGATGAGGAAATATTTAGAAATGCAAAGAACATGACTACTCTAAAAAAGAGATTTAAACAGAAGATCACCACTGTGGACAGAAAGGGAAAAACTGCACAGAAGACTAAGAAAGTTGAAGAAGAAGAATCCAAAAAGAGGGAAGAAGATGCTAGAAGGCAAGCATAAGATCCAGAAAGTTGGTTGAAGAATGAAGAAGAAGAAAGAAAGAGAGCTACAGAGGAAGCAGCAAAGAAGGAAGAGGAGGAGACAAAGAGAAAGGAAGAAGCAAAGATAAATAAAAGACAAGAATAAAGTGAAGGTCTGAGATTAATAGGATCTAAAAAATACCAACAGACTAATAAACAGATGGATACATAGGGGGGACATGATCATATAGATCAAGGGCTTGGACAAGATAATCCTGATCCCCAGGAATCTGCTGCAGCTTCTGGCAGCACTCAAGGGAAAGCTATGTTTTCTGGAATGAATTTGATCCCTTTCATGTAGAAAGAAGGGGAAGAAGTACCAAATTTCAGTACTATTTTTTATGACAAGAAAAGAAAAGGATTGTGAAGAGAATCGAGAAAAAGGTTGAAAATGGCGGACAATCAGGTAAGATGATAACAGAAAAAACCGTTGTGTATGGAATAGATGCAGATCCACGATTAACAACCAAATCTGGGGTGGCATTAACCAAGGCCACCGAAGACAATGTAGATAGGCTTATGACAGACCTCGAGCAATCGAAAAAGAATGCAACACAATTAAAGGAAACTTTGAAGAAAGAGAGGGATGAAGGTCATAAGTTGAAGAGGAAATATGAGGACATGCAGAATGAAGTGAGGAATTCAAAGGCAGAACTCTAGACTCTGCAGGAAAATAAGATGGCTTTAGAAGTTGCTATAGAGAAAACAGAGAAGGATACTGAGAACAACTTAGCAGAATTATAGAGGCTACACCTAGAACATCAAGTGTTGAAAACTGAGAAAACTGACCTTCAGGTGTCCTACGAAACTCTAAGCCTCAGAGAATGTCCAGTTGCAAAACAAGGTCATTGAGTTAGAATCAGAGAAGGCTGCCACTGAAGAAAGAGAGAAACAATATCAAATGTAGGTAGCAGTTTTGGAGGGACAGAGTGCTTCATTAACAACATCACTGAAAGATTCTATGGAATAGAAGATAGCTGTCCAACCTTTGAAGGAATATGTTCTAGCTCAGAGAAGGAAAATCCACCAACTCCAAATGTGCATTGAGGAAGAAAGGTGTAATATTTTGCAAATAGATAGTAGATTAGAAGAAATCTTGGACACCACTTCGTATTTCTTAGACAGATCTCAAGATATTTTGGAGGTCCTGACAGGAGGGATAGTGTGGATAGAAACAAATGAGGAACCCCTGAGGAGCTACCAGCTAAATATCAATAGATTTTAAAGCAGAATTATGATTTATTGGAGTTTGCAATAAATATTGTGGAAGAATTCAAGAAAACTGTAAAGAAAACGAAAGGATTATGTGCTGAATACTACAAAAGAGTGCTGGTCACATACAATAGATGCAAGGTTTCTGCAGAAAAAAGATTGGATGTGATACCAAAACATGAGTTGTTCATAGAACAACTACAGAATAGGTATCAAGAAGATGAGCAGGAGATCCAACAAGTCAAGGATCTAGAAGAATAGATTTTGAAGAATGCAATAGCTCATGCAGCATGAAGCATCCACTTACTAAAAGATGAGCCGCGCCTGAGTCCGGTGAGAATAGAAGTAGTTAAGAATCAGGCAGCTAAGTGTGAGATAAATATCCATTTTCTTAAACCCTCCAATTTTGAAGGCATATAAGCAGAGTTCCATGCATGGAAAAAGTTCATAAATGACCAATCGGGCCTCTCTTCATAAAGTGTTCTATAAATTTTGGATTTAAAATGTAATATATTGTATAAATTATGAGCACTTACTACAAGACAAAATTTTGGGATTGAGAGGTTGAGGAAGCCCAAAGGTTTTACTTTTTGTATAAATATAGGAGAGTTTAGATGTAGAAGGGACATCTTTCCCAAGCAATTTTTTGAGAGTATATTGTAAGAAGAACTCTTCCTTTTGCAATAAAGAATTACACGTTTATATTGGAGAAAGTTTGGTGGAATGTTTCAAATGCTGTGCTATGGATCAGTTGAATGTGAACTATTTCATTTTCAGCTTATGTCCATTAACTATGAGATCGTTCTAACTCAATGAATTTATGTTCATGTTATGAATGCCTTATAGTTTTTTTTGTGAAATTTGCACTGTGAGTAATGAAGGTTGTCATAAACAATAAGCTATCTTGTTTTTCATATTTCTATTAATGTTCATGTGTTCTGAAATAAGTAACAGCTATCTGTAATTTTCTTAATACATGCACAGAAATACATTACTCATTGATAACCGATAATTTTGTGCTCCCTAGGGATAGGTTAGTTAGTTGTAGTTATTTTCTGGTTGTTTGTGATTTAGATGCGAGAGAGGTAAGATGAGAGGTAAGAACCTACGCATCACATTGTGACACTCCTCATTGTCTCTATCGATTTTCATTTTTAGACAGGAACTTGCAAATCATAACTTAAACCTAAAAAATTAAAAATATACACGGTGGACTAGGCCGTAACCGGTAAAACATTTTATTTTGTTATTTGACCTATGATGGTCAGACTGTAAACCGGATGAATTTCCCATACCAAACAATAACAGGCTTGTTGGGAATGTTTATTGGGGAGAATCCCTAACTGTTGGTACCTGCGATTTTCCAGGCCTCAACACACCGGTATCCCCCTTTATTTATCCCAAACAAGCCATTCCTCATCCCGAACACGTATCACTCTTATTAAGCTCATTTCCATAGTGGTCATGTTTGACATAGTCATGGTTAATAAAATCGATTGTGACCATGAGAGATTAAGGAAATTACAAATATTTTGGGATTCATTAAATACTAAATCATTATTATATGCAACCCTATGAAGAAAAACAATCCTCCTTTAAGTAGGATTGAAGGATCAAAATGCCTCCTTCACATGGTTCTGACATATTTGGATTGGGTTTCAAGGTTATATTGTTAAATTTTCTAGCAAGTGTCCATATTTTGTTAACTTTTCTAGTAAGTGTCCATATTTTATGGAATGTTGTGGTGAAGCAGGGTCCTTGGTATCATTGGTATCCCAAGGATACAAAACACACACCTAATGGTATACCTCTCCAAATGAACATCATGACACATAATTCAGTTTCCAAGGCTAATTTTGCATCCCAAACTAGAGTGAATGGGTCTCCCTCTATTGCGAGAGCAAGTTCTGTAGAAGAAACAAATCAAGCATAGGAAGTATGGAGCAGTGTGGCAGGTGATGCAACACCACAACAAGAGAAGCACATGGTTGAGAGGCACTTGTTTCCTCTTGTCAAGGTGATCAATTCATTTGGAAGAACTATAAAATTATGTTGTTTTCTACTTCATAGGGTTTTTTGGTTCCTTTAAACCCTTGTAGAACCTAGACCATGATGATTAAGCTAATGAAGTATTTTTATACAGTTGGAAATTGTAGGTAAATTTACTTGGATGCTCTTTGAAATGAAAAATAATGAGTTGTTTCCTCTCTTGGACTCTAATGATTCCTTACATGCCAAAGTGGAGGAATTTGTCCAAGTTCAAGCTATAGCCTCAAGATACCTAAGTTGGAAAATAAGTGGCTCCAAAGAATGCAGTCAACTGATAGATTTGTAGTTTAAACAACATTTTTTATAGTACTTTCATTCTGGAATTTTTAATGGACATAAATGGTTGAAAAAGATTACCAGTACTTTCATATTTAATAGTACTTTCATTTTGGAATTTTTAATAGACATCTTTTTATTTGTTCCAATTTAGGACATGTCCTATTGAAAAAGAAACAGGTTTTGCACAATAAACTACGCAGTAAAAGCTATTTCTTAGTTTTTAATTAACATATTAAAATAAAATAATTATGAAGTGGTAGAAAAGGATATTACAACCAATCTGAAATGGTCGTTCAGGTTTGAATTAAACGTTTAGTTTTTCCAGTTTTTATATATATATATTGATGTCACAGTAACCCACGAATGAATAAATCGAACGAAATAATAATAATAAGATCGTCACATAGTTTGAAAAATATTTCCTTAGTTATAAGAATTTGTCTATGATGGAATCTTGTACTAGATGGGAAGAATAGGAGAAAAATTGTTTGGAGCATATTAGCAACGTTAACAGGTGAACTTACAAACTGTTACCTGGTAAGAAAATGAGGATTCTATATAATTAAAAAATGTTCAATTATGATAATAAGGGTTATATGTTACAGTCCTATACAGTTCTTTTCATTTTAGAATTACACACACAAATTGATACAAATTGATGAAGAATCTAGGAATTTTCTATAAAATATAGAAAAGCATAATAAAAGAAAAGATATGGTTCCAGAAGTTTAAAACCTAAAATATTTATAGCCATTAACTGTAATGAGGAGTAAAATTGGTTAGAATTTTGTAGGGAGGAAAATTGGATGCTACAATAGATTCTCTTTCAATTTTAGGGAAGCATATGAGGCTTGCTACTGATGTTTATGGAACTAGGAAGGTGGTAGTAGGGATAGTGCATATTTGTTCAAAGAGCCCAAAGACTAGCTAGTTACATATCCAGGTGTTGTTGGTGGTCATGACTAAGTTCCTATTGATAATGGTAATTGGGATATTAAAATTAGCACATAGATATGTGGACCAACACACAACTCACAAGATAGATCATACAATTTACTCAACAATTGAAGAATGAAACAGTGCAAAAATGGCTTGCAACTATGAATGCTTTCATTAATCAAAAGTAATTAGATAATTAATTACAATGAAGTACACTCACTAAATAGCCTCATGCAATTCGAATTGATTGGACTCTACTTTACTGAATGGTTAACTGACTTGTCTAAATCATTATCTAAGTTCATTAGAGTTCAAAACCCAAACTCAAGTGTCTAATTCAATGTTGACTAGTCTAACTGACTGAGGTAGGTGAGTACATGCGCCTCACCTTCATGCAACCATGCAATCCTAGAGCTAACTGAGTAGAACTAAATGTAAGGGACTATAACTAAATGTAACTGACTCCTAACTGAGTTTGACTAGTCACCAACTGAACTCAACTGATGGAGGTTGGTATCGTCACTCCCAGTGGCTCCTAATTTGTAGGGATTGATCTAGGAGGCTCCTGAACTGATGCATGCAAGTGTAATCAGTGGCAGTTGGCCTCAATTAGTGTTCCCCACACTTTAGTAACTGGTACATTTGCCCCAATCAGGCCAAGTGGACCTAATGGTGCTAGTGACTAAAAATAGACTGAAAGGACTTCAGATTTAGACATACTCCTGATTTAGACATAATTAACCAAATTGGACAACAAAGGATTATAATCCTAACACCCCCCCTGAATGCTAACTTGGAAAATTTGTGGGCTTTGGTAACTAGGACCATAGGTCACCCATTACAACAAGTAAAGTAACTGCTTAACATAAGGAGTTGGGGAAAAAACCACATGGGAAACCGCCCCCCCCCCCCCTCTAACTAAGCAGGTAGAATCAAGATTCAAGTTTGAAAAACTTGAAAAAATGTTGCTGCAATATCTGTGATGTATTGAAGAAGCATGCATGATGTTTCATGCATAGGTATCATGGGGCTTGACATGTAGACTTCTCCATCTTCTCCCAAAATGATGATGGAAGGAAGGAGGAATGGAACCTTTTCCTCTTTCTGGATGACGAGGTGTATGATCCACTCTATTTTTTTGAATGTGGTGTGACTGATCAACCCTTTCCATGTAGCATCTCACAGGGAGTTTGTTGCATCTCTCTGAAGGAGGTTATATTGCATGACATAGTGCAAGTGTATTTCCCTTCTGAGTGTCAGATGGATTTCTAGTCAGCTTCCTATAAGCTTCCCACTTGGGAGTAGGGACTAGATCTGGATCTGGATCACCCTGAATCTAAATCTCATAAACTGATACAATTGGTTCTGCAATACAAGTGGAAATTGCAAAAGAAGTAGATGGAATGTTTATACCTTCCCTTGAAAGTAGTTGTTGAGAGTGCACTGGTTCTGGAAATGACATGAAGTGTGAGAACTCATATGCCTTGGAGGCATGATTTGCAGCACCCTTCGCTATGATGTTCCCAGTAGAGATATATGTGATATCCACTGAGTCAGGACCAAATATCACTCGCTCTGGAGAGCCAGTATGAGTAATTTGGTATACAGATAACAGATTTGCAGCTAAGGAGGGTACATAAATCACATCTTTAAAATTTCCGATGTTCAAGCCTGATACAACCCTTCCCTTAGGCTTGAATTTTACTGTTATTTCCCATCTGAATACTAGAACCATCAAAATACTGCAAGGAAGAGAATGATTCTTTAGATGCAACCATATTATTGGAAGCTCCAGAAGCAATGAAGAAGGAGTGTGCTATTGAGAAGCTATCCTTCAGTTCATGGCATGTCTCTTCATGTTCTTCAGTTTCTTCTCTATAATCATCCTTCCTTGTGCTAGCAGGTACAGTAATGTTATGCTTATTCAGAAGAAGAGCCATGTCATCAATTGTTATTCTCATATAGGATATTTCTGGATGAAAGCCCCTTCGACAGTAAGAACATACTATCTTTCCTTTTCCATTCTTCTTGCTTCTCTTCAATCCTGAAGGCTCATTTGACTACTCTTTCTCTATAAGAGACTCATCCTTTTTCTTCCCTTTATCATTCGCTAGCTTAGGTCCTCCTGCAACCAGTGCTTGATCTCTGGAAGATCGAATGATCCCCATTTGAATCAACTTGTCATGCTCCTGAGTGAGAGATTCAATGAAGGAGTTAAGAGTAGTGAGCTTCACAAAATGAAATGTTGATACAAAGACTGAATAGTCTGCAAAAAGTTTGGAGAGAATGGAAAGGATGAGTTGATCATCCTCCTTCTCAACCTTACACATATTCAATTGGAACACTAGATGCTTGAATTTGGTGAAGACGTCATTTAGTGTTTCGAAATTGGCTAGATGAAGAGAAATCAGCTCATTCTCCAGCTGATAGATCCTCAGATCATCCTGATTTTCAAATAAGGAAGCAAGCTTATCCCAAACCTGCTTGGGAGTCTTCAATCCATTGACGTGGAAGAGAAGATCTTGAAAGATTGAGAGGCTCAAGCATCCATATGCTTCATCAAGCCTATTCCAGTACTTTTCTTTGTCAACATAATGAATTGGCTCTTTCTCTATCTCCATTGTGGGTCTGAAGAGTCTTTCGGAGCATAGTTGCATCTCCATGTCCTCCTTCCACTTGTGGTAGTTGAAAGGAGTGAGAAGCTCCATTGGAGGGTTCATTTGGAATGCAATGGAATAGACTGAGTTGTTGTAGCGAATGCAATGAAGGATACTAAGATGCTTGTAGTGAATGGAGTGAAGAAGACTGATAAACCTGTAAATCAAACAATAAAATAGACAAAATAAGGTCGACAATCTGCACTTTTGGAATTTTCATCACACCCAGCATAGTTGATCAAGCAAGATTGATCAACAATTCCTTTACTTGGGATATTAAGTGGTGAAAATTCTCCACTTTTGGTGTTACAGAGAGAAATTCCTATGGCTTGGGGTACCACAAAAGACAGCTAGACTCCCGAAATCAATCTTTCCTAATATGCAATAGAAATAAAAACATCTAACACTAAAGGATCGAACCTCGTACCTTATTCTGGATGGTTGAAGTAGATCCATGTTGAGCTTTCCAATCTTCAGCTTGAATTGTTATAGCACGTCCTCAACAACAAGTAAACAATATAAGCATACTATATTTCATGGTGTTAGATCTATTCTAGTATATATAATCAATAATGTATAAGAATTTGACATATTCCAATGGATACAATATTCATTCAAATACACATTACTGGACAGGAAAATATATTTCTATTAATATGAATCAGAGATTACAAGTGACAACCTCTGACGGCACGTCTGCGAACTGGAGAAACTAAATCCCCCACTTGGGCCTCCACCACCTCAATCCTCCATCACTTCGATAGCAAGCTTACAAGCAAAAGGAAAGCTTGGGAAGAACACAACAGTGCTCCAAGGGACAAAGGGATGCAGACTCAAGCATAAGTTCTGGAAACAATGGACTATAGTTTCGATACTCTCAATTCTCTCTTATGCTTTCAATGTCTCAATGGGTTCCTTATATAGCTTTTCAAATGGATACTAAAAGGTCGAATTTGTGCGATCTCAAGGCATATGGAAGGCCAGGAGTCATATGAGTCGGATCCAAGTCAAGGAATGCTCCAAAGGATTTTGGATTATGCACACATCCCAATCTACGCGACTATAGAGGAAATATCCGCGTATGTACACGGTTATCGAGGAAAAGGCCGCGTATATCATTTTTCTAATGTTTTTAGGGATGGTCAATGATACATCAAAAGAAAAAAAGTGGTCCATAGGGGCTAATGAGTCTGCAGCGGGACAGGGGAAGGCCATACAATGTGTGATTCACCTAGTGTGGTGAAATCCGCTATAACAAATGAAGAGAAATCAACTCATTCTCCAGCTGATAGATCCTCAGATCATCCTGATTTTCAAATAAGGAAGCAAGCTTATCCCAAACCTGCTTGGGAGTCTTCAATCCAATGACGTGGAAGAGAAGATCTTGAGAGATTGAGAGGCTCAAGCATCCATGTGCTTCATCAAGCCTATTCCAGTACTTTTCTTTGTCAACATAATGAATTGGCTCTTTCTCTATCTCCATTGTAGGTCTGAAGAGTCTTTTGGAGCATAGTTGCATCTCCATGTCCTCCTTCCACTTACGGTAGTTGAAAGGAGTGAGAAGCTCCATTGGAGGGCTCATTTGGAATGCAATGGAAGAGACTGAGTTGTTGTAGCGAATGCAATGAAGGAGACTAAGATGCTTGTAGTGAATGGAGTGAAGAAGACTGATAAACCTGTAAATCACACAATAAAATAGACAAAATAAGGTCGACAATATGCACTTTTGGAATTTTCATCACACCCAGTATAGTTGATCAAGCAAGCTTGATCAACAATTCCTTTACTTGGGATATTAAGTGGTGCAAATTCTCCACTTTTGGTGTTACGGAGAGAAATTCCTATGGCTTGGGGTACCACAACAGACAACTAGACTCCAGAAATCAATCTTTCCCAATATGCAATAGAAATAAAAACATCTAACACTAAAGGATCGAACCTTGTACCTTATTCCGGATGGTTGAAGTAGATCCACGTTGAGCTTTCCAATCTTCAGCTTGAATTGTTATAGCACGTCCTCAACAACAAGTAAACAATACAAGCATACTATATTTCATGGTGTTAGATCTATTCTAGCATATATAATCAATAATGTATAAGCATTTGACATATTCCAATGGATACAATATTCATTCAAATACACATTACTGGACAGGAAAATATATTTCTATTAATATGAATTAGAGATTACAAGTGACAACCTCTGATAGCATGTCTACGAACCGGAGAAACTGAATCCCCCACTTGGGCCTCCACCACCTCAATCCTCCATCACTTCGATAGCAAGCTTACAAGCAAAAGGCAAGCTTGGGAAGAACACAACAATGCTCCAAGGGACAAAGGGATGCAGACTCAAGCATAAGTTCTGGCAACAATGGACTATAGTTTCGATACTCTCAATTCTCTCTTATGCTTTCAATGTCTCAATGGGTTCCTTATATAGCTTTTCAAATGGATACTGAAAGGTCGAATCTGTGCGATCTCAAGGCATATGGAAGGCCAGGAGTCATATGAGTCGGATCCAAGTCAAGGAACGCTCCAAAGGATTTTGGATTATGCACACATCCCGATGTACGTGACTATAGAGGGAATATCCGCATATGTACGTGGTTATCGGGGAAAAGGCCGCGTATATCATTTTTCTAATGTTTTTAGGGATGGTCAATGATACATCAAAAGACAAAAAGTGGTCCATAGGGGCTAATGAGTCTGCAGCGGGATAGGGGAAGGCCATGCAATGTGTGATTCACCTAGTGTGGTGAAATACGCTATAACATATGCCCCCTAATGTATGAGATCAGAGGGGTTATACGATGGCCGAAATACATTATAATTCCATCCCAGAAGTGAAGTGATGAAGGTACCCAAATGGAAGACCAGCCACCCAATCAGCATAATACCATAATACAACTTTGCATATAACTGCAAATGCATATAGCAGTCCCGGATACATAAGAGTACAATGGCCATGACTAGGCATGAAACATGATAACACATATGTGGTCATCGCCACGTACAATATACATAGATCAGAATCTCCATGATGAAGATATACAAAGTACCATGATCTCCACAAAGGCTGAAGATATATAACAGATCAAGATCCCCATAGTGGCTGGAAATGTCTGACATATACTGGAACAAGTCACGAGAGCTGAAATCTCATGAACACTGGCACGATCAAGGAGGTAGCATATAGTGGATGCCACCAATATGGAAGGTCTTCTACACAAACCGCTACGAGTACATGTCCTACTATGCGAATAGAGGTGTCGAGGTCGAACATAGTAGTCCATCATCTGATTACCGGTCATTGATGTATACTGTTAACAGACGCGAGATCACCCACCAATAATGAAAATGGGAATCAAGGTACTAGAGTGCAAACTAACAAGTGTTAATAAATGTGTTGAGGTCAAACACTTGAGAGAATCCATCGATCAGGGGACATTGATGTATTCCCAAAACTGTCGATAGCGAGAGAACCTACCACTGATGATTGCAAGTCTCAAGGCACTCAAAATGACTCTAGACTCCAATCCCAGAATAAATGATCTAAAGTCGATGGGATGAAATCCGTTGGAAGGAGGGCATTAGGGCATCCCCCATCATCAAACACGAGGTACTCAGCAAGGCTGTATAATATGGAAGAACTCGATCATAAGGTGCACGAACTAGTAACTGTACCGGGAATGGCCGACATGCAAAGTCAAGATAACTGAGGAATGGCCGACTCAGGTTTCAACTTCCTTCGAACAAGAGCATAACAGCGTATGGTGACTAAATGAAGGCAACGCAGACTCGATATACAAACTGGGACATCTCTATGACGTAGGAGGCATCAATAGAGGCTCCATAGGGACTGGAAGCTTAACCAGTCAGTGGAGATAAAACTCAGATAACGAGTACAGCTCCTAAGTCAAACTATAACCCAACCAATGGATGTGATATACAGTGCTCTGTTCAAAGGCGACACGACTCGACAGCTGCCAAAGATAATATCTTTTCTTGTCCGGATTTTTGGTTTTTTTATTTTTTTGGTCTTTTTGAGTTATTTGAAAAGCTTGAAAAAAGAATAAACTAGATTTATAGTTACAAACTAGGAGGAGACGAGTGTCATTTAGGGAAAACAAACTAGTTCCAAGTAGTGGAACATACCTATGCTCAATGCAAGGATACATGTGTACGATATCGACACTTGGGGGAAAATCCCCTCCCGGTAAAAGGGAATCAAGCTACGAAGGATATAAATAAAGGCTCTGCATGGCTAGACATGAGACAAGCTCGGGCTATATGGCTGAAACGCAATGTCAGGGGAGTCAGCATAAAGCTCAATAAGACAGGAAAAGCTCATGATAATGCATCCACAACTTGATATAAGGGAGTCCGGGGGGTCACAGCTAGCATAAGATCAAGAGGAGTATGAGGCTCTTGCTAAATGTCATGGAAATACTATACAACGGACTCCCACACCCTAAAGGGAGAAACATCGGCATGGGCACCAAATGCAAATAAGGCGCTAACTAGGGTACCCATGTAAGGTGAGTCTCTACCACTCATATCATGCCACTTCTATAGCAGCAAGAAGGTTACGTGACATAATAGAGTGGGTTTGTACCTAAGGATATAGTGACATGGTCATAAGGTCATGCAAAATTCAAATGGTGGTGAACCTACCCTATATGCCAGTATAGACATTATACCTGAGATCAGTACGAACGGGTCAATCCAAAGGCTGAAACGGTGCTGAAAACGGTCTTCTACATCACCAATTAGGTCAGAAACGGTCCAAAATGGTTAGAAACGGTCAAAACTATAGGAAAGGGGGTAAAAATTTTCAAATATTTGAAATTTTTTCTATAAATAGTAAAAAATATAAATCATTTGAAACTTTTACCCATTTGAGCTCTGATATTCAACTGCAAATTCCAAGAGATCCAGCTGGCAGAATTCACAACCGATTCTTCCAGGTACTTACTCATGTTCTCAGCTTGCATTTCAATACATTTTTTATAATTTTTCATGGTCAAATGAATTTTTAAAGGCGAAACTTACATGAGCGCTATGACCCACGTGGGTATCGAGGCTTTTTCCACGTATAGGGCTGGCTATACGCGGAAAAGGGACCAGAAACCGCGTACATACGTGGCTATTTTCAAAACAGCCGCGTATGATGCCGCACATAAGGATTTATAAGACTCTAATGAACATTTTGGTCTAACTCTCATGCAGGATGGTGCTAGAGTGGCGAGAACGTGAGCACGGTGATGTAGAGGAAGTAGTAAGGGCTGACAGAATGGCTCAAGAGGCTCTAAGAAGATGCGAACTCTACAAGTTTTGGTGCCTAGGTGGCTTGAGGGCCAAACCAAGACTACTACAGATGCTTGTAGACTATTGGGATCCGGACTCAGAGTCCTTCCGGCTAGACGGTATGTCCCTCACCATTGAGGTGGAGGATATATATTTTATCACAGGTCTATCATGACGAGGTGAGATGGTGAACCTTCATGCCCGAGGAGGGCCAGGTCATGGGCTTACTATCGACGAGTACATAACTGTGTACTGCTACCCAGAGACGGAGAAGGTGGGGAGCCAAGTTCCCACCAACGCTATACAGGTACTGGGCCTAAAGGCCATACTAATGACGCTGGGCAGGATAGCAGGCTTAGCATCACTCCATCAGGCCTCTCGGACACTGATGTTCTATGCGGTGGAGTGCATGACACTGACCATCTATGACTGGAGAACTTCCCTACTGAGCAACATGAAACATTAGCTTAGTGAGTGCAAGGTAGGTAGGATACGGAACTTCAGGTTCAGCAGTATCTTGAGCACGTTTTTCTTTGAGCGTGTTCCAGGATTGAGCCCTAGAGTGGATGTTCCTCTCCACGGGATTCGAGATCTGACCCAATGACATTGGGCAGACACGATGCGTAGACTGGGGGGTGGTAGGGTGGCCAACCCTTATCCAGCAAACTTTTTTCCATGGTGGTGACGACAGATTGTTGCCATAGAGGACTACCCTTATGCAGGGATAGACTTCCGGGGAGACCCGGACATGCCATTACCACCAGGGTCAGCATATGGAGACATAGGTAATGAATCTCGACCCTTACTCTTTTTAAAAAAATTTGAAGTATTTAATTTTTTTGTGTTTTCTTGATTAATGGAATCAAAAAGACATGTTTTGGGTGACAACACATAATGACATCTACCATTCATGTGCAGATGTGGGACCACAGCGACCAGAGGGCTTCCCACGTCATAGACGGAGGGGAAGAGGAGACAATATCACCAGTGTGGATGCAGAGCGAATGCTCCAAAGCATCCATACCAACTTTGTGCGACTGACTCACAGGATTCCCATGGCGCAAGTTGAGGACTTGCCTGAGGCTATGCAGAGACAAGTGGTGGGTGTACCACGCGCATGGGTGCGATTATTCCGGCGGCTAGCTAGAGCCGTGGTGACATATCATGATCACAACCCTCATCCACCTCCACAGGACTAAACACCTGGGAGTGTATCCATTTTGTACTACCGTGTATATGATGGTGGCTTTCAAAGCCCCAATTTTGTATTATGACATTATGTATTACCACATTTTTGATGTACATATAAAAAGTTTTATGGTGATCGGTTTATTTATTTACATGTGTAAAAATTGTGTTTATGATTAATTTATAATGAATGAAACAAATGCCAATCTAACACATAGTTAGCATATGAGTCAGCATTTGATTATAATTTCTTGGAATGTGTATATATGTTATGTTCTCAAATTGCCGTTCTAGCAATGTCACACGTAAGAATCTCCTCAATAACGTCAGATCTCTAACATGGTACAAACCATTGAGCTGTGACACTACTAAATCCGAATCAAGACGTACCTCAAGAGAGAGAACACCATGCGAAATGGCATCTCATAGAAGCTCGATAACGGCACTATATTCAGCAACATTGTTGGAAGATGGCCGTAGACATACACCTCCTGAAGACAGTACATGACCCATAGGAGTATAAATCACCCAAGCAGCTGAGGCTGAGTGTTGAGTGTGACGGCTTGCACCATCCGTGAATCCTATGTAGGTGGAAGATTCCATTGACATCTGCTCACAAGAAATGGAAACTAATCACAAACCCAATCACGATAAACAAGACCTAACTATGCAAAAAAGTTGTACAGTAATATACAACAAATAGCCTTGGCTAAAGATCAAGCATAGTATTTCTTCAGATAGAGCCCATTTCTAGGCTTTGCCAAGACTATCCCTTCGTAATCCACTAACTTGTAGGCACCCTTCTCTAATACACGCTTGAACACGTAAGGACCACGGCACATAGGATTGAACTTCCCTGCCCCCAAGGGTTCTTTCGATTGATCCCACAAAAGGACCAAGTCTCCTTCACTAAACACTCTCAGATGGATAGAATTATCGTATTGGGCCTTCACACGATGCTTATTAACCTCTAGAGTCACCAAGGCATCTCTACGCTGCTCATCGAGTTGCTCAAGGTGAAACAAACGCTCCTCCAAAGGTGAAGTGTCTGGTAAGAGTTCCACAGCTAACTTCAATGAAGGAATCTCCTCACTCTCCACACGGTCAAGCTCAAAAAGAAAGTTTGACCTATGATAGAATTTCTCCCATGGTGGCTCAACTCCCAACCTAGCCTCGATAATCGCTTCATCTGAAGGGAAAACTATATCAAGGCAGTCGTGGGCATGAGAAGACTGTACTGCCCCCGACGGCAGCACATAGGGGTCTTCTTCCTCTGTCCGGGAAGAAGAAGAACAAGGCTCTGCAGTAGATTGAATATTAGCTTGGTAAGCTATCATGACTGTAGGCAACGGCACACTCGTCTCAATGGCCTCACTCGAAGGACTCGGTGAAGAAAGAATCCAAGGATCTTCCATATGAGTTGTGCGAAAAGGCACCGATCTCGTAGACGTGGAAGAACCATCAAAACTAGATCCTATCATGAGGACGGGTGCAGGAAAAAT
>LPNX010699162.1:160917-217917 GCA_001517045.1 Pseudotsuga menziesii | reverse complement strand
AAAGCAAAGCCTTCCTTTGCGACGGACAACTCTGAAGCACTTCCAATGCAGACATCGTACAAGGAGTATGACCCAAGTCCTCGACAACTGAATAGTTCTGGGTGGCTCGGGCATTTGGATTATTCCCCAAACGCTTAAGTACCCCCTTAGGAATGCAAGGTGTAGCCTCAGGTTTATCCGTGGGTTTCTCAATATGCAAAGGGGTTCTTGGTGGATCAGGTTCTTTGCCTGGGTTGGGTTGTGATGAAGAATAATCTTTCACACGCATCACAACTTTCGCGGCACGAACCATATTAATGCACCCACGACCACTAGTTTCAGGTGGATCTTCATCACTATATTGATCATGGGACTTCGAGTTCATATTCTGGTTATGCGGTAAAGGATTCGTTAACACAGCTGGGACCTGTGCTATGAACTTCGAAGCTTCATCCACCCTAGGGCACAAGTAAGTGAGGTGATTGTCCTTACAAAGCTTGCAAGGAAACTTAACCTTACGTTTATTTTGCTTGTCCCCCCAAGCATTTTTATTGTTCTTGTCATTATTGTTGGCATTCTCATTTTTATTCCCACCCTTCTTATTATTGTTTTTAACCTTTTTTCGATTTCGTCCAGGTTGCTGTTTACCCTTCTTGTCGGACGATTGCACAGCAAGTACATTCACCGCTTGGGCAGGATGAGACGAAGCCGTAGATTGTCCCGAGGAAGATTGGTTGATAGACAACTAAGAAACTTGTTTCACAACCGAACCTGCAGGTTTCTTACTTGCACTACCCACAATGCCATCGGCATGTGGTCCAGGTTTGACCTTGGGATCGAAACTAGAACAAGGAGCGTTAGGTATAATCTCATATAACAAACCAGACTGAGCATAGATCAAGTCTAGTTCCTGCGCCCTAAAGATGGCTTGTTCCTCATTCTACACTCCGGATGTGGAAACATCCTTCACGATATATGGAAATAAAGATTTGAGGAACCACTCAAGGAGGAACTCCGGCGATATAAAGGCTTTGATTAATCTCTTTCGTCTACGCCACTCCTGAATATGATCAGAAAAATGGGTGGCTTTACCTTGCCAAAATGTAGACAAGAGTTCAGTACCAACATCATAGCGCACTGGTAGCTGGAAGTGATTAAGGAAAGTCATCGCAATATCGTCGAACAAAGTAAAGGCACCCCTAGGTAACTCTATATACCATTTCGCCGCAGGCCCTGTAAGGGTGCGTTGAAATAGTCTCAAACGGACTGAGTCCTGATGCAATGAATTGGAAGAGCACCATAGGTGGAATGTAGTAATGTGTTCACTCAGATCCTCTCCTGGTTTTCCTTCGAACTTAGGTATGTCCAAAGGAAGCTTGGTAGGGACAGCTGGCCAAGCCGGGTCATGAGCCACAGGATCGTTCGTAAGTCTCGATAAGTCAGGTAAATTGAGTGTCGTGAGGAAAGGGAGCCTAGGATGATGAGGTCTAGGGACCGCTCCCTAGTTCATATAGGATTGATTACCACCATGACCTTGGCCATAGTGACCTCCTCCTGTATGACCCGTATAGGGTGGCGTGGAAGTAGCATAATGAGGTGGACCTTGACCAGTAGGAGCTACAAAGCCATAGTTAGGAGAGTAAGCAGGTTGTGAATACCCGCCTCCATAAGGTGAAGAGACCTGTCCATACTGTTCCCCATAGTAGGGTCCATAGGTCATCGCTTGCGATGGCCCATGAGACACTCCATAGGTAGGAATATACGTTCTGGAAGTAGGAATATACATACCGGAAGTAGGTATATATGTCGAGGAAGCAGCAACCTGACCTCTAGAAACATGAACATAACCTCCCGAAACTACGGGTGGTATGTAGGCTTGAGAAACAACTGGTCTAGTACTCGCAGTACGGATCTGACTCGTAGCTATGTGCCGACTCGAAGGACCACAAGAGTAAGGTGGAGGGTTTGCATTTGAAGAACTCAGAAGCAAGGATGAAGGAATATCGGTGAGAATATATGTGCTAGTACCTATCGTCACTCGTCTAGAACCTCGTATCTTTATGGGATCACTAACTCTAGACCTAGTAGGTATATAAGATGTAGCTTCCACCGCTGGGATGGAAGGTGCAATGTGACGAGTACTCCCAAACCTCTCCGCAAGGTAAGGCATGAGAATGCCCCTAAATATAGTGTTAGGGTCAAAGTCGGATTCAACATGAAATGTCAAATCATGCATAGGAAAACCAGTCCTAACATAACTACCATAGTTGGTGCTAGGAGGGTCGAAGTGAGTCTCGGCATCATCCGACATTCCATACCGGTAACGGGTCAATGGGGAATCTGGCCTAGTGTGAGTAGGTCTATCATGCAAAGATCCTATCTGGGAAATAACAGGACCGATCTCGGCTAGGTCAGGTGAGGGATCGTATGTAGGAGTAAATTCCCCATCGTCAATACGAATAGGAGGAGGTGGCTCAGGAATAGTCTCTGAATGATCCTCCATGGTGTGTGAATCAGTGTGTGACATAGTCCACCTGGACCGTCTAGGCCCCTCTCCCAAAGGAGGAGGAGAAGTGGAAGGCGGAAGTCCTGCTAACTGACGAGAATGGCGCGGAACCGCACCCGACTCCACAATGACTCAACAAAAAATCAAAGACTCTCTATTTACGTCAACCCTAGGCAAACTAGCGTGCATAGAGAAATCACTATAAAATCTAAAGCCAAAAGCAAGCAAACATGGGCTGGATAAGTGAGCTCCCAAATGTGGCCGGTATGTCTCGCCTAGGAGAGGCTTGAGAGGCCCTTGTCACCACAAGCGGAGGTTCGAAACCAATTATTGTGGCCCTCAGCTTCAACGCGTAAAGAGACTGTGCTGTCCGACCCCAACCTAGCCAGGACACATGCAGAATAACCTCTACACATACCCCCTTGATATCCTAGGTAAGGTCACTAAGGTCACCTCAATATAATCAACGCTCAGGCGGACAGTCACAGGCGGGATTGACCGTATGGGCAGGGTAGCAAAGCCCGAAACTCCCGAAAGAGCCCCCAGATACGAATACAATCCTGGCTATATCGCCGGTGCTACACAGTTCTCGACCAGGGGTTATCCCAATCAACAACCACTCACACTGCCTAGTGCTTGACTCCCTTTTAAGAGGAGCTTCCTGAGAACGCTAGTTATACCAAGGATTTCACACACTCCCTGGACAGACACCTAGTTGTTGTTGTTTAGTGATCTTGGAGAATTAACTTTCAATGAACTATTCCAAGATCCTAAAACCTAAGCTTGTTGGTGCACCCTAGAAAATAAAAGAGTGTAATTCATTTTAATTAGCATTGATTTTAGTTGGCTTTATTACTCAAAAATAGGATATGGTCGTGCAACTAATGGTGTTATGACGCAACAAGAAGTAAAATGCACACCTAACAATCAATGCAAATGCATTGTGTCCATGAAAACAGGGTATGCGTACTACGTGAATGCACAATTTCTTCTTCAAATGCTATATGCAAATTTCCCTATATGAATTCCTAACTATTACTCCAAAGCAAATCTAGATCTAATGCAAGTACAATGCAAAATGCATAATGCAATGCATGATGATAAGCAAATATTTTGGATTTTTTGAAAATAAAGAGATACAAAAAGCAAAAGAATGATTCTAACCACCCCAGACTCTGCAAGCACACATAAACAGCATTCCAGCAAAGCACTAAGGCAAAAGGACTCTAATGCACTAATCTCAAACAAAAAATCAAAGATGCCATGACAAGAACTTTCCTAAAAGAAAAAATTTAGGCTAAAAAAAAACGTTTATGGTCAGAAACAGAGGTATTAACAGACTCAGGCAGTGCCAAAGGAGACTCAGCAACTAACAACATTCACCCAGCAATCCACTATCTTCCACAAAAAGGTAAACACCAGGGTATACGCGACTGTGCGCAGTGAACCCGCGTGTATATGGGGAAATCCTAGGGGAAACCGCGTGTATACGCGACTGTAAGTGACAAACCCACGTACAAGAAGAAAAAGATGCACAAATTCAAGAAAAACAGACAGGAAGAGACTAAATTCACACCAATCAAGCTCTACCAGGAATACATTCCCCCATACCCGACACAGAAACAAGAGAGAGAGAGCAATTCAAATACATTGAATGCCAAGAGATCAACCCCCAAAGGAAAATTACTAGGAACTCCCCAGCGGAGTCGCCAATTCTGTTACAGAGAGAAATTCCTATGGCTTGGGGTACCACAACAAACAGCTAGACTCCAGAAATCAATCTTTCCCAATATGCAATAGAAATAAAAACATCTAACACTAAAGGATCGAACCTCGTAGCTTATTCCGAACGGTTGAAGTAGATCCCCATTGAGCTTTCCAATCTTCATCTTGAATTTTTATAGCATGTCCTTAACAACAAGTAAACAATACAAGCATACTATATTTCATGGTGTTAGATCTATTCTAGCATATATAATCAATAATGTATAAGCATTTGACATATTCCAATGGATACAATATTCATTCAAATACACATTACTGGACAGGAAAAGATATTTCTATTAATATGAATCAGAGATTACAAGTGACAACCTCTGACGGCACGTCTGTGAACCGGAGAAACTGAATCCCCCACTTGGGCCTCCACCACCTCAATCCTCCATCACTTCGATAGCAAGCTTACAAGCAAAAGGCAAGCTTGGGAAGAACACAACAGTGCTGCAAGGGACAAAGGGATGCAGACTCAAGCATAAGTTCTGGCAACAATGGACTATAGTTTTGATACTCTCAATTCTCTCTTATGCTTTCAATGTCTCAATGGGTTCCTTATATAGCTTTTCAAATGGATACTAAAAGGTCGAATCCGTGCAATCTCAAGGCATATGGAAGGCCAGGAGTCGTATGAGTCGGATCCAAGTCAAGGAACGCTCCAAAGGATTTTGGATTATGCACACATCCCGATGTACGCGACTATAGAGGGAATATCTGTGTATGTACGCAGTTATCAGGGAAAAGGCCGCGTATATCATTTTTCTAATGTTTTTAGGGATGGTCAATGATACATCAAAAGACAAAAAGTGGTCCATAGGGGCTAATGAGTCTGTAGCGGGACAGGGGAAGGCCATACAATGTGTGATTCACCTAGTGTGGTGAAATCCGCTATAACAGATGAAGAGAAATCAGCTCATTCTCCAGCTGATAGATCCTCAGATCATCCTGATTTTCAAATAAGGAAGCAAGCTTATCCCAAACCTGCTTGGGAGTCTTCAATCCATTGACGTGGAAGATAAGATCTCGAGAGATTGAGAGGCTCAAGCATCCATATGCTTCATCAAGCCTATTCCAGTACTTTTCTTTGTCAACATAATGAATTGGCTCTTTCTCTATCTCCACTGTGGGTCTGAAGAGTCTTTTGTAGCATAGTTGCATCTCCATGTCCTCCTTCCACTTGCGGTAGTTGAAAGGAGTGAGAAGCTCCATTGGAGGGTTCATTTGGAATGCAATGGAAGAGACTGAGTTGTTGTAGCGAATGCAATGAAGGAGACTAAGATGCTTGTAGCGAATGGAGTGAAGAAGACTGATAAACCTGTAAATCACACAATAAAATAGACAAAATAAGGTCGACAATCTGCACTTTTGGAATTTTCATCACACCCAGCATAGTTGATCAAGCAAGCTTGATCAACAATTCCTTTACTTGGGATATTAAGTGGTGCAAATTCTCCACTTTTGGTGCAGTACTAGAAGAAGCGAATTTGCTCAATTTTTTTTTTTGGATCCAAGTATGGATCTATAGTAGGAGAAGTGCCTTGTCCTGCCGAGGGTCTGATACCATATTAAATTGAGCACATAGATCTGCGGACCAACACACAACTCACAAGATAGATCATACAATTTACTCAGCAAATGAAGAATGAAACAGTGCAAAAATGGCTTGCAACTATGAATGCTTTCATTAATCAAAAGTAATTAAATAATTAATTACAATTAAGTACAATGGATAAATAGCCTCATGCAATTCAAATCCATGTGAGGAAATTCGAATTGATTGGACTCTACTTGACTGAATGGTTAACTAACCTTGTCTAAATCATTATCAGAGTTCATCAGATTTCAAAAACCAAACTCAAGTGTTTAATTCAGTGTTGACTAGTCTGACTGACTGAGGTAGGTGAGTAAATGCACCTTACCTGCATGCAGCCATGCAATCCTAGTGCTAACTGAGTAGAACTAAATGTAAGGGAATAGAACTGAATGTAACTGACTCCTAACTAAGTTCGACTAGTCACCAACTAAACTCAACTGATGGAGGTTGGTATCGACACTCCTAGTGGCTCCTAATTTGTAGGGATTAATCTAGGAGGCTCCTAAACTGATGCATGAAAGTGCAATAAGTGGCAATTGGCCTCAATTAGTGTTCCCCACACTTTAGTAACTGGTACATGTGCCCCAATTAGGCCAAGTAGACCCAATGGTGCTAGTGACTAAAAATATACTGAAAGAACTCTAGATTTAGACATACTCCCGATTTAGACATAATTGACCAAATTGGACAAGGGAGGATTATAATCCTAACATGGGATTATTATGATGTTGTCTAAATGGGAGTTGATATGCTAGCCAAAGCCATGAGCACTAGCTATTTTGGCAGGGTGTTTGGTCTTATTAGGTGCCTTGACCCATGTGGAGTAATTCCTAAAGGTTTTATAGGTGATCAAGAGCATCTGAGCCAGTTTGAAAGCAATCAGTTGGAATATGGGGTTTACTAAGTTGGCACGTTGAATAATTAATAGTGTTGGTTCCTTCCTGTCTTGCTACTATCTATATAATGCTGGAAAGGTTGCTTATGTATATGTAGATTTGATAATATGCATGATGGTATACACATATATTTTAGTGTTTGGTTCTATTTTATTTAAAAAACAGAAAACAGAGGTCTATTTCAAAAACAAAAAAACATAGGTCATTTATTTCAAAAAAAGAAAACATAGGTATTTTATTTCAAAATCAGAAAACATATCTAGATTGTCATGCATTACAAACTGCGAAAGGTTGAGTTCCGAAAGAAGACAATCACTTACCTCACAACCATGCAGACAAGAGTAAGGACTAAAGAACCGAAGCCTCCACCACCACTGCACAAACAACGACAGCATAGACAGAGAACCGATGACAATAGAGACAGAGAACTGTCGACAACAAAGACAGAGAACCAAATCCTCCACCACCACCATGTAGACGACGCACCAGAGAACTGAACTGACGACAGCAGAGACAGAGAACCACCATGACACCAGAGAAGAGAAGCCTCCACCGCCATCGCGTAGACGACGCACCATAGAACTGAACCGACAACAATAGAGACAAAGAACCACCATGAATTTAGAGATAGAGAAGCCTTGACCACCACCACAACAGAGACAGAGAAGCCTCAACGAGGGGCCAAAGAATAGACGACAACAACCTCCACCACCTCGCAAAGACAAAGAAGCCTTGACCACCACCACATCAGAGACAGAGAAGCCTTGATGAGGGGCCGAAGCATAGACGACAGTAGCCTCCACCACCTAACATGGACAAAGAATCCTCAACCACCACCACAACAAAGATAGAGAAGCCTCAACAAATGTTTGAAGCACAGACAATAGCAGCCTCCACCACCTCACATAGATGGAGAAGCCTCGACCACCACCACAACAAAGACAGAGAAGCCTCGACGAGGGGCCGATGCACAAATGACAACGACCTCCACCACCTCACAGAGATAGAGAAGCCTCAACCACCACCACAATAAAGACATAGAAGCCTCGACGAGGGGCCGAAGCAAAGACGACAACAGCCTCCACCACCTTGTAGAGACAGAGAAATGGCAA
Organism: Pseudotsuga menziesii; assembly: GCA_001517045.1. Taxonomy (NCBI): domain Eukaryota; kingdom Viridiplantae; phylum Streptophyta; class Pinopsida; order Pinales; family Pinaceae; genus Pseudotsuga; species Pseudotsuga menziesii. The sequence goes on along the minus strand of LPNX010699162.1, from coordinate 210,057 downwards.
CAAAGACAAAGAAACAACAAAATGATAAATAGTTGCAATCGGTTATTTCATATATAGCATGTTTTCATTGAATAATTGTTTGGTCGAACAACCTAATTGATGGACATTATTTTCCCGGCTATCCTTACAAAGCACGCATAACGAGGTTCTCCATTAACTTTAATGTTTGGCTGAAACATGTTTTCGGCTGAAAGTTACTTAAATATTTTCAGCCGAAAATTAAATGGAATAGTTTGGTCGAAAGAGTTCAGGCTACGGATTCTAAAAGCCAATTCGCACGGAATAGACACTGAGATTCATGATTTCACCCTCTATCTTTTGAGAAATTGTAGCGTTAAATTTGTTATGGTATTATAACATTGGCATTTTATTTTAACTACTAGTTGTTTATCAATATACTGTTGTTTGAATAAAACAATTATAATTGTTTCATATTAACTATATAAAAATGTGATTATTAGCTAGGAGCTTGGGGGCTATGTTTCCTCTTTCCTTTTGAAATAAGGTGGTGCAAGTTTTAGATGTAGTTTAATTAAGAAACACCATAATGCGCCTTCCTTCCCATTTCAAGTTGATTGCTTGGTTTTATAGCCAATCCTTCCTATATAAGTGTAGTGTAATACTTGTTCCTTCAATAGAAGTTATAAATAAATCTTCTACCTATAATTTTAATTTTTAGAGTGTTTTCACATTTTTAGTCTTGCCTTTTACCCACCTAGATTTTTTTAGTTTCTAAGAATCTTCTTTCCATGTGAGGGTTTCTTGACTAGTCTTCTTAGATATGGTCATGATTGTTTTTGGCTTTTCATATGTTGGTCTTCTTAGGGTTCCTTTGCACCCCTTGGGGCAAATGCTTGTTTTAATTAAAAATTAATGAATGAGTGAAAGTTTCATTTTCATTTAGTTTTATTTTTAATTATATAGTTTTTTTAAATGAAATAAAATTCATATTTTTTTTATATTAAGGGTGTAGTTTAAATATTTTACTTTTTTTTTAAATTTAGCAAATTTTTGTTTAACCCATCCCCATTTATAAAGTCAAAAATATATAATAAATAAACAACTCCTACTTATGTAAAATTCCAATTAAAAAATTTATCTATTTCAAAAAAATATTATTATATTTTAACAACAATCTTATTATGTTTTAATAATTTAATTTATAAAATGAATGATTTTTGTAAGTTTAATGTAACTTAAAATGAAACTTGAATGTAAGAAAAAAAAATCCAATAATCAAAATTCTTATTATTGATAAAACTAATCAAAGTAATGATTGCTACGGAAAACTCATTATTAACAATTAGATCTCAAGATGCTAAAATCTAAGGATTAACAATAAACCTACTACAACCATCATTGCATCATTGCTGTGCAGTAGAGTGATTAATAGCCACCACAATACATACATACATAGTTTAGTTTAGTTTAGTATCCAATGCGAAGAAAACAGTTACATTCTCCCTCAGTATCCAATGGTAGATGCAACTTACAAGTTGTTGAGATTGTTTATTTTATTTCGTTAGGAATTTTGAATGGTACATTGTCAGAATTATGGATAAGTGCAATTAGTCACTTAGTTTTGTAGAGATATGATCAATATCAACGTAGATTTAATTTAAACATAGATTTATTAAGCATTGAGAGAGATCTAATTTTTTGAGATGTACAATTTTTTACCATTTAGATCTCTCAGTACTTGTACTTAATAGATGTGAGTTTAAAATGGATCTATGTTAGTTTTTTATTTTATTTTATTTAAATCGATAGTTAATGGATCTAGCATAACGTGATCTCCATGCTTAAATAAATATATCCTAATCTGAACCGGTTTATGGGAATAAAATGGATAATAAATATATGTTGTTTAGATAGCATCTTGAGAATGCAACAATATTATTTGAGAAATAAAAAAATGAAATTCATATTATAAAAAAAATAAAAATTTAACTACTTAATATTGATTGAAAGTCTTAAATAATTATATTGTTTGAAATAATGATAATCATTTTTTTCTTTTTTTACATTTATTAATAAGTTATAAATTTACATGAATTAATGAAATTGTAAGCATTAAATGTTAATAATCAATATAGATTTATCTTAAACCTAGATTTATTAAGCACAACAAAGAATCTAATTTATTAAAATGTATATTAAATAGATAGAGAAATCCAATTTATTAAGGTGTCTTTTTTTCTTCATGTGTAAAATTTTAAAATAAATAAAATTTTAAAATAGTCATAATAATTAGATTAGCATAATATATATTTAATTTTCATTTAAACATATATAAATTTTCTAAGTCCACATAGTTTCTTAATTTTAATTTTATTATTAAAATATGTAAAATTACATAATGTTACTACTACCAAGTTGTAAGCATCTTACTATTCTCAATAAAATAATATATATTTATCAATTTCATTAATCTAAATCTACAACTTTTTAAATTTCTATTATTAAAAATTTTCCAAAAAAATAATAATAATAAATCATATAACTTTCGTAATTTCTTTATATAAAACACAATATTTTAATAATGAATCTTATAAATTTAAAACGTGATGTTTCTAAATTTGTAAATCTTAATGCATGAGGCTTTTAGGCAAAGCTGCTATTGTTTTTCATCGTCTTTTCCATGCTAAGAGGTCGGGTCAACTTAAATAAGTAATATATGCTAGGAAGCTAATAATCTTTGCCTTTTGATAAGATTATACAATTTCTATTAATATTTAATCATTCATATATATATATATATTACATCTTGATTAATTTTTATATAAAAAAAATTTATCATTTTTATTAACATCTTTTTTAAATTTATGTATATATATATATATATATATAACATCTTGATTAAGTTTTATATAAAAAAAATTATCATTTTTATTAACATCTTTTTTAAATTTATGTATAGAACTCGTTACGTTTTAACATTTTATATTAAAAATATATATTTTTAGTTATAATAATTGTTACCCCAAGGGTCTTATTTCAAATTCATGGAACTGTATAAACCTCAAAATGTGGTTCGAATTTGTTAAAGCGTGGAAGTGTATAAAAAATACTTATGCATATATCAATGAAGAACTACAAGTAATTATCCATGAATACAATGTTGAATATGCCATGGACCATGTTATGCTATGTGTTTAAACATACGATTTTCGTTTCCATTGTGTAACAAACTCAGTTTGTTATTTAAACTTGAATAATGATTCATATAAAAAAAATAAAGAGACCATGTTAAGTACACTTGGAAGCAATACTTGTGATACTATAGTAACATGCAAGCCAATTGTTTTGATGTATGCACATAATCAACACATGCACCTACAACAATTGTCAATAATATCAATTGGTTCTCATGCATGTTGCTCTCACCATGCACTTAGGCTTGTGGTCAACCTCTGCAGTTCCGAAGAACAAACATCCTACATAAACACAACTAGCTCATTCTCTGGAAGAATTACAATTATCCAGGAGCCCTAAACACCACAAAATGATGAAGGTGGGGACAACAAGCAAAAGCAGCAGAACTGAAGAACAAGGTAGGTGATTTTGTTCCATAGCTCCATTATTCATTTAGAAAAAATATTAAATTGCCCCAGAAATCGGGTTGCAACTCACATTTGATTGGATTCATTTTGGCGACCTCTCCAAAATTTGATAAATCATTAGTTGTTCGAAATGCTTAGATCTATTTTTTCATATTACAATCTTGAAATTTTGCAAACTTAGAACTAGTAATTAATGTGATTAAGTTAGTCCCTCTCCAATCCTCATTTAATTGATACATACCCCAGTGTAGTACAACAAATTTCTGATTTGATATTCCCGTATTTAGACTATTACCACCTCTGGTGTGATAGGAGATGGGAAGATACGTTGCCTTATCCATATATGTAGGTGTTCAAATCCTCTTAGCTCATTGTCCCAATAGAGTGGTTCTCCATGTTCTACGACGACAGGATCATATGTGAAATAATCAGACGTTGTATCCTGATCCATCAGTGTCGATATAAGTTAGAGTATTATTTTCTACTTTATGGAATATTTTAAATTTTTGTATTTTATTCTATTTAGGATATATGTTTTATAGATTTTAGCAAATCAATAAGTTATAACTGTTAATATTAATATAAGTTATAATATTATTTTCTACTTTATGAAATATCATAAAGTTTTGTAATTTATTCTATTTGAGATATATATATTTTATAGTTTTCACCAAATCTTATGCTATTGTTTTCTGCTTTATAAAATATGAATTTTATGAAATATTATGAAATTTGGATTGAAATCAACCATTGATTCAAGTCAAATTTAAGTCACCGTTGCTTAAAATTTAATTATAAATGAAAGTCAAATATGGGTTGGAGATAACCTTGGATTAAATTCAACCATGGATTGAACTCAACCTTGATTAAAATTGAACTATGGATTGAAGTCACCCTTGGGTTGAATTCAACCTTGGATTGAAGTCAATCTCCTATTGAAGTCAACCTTGGATTAGAGTCCACCTTGGATTGGAGTTATTCTTGTATTGAAGTTAACTTTGGATTGAAGTCGACCCTAGATTGAAGACAACCTTGGATTAAATAAAACCTTTTAATTGAAGTCAATCTTTCTTTCAACTATGGATTGAAATCAATCTTTAATTGAATTTGACCTTGTATCGAAGTCAACCATGGATTGAAGTCATCCATGAATTGAAGTCAACCTTGCTTAAATGTCAACTATGGATCGAAGTGAAATATAGTTTGGATTCAAACTTAGATTGAACTCAACTATGGAGTCAAACTTGCTAAAAAGTAAATTATGGTTTGAAGTCAACCTTGGATTGAACTCAATGATGGATTGTAGTCAACCTTAGATTGAAGCAAACCTTGGATTGAAGTTAACCTTGCTTAATAGTAAACTATGAATTGAATTCTGCCTTACTTAAAAGTCAAATATGGATTGAGGTCACCTTGGAAGTCTGTTATAGCCCAAAATGACACATCTCTGCCTGTGACCACTTTCCCATGATTTCGTCGCATGTCGGCACTTCATGCAAGTCACTGAAAAAACACCTATTTTGGAGGACCCATATCTTGAGTTTTGTAACTCCGTTTGACCTAATTTCTACGCCGTTGGAAAGGTATTTCAGTTATCTAAAACTTTCCAGAAGACACCAAAGTCTGAAAATGCCCAGAAATACCTTAAAAATGCGTTTTTTGTGTATGCGTGACTCTTCTTATTTGCAACCCGCGCATCATGCGCGAATCTTGTGTTTTGCAAGTCGCGCATGCATATATTCGTGGGTTTCTCTTGTGTAAACTTGCGTATCATGCGCGGGTTTCCCTCCTATAGACCCGCGCATCTGTTTCTCAACATTAAAACACGCCTTTTGAGTTAGTTTGGGTAGTTATACAACTGACTCCTTCAGTTGTAACCACTTTGGCTTCGCCCCTAACTCTTCTTCATCATATAAATAGAGGTAGGGAGGTTTAGAAAAGGACTTGGATTTTATGCATTGTTATGCTGGAGGAATTGGGACTCTTTTTGCCTACACCTTTGCCCTGGAGGTCTTCCCTTTGTGTTGCAGAGCTTGGAGGCTAAGTTCTTTGGAGAAGAGAAACAGCAGAACCAGATCAAGGTTTCGTGAGGTGCCAAACTTGAAGAGAAGGTATATTTGTACTTTTTTTCAAGATTAATAAAGATGTGATGTCCTTCTTCTTCCCAAATCATTGTTCAATGTGTGATTGAATCTCTGTTTCTGATCATATGATGATGTTATTCAGATCATTTGTTTATGTTTATTTGATTATCATTGTCTTATATATGGTCATAATGGTTTGAGGAAGGTATAACTTGTTTTGCAGGTCTCTTGGAGCGAGAGGAGCAAGAAGAGGATTGAAGAGAAAGCTTGGACCAGCCTTCAGTTTATCAGGCGTGGATCTTTCTCATCTCTGAAACTTGCTGTTATATACTTGCTGAACATTGTGCATCTCTCTTTCGACCCCAGTACGTTGATGGCCTCTTAAACCCTAGCCATAGGACACTTTCCTTTACAACAAATTCAACCTTCTATTAAACACAACCATGGGTTGAAGTCAACCTTGGGTTGGAGTCAACCTTGGATTGATGTCAACTATGGATTGAAGGAACTTTTGAATTGAAGAAAACCTTTGATTAGAGTCAATCTTTCTTAAAAGTCAGCTATGGATTAAAGTTAAGCTTGAATTGCAGTTGACCTTCAATTGAATTTTACCTTAGATTGAAGTTACTTATGGATTAATTTCATAGAAAGTTAACCTTGCTTGAAAGTAAATATGGAGCGAAGTGAAATATGGATTGGAGTCAACCCTGGATTGAGCTCAACCATGGAGTCAACCTTCCTTAAAATTCAACTATGGATTGAAGTCAACCTTGGATTCAAGTCAACCATGTATTGAAGTCAACTTTGGATTGAAGAAAACCTTAGATTGAAGTCAACCTTTCTTAAAAGTAAACTATGGATTGAAGTCAACCTTGCTTAAAATTCAACTATATATCAAAGTCAAAATTGTATTGAATCCAAACTTAGATTGAAGTCAACCATGGATTGAAATTAACCTTGGATTGAACTCAACCTTGCTTAAAATTTAACTATGAATTGAAGTCAACCATAGATTGAAGTCACCCTTAAACTGAAGTCAACATCATATTAAAGTCAACCTTACTAGAAATTCAACCTTGCTTATAAATTCAACCATAGATTGAAGTTAACAATGGATTGAAGTCAACCATGGATTGAAATTCATCCTTAGATTGAAGTCAAACTTGGATTGATTTCAACTATTAACACAAAAAATTGCTCATCTAGCTTTGCATGGTCTAAACCATATACATACATCACATTCCTACCATATTTCCCTTACTTTTGACCTTCACAATTGTATTTCCAGTCCAAAACATTATTATTTCATATGTTTTACCCTTATTCTCTCCCAAAAAGGGTCAAAAATCCCAAAACAAGGTAAAAACACCCTGAAAAAGGGTCAAAACCCCCCCAAAAGGGGCCTGAAAACCCAAAAAATGGCTAAAAACACTAAAAGTGCTAAAAACCTAAAAAGGGTACAAAAACCCTAAATAGGGTTCCAAAACCCTAAAATAGAGAAAATGTCAAAAACCCTAGAAACATATTATAAATAAATTGTGAAGAACTCTCCCAAAAAAAACATTTTGGCCATTCCATAAGCAGATTCTTACACCTTTCTTCCCATTATTTTATTATGTGAGTATGGTGAGACAAATTTTTCTCTCAAGTATTCACACCAAATTTTTCCATCGTCCCATTTCACTATCATTCCCACTTAGTACATCGAGACATTCTCCATATCCACCTGGAGAACCAGCCTGTGGAGAGGTGGACCATTTTCGAGACGACCACGGTGGCCCATTTTGATAAAGAAAGAAGGTATAACTTTCATGTATTTTTTTTTAATTTATTTTCTTGATATTACTGATATTTTTTATTGTTGTAGCTTTTTCCCATGAACTCTACCTTATTGTCCCATTGACATAAGGCTGGTGCTTTTGCACGTAACAGGGGTGAAAACCCGTTACAGTTTTGGTGACTCCACTGGTCAATCCTCTCGGATCCCGATTTTGTAGGTTTTTGCTTAGTTTTTATATTCATTCGTCAATGATTAGGCCCCCACGCGGCCTATTTGAACCTTCATGGCACTAGTGCATTCCCCCCTCGGCCCCTGTCGACCCTGTTTTCTGATTTTTCCTTGTCCGACCAAAGTCGCTCCTGTCGAGTCAGTGGTCGCAACCCGATCACCCTGTTTTGCCTATTAAGCATGACCTAGGTCATGACCTTATCCCCGTAAAGTGCGACCTGCCCCATAGGGCCCAGTTGCAGTTGTTTTGGCTAGAAGTGCGACCCTAATTTCCTCTGTACCCTCCTTCTAAGCGGACCAATAGCGCCTGCTCCTCTTTTAAGTGCAACTTGTCTGTTTTTTGAGTCGGTTGCCTCTATTTTCCTGTTTTGTGTGACCCAGATTATGTTTGTTCCTTTGACAGATGTGACTGTCATTTTTCCATACATGTTTTCAGATCCCTATCTGTTCCACACTATGTCCAGGCCTACTTTTCCTTTCCAAACCTGCTCTATTACAACCCATTGCTTGTTCCCTGCAGAAAAATCCCTTATTACACATTTATTTCAAGGTTGGAAGGAACGTTTCATATATAGGTGCACACACACTCACACCATTAATTAAACATGCTCGGTTCATGACCCCAAGCAGAACGATTAAAAATACTCAATTAACATAATAAAATTCATATCAGGGAATAAGCCCTATCTGCTTAACTGTGGGAAGTACTTAAGATTTTCCCTAAAACTCATTATGAGGATTACCACATGAAGCTCAAAGTAGCTGGCCATTGAGAGGACTTGCCAAGTGAAAAGGGAAACGACCGCCACCTAATTGACTAGATTCCTACCCGTGAGGAAAACCAAAGAGTTGTCATTTGTGGCCAAGCGTTAGTAGTTTTCCCTGCGCCATGGAGTGAGGGGTACTCTCCCAATATGCAAGCCATTAGATAGCCTTGGTGGCCAAGTGACTCCTTTTGAACCATTAGGAAGCCGATTAAAACTAGGGTCGATATTCATTTCCTATTACTACTATAATCCATCATTGCTCCACCACGTTATTCCCATCGACTTAGGGGGAACACCCCTCAGTTTGGTTCTTTGAATCACCATAGTCAAAGCCATCCTAAATGCCACTCACCACCTTCAGAGCCACACACGACCTCTAAATCAGATTCAGATTCCTACCAGTCCGAACCTACTTTGTTCACTGCATCGTCTAGCCCCATGGCTCACACAAATCCCTATCCCTTCTATGAAGGGATAGTTGGTGGTGGACCTATGCCCTTACCACTCATCATCATGGGTATCCCTTCCAATGGTCCCATCACCACTGCGTACGCTGTTGTAGGTACACTACCCACTAGTGGAGGCCCCTCACCATCTACCACAATTCCTATTGTACCACCATATATACCTAGGGGCAGTGGCCGTTCCACATCCATTCTGAATATCCCTACTATGGGGGGTCAATATCATCCACCCCCAGGTGGGAATGGAACCCACGTTCCTATAACTACCGGCACCATCGTTGGTCTCCACTGATCCAATCCCGGTTCTATCCTACCTTTCACGACTAGACTTAACCTACCATATTTGGCAAGATTAAAAAATGACCCCATCAATCACCAACCACGCTGGCCTCCCATGCCTACAAGAATTCCCTCAAACATACCAAAGTTTGAGGGTAGGGAAGGCGAGAACCCCTGGAACCATATCATGTCTTTCCATTTGTGGTGTTAATCAATTAACATTGTAGATGACTCATTCATATTGAGGTTATTCCAGCACAGACCATGGGTGCTGCAGCCAAATGGTACATCGAGTTGCTTCATGCCTCTTACGCCGATTTCTCCTCACTTACCTCCATGTTCCTTCAGTACTTCCAACTTCTCCTCTGATATGACGAGGGAGTGGATATCCTTTTTTCTTGTCATCAAAATAAATCCACCCACATCATAGATCACATCCATGAGTGGCGACGTAGACGTAGACTATGTAATATCCAGTTGGATGATAGGATCTTCCTTGAATGGTTTTTGAAGGCTTTACTCCCACCTATAGCCAAGGACATTTCCTCTGAGTGAACCCAATCTAAGGAGGAGGCCATATTAAAGGCTCAATAGTTGGACTTGACCTACTCCTAGTTTGGGTACTTGTATACTATCATACCTGATGCTCCCCGTGCCGGCACCACCCGCCGTGATACGTAGGGGGCATCCCATGCCGTGAATGGAGTTATTGGATCTATCACACAACACCCTTAGTTCTATGTGACACCTCCCATGATTCCACCACACTCAAGTAACACCCATAGTGTTTCCCAACCCAATTATATCCCCAATTACTCATGTATTATGGCTCAATACAGATCCTCCCCCTCCTACGCACCTCCCGTTCCTACTCATCACGTCCATGGACCAACCTATTCAGCACAGTCATATTCAGGACACATGGTTGAGATTGCATCCCCTCCAGCTCCTCAGGTCTATTATGCACCACCTATGCAACACACTTTGGCTCCAACCTCATCCCCTCCGATTTCCACAAGACAGGTTTTCGCTTAGTAAAACCTTCTTAACCAACCTGCACCCAAAAACCAACAAGGGAATGGAAAGAAAAATCGAGGAAGAAACCAAAATAATAATCAGCCCCAAGGAGGCATCCAATAGAATAACCTTCACACCAACAATGGCACCAACCCATCAGCAAAGAACCCCCAGAATCCTGATCGACCGGAAAAAAAAACCACAGTTACATACTAATCATCTGTTTTCTATATGCAACACCTATGACCATTACACTCATATGTGCCCTCACATGACTCGTGTCTGACAACTTCTCCATAATGATGCTGACGTGATAGCCTAGGCCCATCCAAATCCAGCGCCACCAGTCCATCTGCCTATGGTTCTCCAAAATACTCAAACACACCAAGGAATGGTTGCAACCCAACCATTTGCCCCACCTTCTCTTGCAACTACCACTACAACCCCACCTGTAGAGGCTGGAGTCCATCACATCATGACGGTGTCATCCAAAGTCAACCTCCAGACTCGATGTAGCCAGTATGGCTCCACCACAGAAATCATTGAACCATGAGCGGTGTCTACCTCTAACACTTCCAGTATGCCCCTCCACTTACCTATACCCCCCACTGATGGGGTGGCCAGAGTCCCCTTATTTTCTATACGTCGTATTTCCAACAATGTGATTGCTCAAGCTACCCTAAATTATAGCATTGTTGACAACTTGGCCCAATCACCTACAACCATGTCCACTCTAGAAGTGCTCAAAACTTGTATGTCATGACGTAAAGCGTTGTTATCCACACTAGGTGCTATTGATCCCTCTTATTCCAGGTTGATCAATTTTGATTTGGATCAAAGAGAACCCAATATGCCGCCTACCGTCTCCTTCCAAGTATCAGTCTCAATTCATAATTTGGGAGTACATCGATGCATTATCGATGAAGGGGAATCCACCTATGTTATGTTGACCTTTGTCTGGTAGAAACTCGAGTCCCCTAACCTTAAACCTTCCACTACTTCCCTCCGCACCTACGATGGCCGCTCTACAAAATCCCAAGGAATTCTTTCGAATGTTCCTGTTGTGTTAGTCAATAAAATGATTTTTATTGACATCGAGGTTGTTAAATCCCAACTTGATTACATAATAGAAATTGAGCCCAAAATCCGACAACTTGCATGTCTGAAATTCTACACTTCCCTGTCGATTATTTGACACCGGCATTTTTTTTTACCGTCGGTGGCATAACGTCGGATATTCGACATCTTTTCAATTCCTGTCGAAGATCCAATGACACCATGATGTTGAATATTCAACATTTGTCTGTCTAAAAGTGTCACAAAAACTTTCATAAATCGTCGCATGTACGACACTTAATCGTCAGTTAACTGATGGGTGGAGAGTCGGAATTCCAACAGGCTTAAGTGTCGGAGGCATGGCAGACCCGTCGAGCATCTTTGGGAAGGTGTCGAATATTCGACAGTCATGCATTGGCCAACCGACAGCTAAAAGTGTCGGAGCTTCAACAAAAGTGTCATAAATCCTCCAATGACCGTCGGAAAAGTGATGCCCAGTTGTGTAATTAACAAAAAAAAATTGAAAGATTGCCATTCACTAGTTTACTTTTCTTCATATTACACCATTTATCCTTCAAGTCAAATGGAATACACAACTTGTCAAGAATCGCTTTCCCATGTTCCAGTATCCATTTCCATGGGATTACATTGGTTTATCTCATTGGAAATATCCACATACTTTTCTTTGTGAATAAAAACTTCCCTCAAAATGAGCCACTGATCCATGGATATGCAATCAAAGTGTTTACTAGTAAAAATATACATAAAAAATCAAAATGAAGTTTTCATTGCAAGAAGTTCAATGTTCAAATCCTCCTCTTCATCCTTTTCCAAGATAATTTATTCTTATGTACACAAGATAGATGACAAGTTCCCCTAAACATCAAACCTAGCAGAGTAAATTGCTCTAAACTAAACGATATTGTACACTTACTTTCTACTCTTTTAATTCAAATTCTCAAAGATGGCTGGTAGAAATCTATCTTTGAAATAAATTTTACAAACTTGATAATCTATGGTAGAAATCTATCATGATAATCTATGGAGATAACCATCAAACTTTTATCACACAAGTATAATGAACCAAACTTATGCAAAAAAACCTATTCATGTTATTGTCTGTGACATATGGGAGATCTATATCAGAAGTATAGGTTTTCCTTATTGGTTTTGAAATAATGATTCCTAGGAAGTGGCCCCAACATCATGATAATCTAAAGAAGTAATTACACGAATAGACACAATATAAACGGTAAAATTCATGAATATAGTATGCCCAATATGTCAAGGTGATCAAGATATGGTTGATCAAAACAAAGATACTAAGAGATTTTTTTGTGTGTGATACCTTTCGATCATTCTTGAGGGTATCATGTTGTTTCATGAGGGTTCAACTATATATCTTTCATACTACAAAGCTAGCATATCAATTTATCAAATGATCATTATTGAGCATTCATTGATTGCTTGAGCATACAAGCATCAGATGTGCCACACCCCTGTGGTTTACATTCTTTTATTGTGCACAAACCTAGAAAACACCACTAACTTATACAAGAAATTTCCAAAAGATAAAAGGTATGAAAGCTTTACCGATGGACCAGCTAGCAAAGAAGTTCCAGAATCTGCAATAGAAACACAACCTCTAGCACAGAAACCTGCAACTAAATGTTCATAAAATGCCATCAATAATTTCATAAGATTCCTTAAGAAGCAATCATGTGCCCAATTGAATAAGAGGGACTGTATGCTGACCTATTGATTGATCATCAATGAGGAAGTCTCCCATGTCAAACTGAAGGAAATAGCAAAATCGATTTATTAGAGTATAATAATCCCATGACATACCTACTAGTAACTATGACTCATACAAAGAACATGGTATGCATGTGTTTATCCTTAAATATATTCAATCTTAAACCTGGGAAACTAACATGATTCTATTACATACCTTCCAGTAACCCTTTCAAGTAACATGAGCATATTGATGTTTACCCTTGAAGTGATTAGGATCAACACCACTAAAAGTCATGGATGCAAATGGTATTTCTTCAATAAAAACATTTTTTCCTTGGGAAAGAACCTCAAAGCCAGGCTATTTGCATCAGACACTGAAACCCATCTAATTCTATACATGCGAAGAATAGCTAGGAGGTATAAAATGGAATGCTTAAAATCCACTGTAGGCAGAGGACGAGAAACAACCTAAACAAATGGTACCCAAGCATTATGTTTATGATTGATCAAGGAATTGATTTACTAAGGGGTACATGTCACCGAGGGAGTTTGGAAGTTATTTTAAGTCCTCTTGAATTATATGAATCTCGGGAATCTGTGAACATTGTTCTCATATTTCAAAGATATACTACATACAACCTAAAAAGACACCTGGTAAACTACGAATAAAGGTGATGATCACACTTGATCACAAAAAGAATAGCAATGAAGCACTTGAAGTAGGCTCATGGTGATGAACTCTACCCAATTCACCTTTTCCAACATCAAAGTTAAATAAAAATACCAAGAGTGGATTATGTGTTGACAATGCCATGCTTGTTGGATCAAGCTTTTCTCCAGTTCCAGAAAAATGAAATAGAGTCTTTAGAAAATGAAAAACAAATTTAAGATAAAATTGGAATTGTCAATATCACTTAACAGATACAAATTTTAAAATTATGCCTTAAGATACCCCCATTAAGGAAGTTTCAATGTCTAAAACTTATCGTTAAGATCATTAGCAAAAATGCAAATATCATTTCAGAATGTGAGAAAAAAAAACTTCCATGCCTAAAAGTCATGGAAAATTGAATTCAAATGCCCCATCTTTCCATGAAGAAAGGACAACTAAAACAGACAAACTTCACTCTTTTACTATGCTCTCTTTTTCTTCCAGTTTACTATCAAATTCATGTGGTTCATGTTCAAATTCAGCAAAAGAAATTTGGAAGGAAAAAATCACTCTTACATATAAAATGAGTTAAACAATTTTTGTTATAACTTCATTTATTTGAAAAAAATAGAGATATTTTTTATAACTTAACTAGTTCTATATGGACAATACTAGTTCCGGACATTTCATCAACCAAGTGATGAAGTAAACGCCTGGAATATGGAGAGGCCCAGGTCACATGCCCCTGGAATAGGAACCACACATTCGACAACTAAATTTAATCCTATAGATTATGATTTGACAAAAGTAAAGACTTTTACAATGAAGGGATAACAGGCTGGATATATCCCTCTTTATTTAATTATTTGGCTATGAGAATAATTGAAGAAGATATTTTCAGACAAAAAGGAAAAATTATTTCAACTCTCTTGAGATCTTCTCCTTTCCCAAGAGAATAAAGAATTATTGTGGATACGAATTGTAGTCTTGTACTAATAAGGGTCTCCAAAAACGATCTTTCTGGGCACATATATAGCAACATAGCAGTTCAAAAACTAAGATTTGGTATTTAGTGGAAATGGGCACGGTGCAAGCATACCACACCAAGTTAGACTGTTAACCACTAGTACTTTGCCTAGGAAAAATTAAGTGAGGAAAAATTAACAAGTAGAAAATCAAATGAATCATGGCAAGGCATTGAACTTGGAACTACAATTGAAAATGATAGCAAACTCACTTTTGAGGTGGATGGATTTTGGAAGGAAGGGAAGTCTTCTGACAATGAAAGTATTTCAAGGCCTGCTGGCCACATGGGATCCTGGAATGAAGAATTAATGCACATCAGTATACTCTCCAGAACTAGTTTTTTACATTAGTATTCACATATAAGTTTTTTACATCTTCAAATAGTTTTTTTACATATCACAAGGCATCCCCATCATCTTGACTTGAACCTTGGCTTGATGAAATTACCACACTAGATAGGATAATTCTAAAAGCATCTAGTGTTGCTACTCTTGTATGTCCATTTATACTATCTTAACCCGCTTCTGATGACATTGAATGAAGAGAACCTCCAATAGAATTAGTCTGAAAGAAAATTTTTGGTGGCACAGTATACAATATCCCATCAGAAAAACCCTTCTCTAAACCATGTCGAGGAGGACTCCAGTAAGGACTCTAACTCCGGTGCATGTCTCAACAATCCTGAACTAACAAGGGAACAAATGCCACTCCAATAGACAAATGTTGACTAAATGTCAACATCATAGAGCACGATGAAACATTGTATCTACTGATCTAAAAACTGCTTGAGAAAGAAAATCATGTTGATTCCTACTCAGAAATTAACAATCAGAGTTTGAGAAAGGACTGTTTCAAAGTCCCAAGTGATCATTGTGTACCTTCTGTATACTATCTGCACTACCAAATGGGGAGCTTAGAGGGTAATTTCTTCTAGTGTAAGTAATAGGACAGTTCGTTTCAGATGATGATGCTCCATCACCTTTTGAGTTTGTTTTCCATTTTATAAGCTGACCACATGAAATCAATGTTTTAAGCCCCACAAACCAAAGTTCTACTTCATCTTTATCCTTGCAAATATGAAATAAAAAAATAGGATGCCCTTAGTTGCGCCTGAGTAAAATTACCCCTTAAAAACAAACTTTCAAAAATATAAATTTTGTACATGAAAAAATTAGAAAAATGTAATGTATCTGTTGAAGAATAAATACTTGGAACATTCTAGATGTTATGCAAAGTTCAAAATGGATTCCATGTTAATGTTTTTTATTCCAACAAATGTGAAAATGTTTCTTTTAGCGAAAATATGTCATACCAAATCTAGTGATATATCATTCTAAATCAGTGAAAATGACTTATACTCTTTTTCAGGTCGTGGATACCTCTGGAAGATTGCCTGAAAATAAAAAATAAAAATATTTTTTATAACTAAAGCTTTCAAACAATGCCTTCCAGAAATAAAGTATCAAATAGATCTTTATTTTTTCAAGCAGATCTCAATACTTTGTTACCATAATTATCAATGCAATTATTCTTATTCTGTATTCCAGAGTTGAGATGTTTGCTCTAAGTGACCACTTTAAACTCGGTGATAAATTGGAAGTAATAAAGAAATATATAAATTCCTAATAAAAGATTTGCACAAAGAAGAATTTGTAACAAATTAGCAATTATAAGTAATAAAGTGCGCAGTGATGTTGGGGGAGAAAGTTACAATGGAAACTGAAAATACCAATGTGCACCATGCCCAACTCACAAACTACAAAGATAAGCACAAATATAAACATAGGTTTTCCATTGCACAATCATACATGAAAGTTGAACAAGATATGAGATTAAGAAACAAATTACAAAACTACTGCATCTGTAAAAAAGGTAAGCAGTGACAAGGGCATGGAAATCCTTGGAAGCTAAATGGGATACGTTGTATCTAAGAGAATAGGTTTTATCATCATGAGCCCGACAAGTGGAGAAAGATAAACTTGGGTAGATAACAATATACTCAGAGAAGATACGTTTTTGAATGCGGAATGATAGGGAAACAACGCTTTAGATTCCATTTTCCTCACAAGTCTATCTAACTTTTTTCTGTCTTTTGACCTTCCATATTCCCATGAAACTCAAATGCCTATCATATTTCTTGTAATGAAATGCCTACATTTAATTTTTTTGTCCTACAACGGAAGCTATTGATTAGAAATTTAATAGTAGGGGAGTTTTGAAACCAAAAATTAATATTTGCTTACGATGCAGCGAAATCTATGGGAAAACAAATAAAAGGAAATAAGGGATTCTGGGATTGACCACATACCTTTTCCTTTATACTCTACCATGTTTTGTGACAATTCATAAACCTCCCATCTATATTCTTGTTTCCTTGTAGTTTCAAAGGAATTCAACCTGGAGAACACCACACAATTCAAGAAAATCAACATCTTTATCAGCCCCCCCAAGCCAAAATAGAAAAGATATCACTCCTGGGAACTTTTTATAATAAGTATCAATAGTAAACAATGATATCTATAAAGTCTGATATGACTTTGAGCTTGTTCTGGGCAAAGTTTGTGGATAATAGAGAAGTAAATCTATGTCTATGGGAAGTCTGGTGTAATGAACAACAATAATGACCCTAAATATCCATGTTGTTGGGCACATACTAGTCCTTAAAATAATTTCTCAGCCCTATTTGACCTCCTAGTGAGTGGTAATCCAGTTTTGGGAAGATGTATTGATGAGAATGGATCTAAACCTTGAAATCTAGGGAAAATTAATGGGTATAACACAACAACAGGTTTCAAAATACGATGTTTGGGTGAGATATGTGTAAAGAACAATAGTATAAAAGTGTGCTTGGGCATATTGTAACAACAAAGAACAATAATACACCAAATAGGACCCTTTAAGAGTCATAATAGGAAAATAATAGGATTCTTTAAGAGTCATAATAACAACTATTGTTAGAGGATGTTTTTCTCCAAATGATACACCAAAACCATACTTATCGGTTAATATTTGTGTAGGGATGTTTTTCTGATCTCTCCCATAATTTATCATACTAATGGGATTGTGACTATCAAGTCAATTCCTTATTTGCATAGTGGAAATCCTACAACAATACACTGGAAATTCTAAAAAATTCTAATGTATGCCCTAAAAATTCTAATGTATGGCCCTCTTTTAGTTACATACAAGTCTCCATTCTCACTTATTTCTTGCATTGCCTTTTCCTAACATGAATTGGGTAGGATCACAAAATATCATGTTATACATGGGAACTATGATATGCTCACAAATATTTATATAATGTATTATAAACGTGTGTTCCTAAAGGATTTGGAAATATACATGGATGGGCACTATGCTTGGTCACCAATGCTTTCACGTCTCTGGAAATATGTTAGAAACATACATCACATATAGCAAGTATGATGACATGTAGAATGTTGGATCGATTATGGTGGTTGTGTATTTGGATATGCAGGTGTTCTTATTACTGGCCTAACCCCCTTTCAACAATAATATTTGTAGATTTAATGAGTCTATGTCTAATGCTCTTGGTCCTCATTACATTCAAGGAGCCAATGCATATGTATCTATAATCCATAACAACAAACACCACAAAAATTTAATTTAGAGGAGTTCCAAATGCCCTTTGTCCATTCACAAGCTTCATATGTATGCTTGTGCCCATTAGACTTTGGCCTTTCAATGTTGTCAAGCTTGAGACGATTTGTTATGCATATGCAGCAAATATAACACTGCAATTTATGCTAATATATGTATGTACAGGGCTTGGAGATTCTCCTTTAATGGACTATCTCCTTGAAAGAACATATCTTTGCAATCATCTACATTTACTTCGGATAGAAGTGATACGGAGTTGTTATGTTGGTCACTTCCCTCAAAAAGCATCTTTGACATGAGTTCCTTTTTCAAGGAATCTTGGTTAATATCCTCTTCCAAACTTATAGGTCACTTCTCCACTCTACATTGGCCCGATTATTCATTTTCTTGGCCACTCCTATGTCCTTACTCTACACTTGTTGTTGTTGTAACCCTTACTTTTGATGGTTGTAAGTGGTTTTTAGTTTTCCCATGAATGATGTTGTGATGTTGTAGGTGATTATCCATTTTGCCTAATATGTTTTATGATCTTTTCCATCATTGCTAGGGTGCACATACCTGTTTTTTATGGCTTCTTAAGCTTGAAAGCTCAAGGGCCTAAAAGTACCCAAATCTCATGTAGGACCCTTTAAGAGTCATAATAACAACTATTGTTAGAGGATGTTTTTTCTCCAAATAATACACCAAAACCATTACTCCCATTAAGTAGACATGACTTCTCTCCCTACATTAAGTCCACGTGCACATAATGACTAGCTTTGGTACTTCCTAACTTTTCAATATTCCTTTTGACAACAATAGTGAAACATGAAACAATATCCTTAATTTCAACATCTTGCACAACTTATGGCTTTGATTTAACTATATAAGTACTTTGTTCCCAAATTAAATATTTTGAGACCTAGGAACGAAGGGGAGAGAGATGAATGGTTGAAGGACTCCAATGGAGGATGAATTGATGCCCTGTTCTTCCTACCCAAAGTTCCTTTTATAATGAAGATTATCCCTAACTTATCATTGATTTGTAGTATTCTATTTTTCACCCATACTGCTCAAAGCAACACAATTTTATGCCAAACTAGTATGTGTCATCATGTCACAAGTTCTTCCTTGTAGATGAATATGGAACCCTAGAAGGTAGTGTTGATTTGAAAATATGAAGGTAGTGTTGATTTGTAAAAACCTGAGTGGTTAGGGTACGTGTGCCTTCTCCTTGATTTCACACTTGGGTGCATCTATATTTTTAAGCTTGTGCTTATCATGCTATTTTTACCCATATTACCTCTATTTTCGTGGGTGCTGAATCATGGTAACCTTCTCTAATTGCCTCTGCCTTTCCTCTATTGGACTCCGCTTATGATGGGTCCACTCGTTGGGTCAATTATATCCTTTGCAATAGGGTATGGAACTCTATATCGATATGGGTCAAAATGCGGGCCAAATGCAACTCTATTTTTACCCCTATTAACTCTATTTTCATGGGTGTTGAATGAGGGTAAATTTCTCTAATATCCTCTGCCTTTCCTCTACTGGTAATGAAACCCTGGAGATTTGCAGAACTATCTTAAAATTTTTAAAATAGAAATGAATTAGGGCATGGTACTCACAATTTTGGGATGCATTGTCTCTATTGACAGTTTCTTTTATAATTGGCCTCCTTTTCTGCTACAAAATGACAATCCACTCTACTTAGTATTCGTGGGTCCAAATCATTGCTCGCACTATCTCGTTCTCAGATATAATTCTCCAGCCAAGTTGCTTAGATCATCATTGATCACTGAATGATCTCAACAAGCACTCGACGAGATGCACAGAGGAAAAATCTTTCTCGTGAATATGAAATGAAACTAGCATGCGACAGGTAGTTTTTTGTTATTTTAAAAATATTTAATTTTGATAATTATAAAGAGATACAATTATTAGGTGTTTGACATTATATGCATAGACTTTGTAGTGTTTAAGAGTCATATGGATAAAGGGTTAACTATGATAATTGTTGGTGATGATAAGGGATAGGGTTTATAGGGGTTTGGGAATAGGTTTTATAGGTATTATGTTTTAAAAGGGTTAGGTGTTTTAGGTTAGGGATTAGTCTCATATGAACATTCGTTTATTTTCTCTAAGTACTATTCTATGTCCCAACAAAAAATCCGAAACAACTTTTCATTACAGGTGTTATTATCTCTTTTTTCTTAATCCTCATCGAAGTGGCCGCTCCACTTCCACTAGAAATGACCTTCTTCAACATGTTCATAATATCTTCTTAGTTGCAATACTTTAGCACCATATACATAAAGAAGTTGCACACTAGTTTAAACCTTTCATCAAGGCTTCTATACAACATTGTTATGTATAAAAAAAAATTTAATCCATCTCATGACACTGAATTTAAATGTTCCTTCGAGTTTAACGTATATGTGTTAACCTCTTTTCCATATTCCTATCCTTGATCACACATTCATGTTAGACACACCAGGCACACAGAGAGGGGGGGTGAACCTATGTGTGCAGTCTTTATTACTTTTTCAATTTTAACAATCAACAACTAATTAATCAATGCATTATTCTACCATTTACATAATCATTTCATAAACATCTACCGCTTCATCATTTATAAATCATAAGAATATGAATCATGGACCTATTGAGGCCTATAAAATCGTAGGTAACAACAGTGATGGATTCTCCCCAATAAATGTTCCCAATTAGCCCGTTATTGCTTGGGATGGGTAATCCATCTGGTTTACAGTCTGGCTACCGTAGGTCAAGTAACAATTAAAGTGTTTTACCGGTTACGGCCCGATCCACCGTGTATATTTTTGTTTTTTGATGTTTAAGGTATGATGTGCATGTTCCTAACTAAAATGTAGAATATAGAGATAATGAGGAGGGGCACAATGTGATGTTCAGGTTCTTACCTCTCGTCTTACCTCTCTCGCATCTAAATCACAAACAACAAGAAACTAACTATGGCTTGCTAACCTATCCCTAGGGAGAAAAACTATCATTAATGGTGAGTAATGTATTGTAGTGAATGCATAAAGAAAATCACAGATAGCTGTTAATGTTTCAGAACACATGAACATCAATAGAAATATCAACAAAAATATATCTTATTGTTAATTAAAACCTTCATTACTCAATGTGGAAATTTCATAGAATAAACCAGAGTACATTCATAACATGAAAAGAAATTCAATGAGATAGAACAATCTCACAGTTAATGGAAACAAGCTGAAAAGGAAATAGTTCATATCCAACTGGTCCATAGCAAACATCTGAAAAAATCCACAGAACTTTCTCCAGCATAAACATATGACTCTTTATTGTAAAATGAAATAGTTCTTCTTACAATACTCTCTCAGTATAGTCTAGAAAAAAGGTCCTTTACATCTAAAACTCTCCTATATTTATACCCCCAAAAAAAAAACTCTTGGGATTCCCCTCATTGTCTTTTGAGCTTCATTTTCCAAAATTTTGTCTCGTAGCTTATGCACATAATTAATACAATATATTACATTTTAAATCAAAATTTCCAAAACACTTTATGAGGAAGGGATAGCTTGCTCGCTGATGTACTTCTTCCATGAATGAGCATCTGCTACTATGTCTTCAAACCTGGAAGGCTCAAGAAATTGAATATTAACTTCATATTTAGCAACTTGGGATTTTACCCCCTCTATCCTAGCAGGACTTAGGTGCAGCTGGTATTCTAATAGATGTATGCCCACTGCTGCATGTGCCACTTCATTCTTCAAGATCCATTCATCTAGGTCCTTGACCTGCTGGATTTCTTGCTCATCTTCTTGATACCTATCCTGTAGATGTTTCAGAAAGAATTCATGCTCTGGTATCACATCCAATCTCTTTTCCCCAAAATTCTGACATCTATTGTATGTGGAAAGCACCCTCTTGCAATATTCAGCACATGCTCCCTTTGTCTTTTTCACAGTTTTCTTGAACTCTTCTTCTACATTAATTGCAAATTCTAGTAACTCATACTCCTGTTTTAAAATTGGATGATCCTTTACTACTAGCTCTGCGAGAGATTCCTTATTTGTTTCTGCCCAGACCATTCTTCCTTTAAAATCTCCAAAATATCCTGAGATCTATCCAAAAAGTATGAAGTAGTTTCTATAATTTCCTCTAGTTTGGTGTCTATCTGCAAAATTTTACACCTTTCGTATTCTATGCATATCTGTATTTGGTGAATCCTTTTTCTTTGAATCAGAATGTGTTCCTTCAAAGGCTGAATGTCATTTTTCTACTCCATAGCATCCTTAAGTGATGCAGGAAATGAAGTGTTTTTCTCTTCTAAGGCGGCCACCTGCATTTGATACTGCTTCTTGTTTTCCTCTATGGTAACCTTCTCCATTTATAACTCAGTAAGCCTGCTCTGCAACCTGTTCTTCTCCGCACTTAAATTCTCATATGATACCTGAAGATCATCCATTTCAGTTTTTAACATTTGATGTTCTAGTTGTAGCTTTTGTAATTTAGCTAACCTATCCTGACATTATTTTTTGTTTTCTCTGTAGATATTTCTAAATCATTCTTATCTGCTTGCAGAGTCTGGCATTCCATTCATGAAGTCTTGACTTCACTCATCATATCTCCATACTTCCTCCTCATCTCTTTCTTTCTTTAAAGTTTCTTTCAATTGGGCTGCATTCTTTCGTGACTGGTCTAGATTAGTCATGAGCCTGTCCACGTTGTCTTCAATCGCTAAGTTTAATGCTACCCCAGCCCTTGCTATCAACCGTGGATCTTTATGTGTCCCATGTACCAATGTTTTATCTGTTACCATTTTTCCTGATTGTCCTCTACTCTTGACTTTCTTCTCAGTTATTTTAACAATTATTTTCTTTTCCTTATCATAAAAAATGGTACTGAAATCACGAACCTCCTCCCCTTCGATGGGCATGAAAGGAATCAAAATTATCTCAGAAAATGAAGCTTGTCCTAATATGATGCCAGAAGATGCAGCAGGTTCTGAGGGATCAGGATCAGATTGTCCTTGCTCTTGATCTATTTGATCCTACACTCCTTGTGTATCAACTTTCTATGCTTCCTATTGATCCTTTTGGGATCCTGTTAGTCTCAAACCCTCACTTTCTTCTTGTTTCTTCTTGATTTCAGCTTCTTCTTTTTTCTTTCTTTCTTCCTCTTCCTTCCCAACTACTTCCTCTATAGCTTGCTTCTTTTCTTCTTCTTCATTTTTCAACCAGCTTTCTGCTTCTTGTGCTAGCCTTCTAGCATCTTCTTCTCTCTTCTTTTCCTCTTCCTCTTCCAATTTCTTATCCTTTTCCCAATTTTTCCCTTTTCCACCCATAGTAGATATTTTTTGTTTGAATCTCTTCTTAAGGGCAGTTATGTTCTTTGCATTCTGGAATGTCTCCTCATCCTTGTCCCAAAAATCAATATATTCAAAATGAATCCCTGCTTCTTTGCAGTAGTCTGCTACTTTGTTGTGGG
Source organism: Pseudotsuga menziesii (assembly GCA_001517045.1). Lineage (NCBI taxonomy): Eukaryota > Viridiplantae > Streptophyta > Pinopsida > Pinales > Pinaceae > Pseudotsuga > Pseudotsuga menziesii. The sequence continues at coordinate 186,308 of LPNX010699162.1, read as the reverse complement.
ATTCATTCCTATGAAAATTCATTTCACCGAAATGAAAATATTCAAGATCCTTAACAATTTTTGACGCCTTCTTTACTCTTGAAAACTTGTACCTTTCAAGCAGGAAAGGTACTGCAGGATATGTTTCCTTTTTATGCTCAAATGGAAAATTACCTACACCATCAATATACAGCTGCCTAACCGCCTCCTTGTGGAGTACATAATCTATGGCATACTTTGGTAGTAGGGAAGGAGCTCTGGAACCACTATACATCCTTACATACAACCCATCTTCTGTCAAATAGTAATCTCCAAACTCCTGTATGACTTTGAATGCCTCTTCAGACATGCAATTACATTCAGTCAAGAAAATGAGGGTATATAAGGGCATAATGAAATGCTTTCAAATTTCCCTGTAATAACTATGGTACTTATGTGCCCATAACAATTTGTAGGCTGCATAAAATGGGGTTCTGTCCTTCTCCAAGTTACATCTCAAAGCAGGAAAAGACTGAGTGCACAATATGCAGTCAATCAGGATAGAGCTCATATAAAACTCTGATCTCTTTTGAGATACCCCTCCTAAGGTTGTTGATATACATGCAGAGCGGTTGCTTGACACAATATTTGCCCAGTTAAAGATGGTTCCTCGGGTAGCTACAAAGAAAATAACTGGTATCCACCCTATCTTGAAGCTCTTCCCATGTACACTTCCAAAAATCCTATTTAACATCAATGCAATGAACCTGTAGGGAGCACGAAGAGTAGAGGTGTCATACTCTCTGGAGGGTCTAGTTCAGAAATTCTTTCCGGGTATCATCATTCTTTTCACAGTCTCCACCAGATCCATAGCTATCTCCTTTATCCAACTTTATGTCAAATAAACCTGGGGTGAGGGTAGATGATAAGCCATAGAGACATATGCATGGCTGTATGTAGCATAACCTTGCTTGGAAGTGTTCTCCAGAATCATTGTTGTTAAATCTTCCTTAGGCAGAATCCATCCTATCACTTCTGAACAAGGAAATAACTCGGGCCTCGTAGCTACTTTCATTAGGGATGATTTCTCAATGTTGGCATAGATGGTCAGCTCCTTAAAACCGGCATCAGGTACATTCTGGTTGGCAATCATTCTATAGATTTCTCCCCACTTGTAGTCTGGTTCAACCCCAGTAGAGGCTTTGGTATCTTCGTAGATAAACTCTACTTTGGTGATGATCTCTACTTCAGGCTCTCCTTTAACCATAGGAGCTTTCTTATTTTGTCTCTTTGACATGTTTTCGTTATAAAAATCACCCTTTCACAGTCAAAGCATGTTCTTAGACCAAATGAGTTATTAGCAAGTGTTTAACAATAAATAAGAAAATATATCAATTTACCTCCTCAACACGCATGCTGAAAAATAAATTAAACACAATATTCTACGAATGAAAGAATTAACAAGGAAAAAATCCTATAGGATGCTTCCTAAAATGCCTAAGCCCCACTGTCTGTAAACCTCACTTCATCGAACAATCCTTGGTCCTAAATCGGGCTGTATCAAACTAATCCTATCGCTCATTTTCAACATCAAACTAAAAATACTAAACCCTACGCAGTGCTCGTCCTCGAGAAAAACCCTAAACCGACTAAAAGGGAAAAAACCTCCACAGTCCCATGGGATAAGGTAAACGCAAGAACAATGGATTAATACCCCTGGACGACCATGGAAAAACCAAGAAACGAGTGTTGCAGACAGCGAAATGCTTGTCTGCAATCGTGCCCTAACCCCCCGCGTTCGAACAAATGCGTCCATAACGGAAAGATCACACAAAATTCAGATTCTCACTAAAGAAACTGCAAGCATCTTAAAACTCCACACCCTCCCATTAAAACCAACCATGAAAAACTTTTAAGGGGCAAGAAAATCTTTTTATGCGGGAAAAACCTAACCAATGGAGAAACCTAACAGTTCCCAAATCAACGAATAAAACCTGAAATAGTAACGACGTGGTTTACCTACCTGGAAAATAGAAATGCAGTCGACTGGATGAACAAATTACCAGGGAGCAAAACAAACGAACTAGGTTCTAACAGCTGGGCGCGCATGAACGGTGCAAATGACTCGGACCAAATGCATACGACAAGTCAAACACAAAAAAAACAATAAAAAAATGCCCCGCATATATATAACCATCGGTGGGAATCTATCGGTGGTTAAAACCCTATCGGCAGCCAAAACCTAAAACAATCAGAAGGATACATCGAAGGACTACCGCAACGGCGGGTGCAAACCAAACTACGAGCCCGTAATATTTTAGGTTCATCGGACATCGAAACTCCTAAACTCTAAGTTCGAAACATGTAGATAGATCCTCCTCTACAACGTCAGCAACATACAGTTGTATCATTGCGGCTTTACTTGTTCTAACAGGTGTCAGAAATAAAAAATCCTAAACTCTAAAGAGTCGGCGAGGAAAAACACTATATGTCGAAAATTCTCAACACTAGGTTCTTGCGATGTCGGCAACGTAAAAAACTAGGACTCCGGCTCACTCCTGTCAAACATCTCGACAGCGATAAAAGACTTAATCAGATATCGAAACCACTAAGTGTTAGGCTCAGAAAAATGAAAACGAGAAAAGAACCTGAGGTTTCGACGTATCAGCGAGGGAGTCTGAAGTTCTTTCGACGGGCTTGACAGTTTGGCTTCCACAACGTCGGAAAGATACTCTACTATGATTCCGATATCGGAAGGATAGTCGACTAGTCTTCCGATACAAAAAATGAAACAGACCAAGTTTTTAAAAGAAAAACTGAACTTCAGGGAAACTTCAATGAAAACAAAATACTCCTAGACCAGATCTAATGAAAGAAAATAATAGGAGGGCCCTAAAATTGAAAATTTTGGGGAAAAAGTTGCAGCTGCAACAATTGGCGACTACCTGGTGAACACAGATCTCTGAACAATTTACTCTTTGATCAACAGATTGTTTTGACAATACCAATATGCTGAATTCCTCAAGATATTTGGATTTCCCAAATTGTCAGATGTATGAACTTTAATCGTTGATTATAGTCCAAGTTAAGGAACAAGTGAACCAAGATTTCAAAGTCTAGATAACTCTTTTGAGGCCAAGAATATGAGTTTCATTTTACCTCTGTCTTTGAGTAGTTTCCAGCTTAGACACCACAGGATTGTAACAGATGGTAAACAGATAGGACGACCATTGGATAGGAGGTGAAATACAGTGCTTAATCGTATTGTCTTTGATAACAAATGTGTTTCCATCATCTTTCCAAATTGAGATTTGATGGTTCCTCCAGTTTCCTCAAGTTTTTTCTTATTTAGTAATAATTCATTATATTCCACTTCAAATTGGAGATGTCGACATTCGCTAACAGATTTCCATCTGGCAGTAGATTTATTCTCATCATTTGCAGTTTTCTAATCATACACCTTCCCAACATGCTTCTCGATTATGTCTAACTTCATCTGTAATTTCACTACCTTGGCAAGTTTCCAACTACATGAAATGCATTTAACTTCTCGTGAGGTCTCATTCTCATTTGCTGGAGGTATTGGTTCAATACATGGGTATCTTGAGACCCTATCAACTTTGAATTTTATCCCTACATCCCATTGGCCCTTTTTCCTTTTCCGTGAATGCACTGTGTCACCTTGCAATGAAAAATCTTCAACATTTGAACTACCAATTTAAGATGGAAATTCATTTGTCTCACTTTGATCATTAGAGGAATGTATTCTACCATTCATTGTCTGTGTTGTAGATGCATTCTCAAAAGTGTTGACATCTCTCTCACCGATACATTGCTCAAGAGAGCTTGAAGCATGAATAGGATGTGGATTATTGGACTGACGCTTTTGAAAATATGATATTACATCCTTTTTTTTATGTTTTATTTTTCTTTCCACAATCCATGTTCGACATCTTACCTAATGTTCCAAAATTGAAATTCCAAATCGATATAGAAACCAGAAGTGAAGCCTGCATGAGAAAAATGATATAAAATTAATACAATGGCACATTATCAATTTATATTGACCAGACTTACAATGAGTGTTTACATTGACTCTTTCAATGACTTTTAATTGACTCTTTCAATGACTTTTAATTGACTCTTTCGTTGAATCTTTCCCCAAAGGAGGTATAACACTAATACAACTAGAAGGTGTCAATGAAACACAACTGGACAGACTAGATTCAGGGAAAGTGGGGACCCCACTTGTTATCTCGTCCCTTAATGGTCCAGCAGACATGTGGGGACCTGAATCTTGACAAACCAATAAATTAATAGAATTAGAGATTATTCTCCACATTATTCTTTTGGAAAACAATCCACATAATTCAAACAAGCATGACATACATCATGCCGTAAAATCCAAATATTCATGACATACACATATGTAGACTTTGTTCTATGTAACATAAAGGAACATTGCCTTATATGATGACAAATGTCTCCAATGGTGTGTATTGAATAGGTATATAATGCCCCATTTTTAACACAATTTCTATAATTTCTTATTCACCATCTTGAAATAACAAGCATTGACATCACATCAACGAAGAAATGAATAATATATCAATGAATTCTAAGCCCAAGTTGTACAACTTGCAAATGATTCTTTGTATATTTAGCCAAAATGCCTAGCTTTTGAAAGATCCACTAAATGAATCTATGTATTTAGCATAACCTATCCTTTTGAAAAGGAAACTGAGATGCTCTATCTTCATCAAAACACATTAGATAGAACACTTATCCTTCATATTTTCTTTGTTATACAAATCTAACAATGTATAGAAATTAGAGTAACAATGTCGAGCATAATATCAATCACTACATATAACATAGATTCTAAGCATCTGCACACACAATTCTCATGTTTATAGATTCCCATTGATTATTTGGATTTCAATTGCTAAACTCAAATTCAAATCCATGTAAGATAAAGATTTACATAGATGACTTATTCTTCCATCAGATTAAAACAGGCTAATAGATTCTATTTTCACTGTTATTCAACTCAAAGACTTCATATAGAAAATCACTCTGTTTCTTATTTAGTTTTATGAGACTGTCATACAATGTAGAGACCAAGCCTGTCATATTTACTTTAAGATCTGTGCATGAATAACAGCAAGAAGCAGTCTTAAATCCCTAATTCTAGGCGCTTTCTAGGAATGAAAACATTGAAAAGAGACTTGCAGCAATTTTGGGAATTATTCATGAAGTAAACACTCCTAATATTGGGTTTTGAGTTTAATTCTACCATCAAAAACGCCCTCGTACTCAAATCTGGGCAGTTTTAAGCACAAATAGTGGCCAAAAGTCATCTTGCAGCCACTGAAGAGCAATGACCAGAAGGTTGTAGCAAATTCTAGGTTGAGATTGAAAGTAGAAGTACCATCAAAATCCAACTCTAGTCTCTGAGCATAAATAGCAGTAAAAATCATCTAAACTTTAAGTCTGGCTAGTTCTCAGTTTTATGGTACAAGAGGCCCCATACGATGATATATGAAATTAAAAATGAGTACATGTTTTAATAAGTAATCTACAAATTTCTATTCATTTGTGTAAAAGGGAATAACTAACAATTTTTTAAAACATCACAGGAATAATGATTTAGAAAAGAAGAAAACACACTTTCCAGTCTTTACCATATTTGTTTCCTCATATATCAATTTCCTGCCAATTAATGTGTGATGGTCCTTGAAGATAGGCTGTCTGACTACTAGTTACTTTTCCTTATAAATCATGAAATGAAAAACTATGCAAATTTCTGAATCACAGATCATCCTCACATGAGTGATACACATGCTAGACATGGCCACCAAGCTTGTTCTATATTTCTCCATCTAATCACATCCTCAATCTCCTAATAATTATACAAGTGTGTTGTAAAATTCTTGTCATGTTCAAATTCTTAACCAAATGCCATTTTATACTCATTGCAATCAATTCAACACTTTAATTTATGCTGTAAGTGTTGCTTGCTGTAACAGCAAAATGATTCCAGTTACTTGCCATAAAAAACTAACCACGGGATTTATTGATCGTCAACATCAATTCATGATGCAAGGAGTACTTGAATTGGTGGATGATGAAATACAGTCGAGGAATTCATACAAAGAACATGTAAACAAGATCCTATGATCTGTTGATGCAATTAACTAGGAGGTCATCCAAGGGAAATTGATTCTTATGCACCTTGGATCCTAGTTGCAAAGTTCAAACCTAGTACCAAACAATAGGCATCCCTAGGGTGACAGGCTAGGAAATTTTGCCTAGGGTTTCCTCCTGTTACCCCCCTATTTGCATAGGGTGTTCTCTATATCAGTTAGTGGGAATATGTGCCACCATGACATCTTATGACCCTTCAATGTGATGAAGGGTTCACATCTAATCATTAAAAGGCTTCCCTAAACAACGTTAGTCTTCCTCCTTCCAGTATAAAGTAGCCTCAACATGTGTGCAAAGAGAGGGTGCCATGGAATTTCTAAATGCCCCTAAATATGTAGAAGGGTTCCAAGTCACTCCAACCTATGGGAAAATTATCCTAAATAGAGCTCAAGAACACAAAATGTCATCCTAAATATAGAAAAATAGAGCTAAAGAACACAAAAGCTCATCCTAAATACAATAGAAACATAACCCATACCTTAGAGAAAGACGAAGAGTGCCAAGAATTGTGATAGTTGAAAGATAGAATAACATCCAATGATAACCTCTTAGTTGATGTTTTGGGGGCTTTAGTAGCTTGAAAATTTGACACTTTTTCCTCATGGGCAGCCTCATAGCCCAGTACAGATGTGGCATTCTATAGCAGAACAACCTAAATTTGGGAGGAAATCAAACTCCCCATAGTCAACTGCATTGGAACATTGTTTTATTAAAGAAAAAGAAAATAAGTTTATTTCCCTTTTTCTTATTCTAAAAACTATTATGTATGAGGAATAATTTCAATTTATGATCTCTAGAATGTGTGGGTTATGTTCAAGGCAAATGAGTAGAAAGGTTATGCACAGAAAATTGAACATAAATTGATGTACTTTTCTTTCTAGTTGTAATAGAAATTTGACCAGATGGTATTTGTAATGGATTATATTTGGAAAACTTATTATGCATTATTATTGTTGGCCTTGCTAATCGTCTTCACATTATGTTATGATTAGAAATGTGAACAACCTACAAAATGGTGAACTAGAGTTCAACAAATTTTGTTGACGTACTCTGTAATTTTTCCTTTAATCTTGTGCCTTGAATTTGAATCTATCAACTACGACACTTATGATTTTGATTTGACTTTCACAAAACTGTGAATGTGGACGCATTGAAATAATCTTACGAGTTAACCACCTGTTGTGCACCTGATTTGGGAATATACAAGGTATGTTGCTGTAATCTATAGAATGTATGCTTCTCGTTTGTGTGGTTGTATGATATTGGTTGAAGTATTGGGTGAGTGGATCATAGAAAAAACACAAATCCTATAATAATACATGTTGAAACCACAAACTCAATTCCTTTCATTATTGTAATGATATGGAGAAAACCCTTCTTACAGGCCTCTTCGAATTAGATAGGTCTCATGAAGTGAGGCAAAGTATAACCATGATACTTACTTCCATAGGTAGATCAAGAAGAAATGGACTGATGGGTAGACCATTTTGTGTCCTGCTTGTGAATCTTGGATAATTTGGAATGATGGACTTGGGATTTCTAATTGTTGGATACTTACATAAGTTGACTATTATACATTTTTTAGAAACTTAAACCATGAGATAACCAGATCCAAGTCTATGATTTCTTAGGGATTGGCATGATATTATACACCAAATTTCAAAACACTAAAAAAAATTACTTGACAGTCACAGTATCCTATAGGTATATCTGTAAGCAACATTATTGTGATAAAATTACCCTCTTAATATCACCTTCACTAGCTTCTTGATCTCTATAATTTCTTAATCCAAATAATCCATGAACAAATATAATATTTTACATTCTCCAGGATGTTTAGATATCCCTCCTATATTTTTCATATGTTTTTATATCGAAACTTTGAGCACTACAAGTGTTTGAAGTTGAAAATGACATATAAAAATGGTATCCCAGTTCCAATACATAATTGGAGTAATCGAATTCTAAGAATACCTAACAACGCCAATTATATTGAGTTTACCAACATGGTAATGAAGATTACATAAAACATTATCCATGACTCTTTTCCACCTAGAATGTTTCCTGAGAATTAGAAGTGGTTATAATTTACCCTTGATACAAGGATATGTAACCAGTTTATATATGAAGAGTAACAAACTTTAAATAAGGTGACTAAGGTCCAAAGGACATGTAAATTTCTACTTGGAGTACCATACTACATACCATATTTGCATGCACACAGTCATTACTGAGGAGGTTCACAAATAGTAGATATCAAAACGAGGTTTGTTTCTTAGTCTGTAAGGAAGCAATGTTACAGTCCTTATGATGGGATTTTAAAGGAGGTGTGCTCCCATATATGTGATGATCTAACTCAGACATCAGTGGCCTTGTTACTTCATTTTTAGATTGGAAATTGTATCATGCACTGCTAATAAAATTATCATGTATTTTTCTATCAACAATCATTTTGCACCCAACCTCTTCAGCATTAATAAATCTATTAACAATCATTTTGCACCCAAACTCATGGAGAATAAAATACTTGTCTTCCTTCAAATCTTGCTTGCAAGACTAGATATCTCTGTTGTCGACAAGAGAGACAATGGTAGAGCCATCAACTTGAGGAATAAAATCAGCTTTCTTAAGATTCTCAAGTGTATTGAACATGAATCAACACTGATCCTTTATTTTTTCACACTCCAATGTTGGAGAATCACCAATAGACCCTAAATGCATTTCCTTCTGCTGTAGAGCAAGTAAGAAGGGAAGAGGAAGAATAGGACCCTATAAAAGCTGGGCACCATTTTGTTTAGAAAAATGATGCTCTCTTTTAATTTATAAGTTCTGAAAATGAAAAAGTGGCATCTGTACATAATCAGTAGGAAAAATATGAAGAAAATCTGTAGGGTGGTTCCCTTTGATGAACAAATCTTTGAATATGTTGCAACAACCAACTCCAAAAGCATCAACTCTTGAATAATGGAACTTTTTCAACCATCACAAATAGGAATGATGATCATTCTTCTACAGAGAAGGTCCAAAAGGTACTTTCAGGGAAAATCTCAAAAGCAGACACAGTAAATGCATTTGAAAAAAAATAGAAGCCAACTTTAGTGACTCAATAAATGGTCACTTAAACGCGTCCCCAAATCAATTTGCAAAGATAAATTAAACTCCGAAATTAATGCCCACAAGAACAAGAATTTACCATCATCAAAGCAATTTTCTAAGTTAAAACTTAAATTTGAAAATACATGCCCATAGAAGCTTCATTACTGTGTTTTCCATTTACAAAGTTGTACTCAATTGCCCACAATCACCACATAGTCTAGAGATTTTGAAAAGGTAGAAATATAAATCCAAACCCTTAGCATGTTGTCCAATACCTTAGCTGGAAATCCAATTGCAACTTGAAATTTGCATATTTAAGATAAAGAAATTGGGATATATATCATTAAGCTTTATGTCAAACAGTAGGCCAGCAACCCAGAAAAAATCAACACAAACAAATTCTGCCATTAAAGGATTCTGCTTATGTGGAGTGAGATCGCTGGTTCTATTTGAGCATGTTACAGACTGCCACAGCTTATACAAAATCGTGCCCAATGAGATAGCAACCCCCACAGATAGGTAGAGGATGACATAGTTGGAGATTCCATCCTCTGGTGAGGTCTCCATCATTTCAGTATGGTGGCTTGCTAACATCCATTGATGAGCTTAACTTTTCAGTTAGTTAAGACAAGGAAAATTACATATCAAATTAACATAGTCAATACCCACTAATTAAACTCGTGGTATAAGCAGAAATCACACAACCAAGAGGGAGAAGAGATTTCGTTGAGTTATAATGTCATCAAAATAAGCTGATGCCATCGATATAATCCCAATGGTTGTTTATTCAAACATGTAGTGAAATCTTGGCATGAATTTTGCATTCCATGGTCAATACATACCTCATGTATCAATAATATACTAATCTCAAGCTACAACAATATACATCTATATTTTGTTTGAGTCATAAATAGCGATTAACAACTCTAATACCTGTTTTCAATATTCACAAACAGAAATTTACCCGTTACCAGAAATTCCAGCAGCAAACTGATTCTACATCAATTCACCTACTAAATGTCTTCACAATTTCCATAAACAGAGTTTTCCTTTTTCTAAGTAGGTTATATTCCCAACTCTACCAGCAATCATGGTTTCAATGAGAATATCTTTGTAAGAAAATAAATTCCTCACAATCACACTGGTTTAGAAAACTGCAAATCCACCAATTAAGCATGGAAGTATGATTTCATATAACAAACATATTGAGACTAACATTTCTAATTTGCTTCCATAACTCCAGAAAAGACCACAGAGCAAATCGATCCAGAATATCATAAAAACACAGGAATTTCTCTCTAAGCTTCGTGCACTTATAAACCAGCATATATCATTGACAATTTTAGAAAATATTTCCCAGAAACAATAATGAAAATATAGGATATAATGATAGGTCTCATCCCTAGTCCTCTTTTACCAAGATTTTAGAGCTATAATTCGCCAGCTCTTTCAATCATCAAGTTTATGGCCATTTTTATTTTAGCAAAGGTAAAATAAATCCCATAGCCATTCATAGTAGCAAAGCTTCCACTTAACAACCATAGATACACGTGGCATTTCCAACAGTCTGTCATATTAGTTCATTAACAACTTATCAAAAATATTACGAAAATCAGTTTGATATACAAGAAAATATAATAGATTATACTTGCACTTGGTCAACTAGCCCCATTGGATGAATTGCTATATCCAACTCCTTCCTTGGACAACTCTTAAATTACCATCCGTTTTCCACCCAACCTTGCCCATGAAATTATTCTTTCCTTAAGACCCCCAAACTGTGTGGAAGCACAATCAAAGGCTCAACAGAAAAAAATAGGGATATGTACAAGTAGTGGGATGACCAGTTACTGATATGTCAGACAGATCCTTTTTGACAAAGGGAATATTCATGCATGCAGCAACTTGCAGGTTATCCCACTTAGCACTATGCAAATCGCAATGCAGTTTAGAGTCTTCAAACTAAGGGTTCTTGAAAATTAGGTAGCATTGCAATACTATTTCAGGAAACTTTCCTACTCAGCTAATTCCCAGCAAAGACCATAGCCCATTTTCATGGTTCAACTAGGCTTGGTAGTTCAACTACTTTGTCTTGTGAGGCATGTCAGCTCCCACAATAGAGCAATCCTATGCCCTCAGCTCGTGAATGAGAACCATGAGGAAATCATGCTCCCACAACAAAAGTTCTCAGAGCAGGCATGTTACCTTAGCTCCTTTCCCATATATCCCATGTTCCAAACTATGGGCATGATACCTCCACTCATTCTGTCATATTAGAGCCACAACCATGATTGGTTTCACATGCAGGCAGGGATGATTTTAAGAACCCCCCTAGATTTATATGTATAAAAAATGTAGAAGTATTTGTGTATCAAATATTTGGTTGGGAATTTTAAAAGCATCATGTACATCTATATTGACTTATAGTGAACTATATGATGCATTTTCAACAAAAAAAATTGAAAAAAAAACCTATAAATTCTCATGGATTAATATCATATTTTCACAAAGAAATCAAACAAAAATTGGAAAATTTTCAACAATTCCTATGCCTTTATATCATATTTTGAAGAAATTGAAAGATCCAGGGATTAACCAATAGGAATTAGTGTTTCCCTTGCCACATGTTAAGTAGTTGACAAGGGAAATTTCAAAGACACGGAGCTTCTTGTTTCTACCTCGTGGCAACTGGTAAATGGATGAAAGAAACGACCAACGAAGACAGAGGTGGGAGGATAGGGTAGGGCAGAGCAGACGGTAAGAGTAAGAGAGGGTTTGACCTCCCCAATTACATTTTTTACTTCCCAAGTTGAAGAAGTTTAGTGCAGAAATCAATTTCAGCACAATGGAAATTGAAGAACTTAGATCAAGGGCTATGTCTTCCATGGCCGACAAGAAGAGGAAGAGAAAGCAACTGCCACTACACCCACTCTCATCTTGGAAATTTATTTCCACAAATAATTTGTTCGACAGAAATGGGACACAACTACAAGTTTCTAGTGCACAAATAGTTCCATTATGTGTCTGTAAGGAAAATGATGTCTAATTTGTATGTATTTAGTAAATTTATGGAAAGAAAAAACAAATCAAACAATGCACTTGGTAAATCTTACTATGTTTTGAAAATTATTGTTGCAAGCTCTGAAATAACATTTCTATATAGTCCCAAAGTGTTTGATGGAAGCCCATAAAGGTTCAATTTGGAACTGTAATAGTTCTTGTATCATGGGACCTTGCTATTCCTGCCCACTCTAGACAGACATAAAGACGATCATATTTTGTCAAAAGTATGCACACTTGGATCACACAAAAAAAGATACCAGTATTAAAATCCTGAACTTCAAAAATCGTGTAATATGTTATCTTTTAAATATTCATGATGTTTTAAAAATGGTTTACCAATTTCAGTTTCACTGGCACTAATTAGGCACTAATTATTGATATTAATTACTAAACTTGTTATAAATTTATCTACTAATGATTTTGGATGAACCTGAGGTTAATTCTTCTACTTCCCAAACTAAAAGGATAAGGGGATAATATGACAATAGCTGGCTAGATTTGAATCACAAATTTACAACCAATGCCAATCTTTCAGTGCAATCTTGTGAAGGAAATTCATTTGACATTTTTACCTAGTGGGAATTGAGTTCACTGAAAATGAAACATGTCTCTTTTGATCTGCAAAGCCAATCAGCAGGAAAGGCTCCACATTAGATAGTAGAATCACCATTCCACCTTTCGGTGAAACGCAATGTCTACCTACTACTAAAAAACGAAGGATACAAGTATGTTCGTCTAGGTCAACTTACTTTCTAATGCAAACAGAATAGAAGCATGGAAAAGGGAAAGATAATATGTTCTTCGAAACTGTGACTTTGTTATCTTAAAAGTAGATATTTATAAACATTTTTTTTGACAAAATTGGATACTAAACACTACGATAGATCTTTAACCTGTTATAGACTACCTGAGAATAACTCGCCACATGAGTACAACTAAAAATAGTTGATGCATCAAATAGACAAAATATTAAACCCCCTGTCTCGTCATCTTTGAAGCAAAAATAAGCTCTTTAAAATGAAAACATCCATGATCTTCAATAGAAGCCATAGAAACCAGCATTGCCTAAAGAAAAAATAGATCACCAAGGACACCAACTACTATTAGCACTAACTTTAAGTGAATGGAAGTGATTAGTTGATTTAAGGATAACTTTGAGTGAATAGAAGTGATTACCAAATTTAAGGATAGTGGGAACAAGAAAAATAGAAGGAAAAGCGAAGAAATCTATGCTACTCTTATAATCAGTACCATGTGCCCTGGCAAATAATTGCTAATGAGCTCCATGGCTATTGAATGTTATAACTTACACCCAGAATAAAACCAACAGAGTGCCAAAGAATAATATCCAATGAGGAAAATCTCATCAAGCTGTGGTCTAGCAACAAGGTTGAGTTCTCATAGCAATGATGGCTCAGGCTTAAAACCCAAAAGTCTTGCTCCCAATACAGTTGATCAAAGTGTTTCAAGATGAGAGTCAGATCAAGGTGGCTACACTACTTCCAAAGTGTTAAACTAATATGTTTTCAGTTCTAATGCAGTCTTCTATGTGAATGAGACTAAGTGCAATTCTTGGGTGACTTTGACAAAACTATTGATCAAAGTGTTTCAAGATGAGAGTCAGGTCAAGGTGGCTACACTACTTCCAAAGTGTTAAACTAAGATGTTTTCAGTGCTAATGTAGTATTCATTCTGTGAATGAGACTAAGTGCAATTTTTGGGTGACTTTGACGAAATTATTAACCAATAGGTCTAATTGCAACACATCTCTCATAAAAGTCTCCTACCCACTCCAATCAGAAAGAGGGTTAAAAACTTTAGTTAACTATACAAGTAAAAATGTTTAGAACTTGATGAGTGGTGATTTATGAAAACTCAAATCAAGCAATAAGAGAACCAAATGAATGAACCATATATCCCGTTTACAAGATCTACATCCTGCTATTAGATCTCCTGCAACAAAAGAGAAAGATGATAACCTTGTGATTAGATTCTCTGATGGAGATAGTGACAGTGAGGGTGAAGAACAGAGCTGGAGAGTGGATCGAAGTGAGAAATATGGATCATCAAGGGAAAATAAAAGTGGGAGCAAGCCAATCACTTGTGGCTTCTTCACAGATGGCTACAACAACATCGCAACAAACCCTAGGGATGTGGAAGCAAATGGCTACGGTGCGGAAGCAGTTAGCTGCATTTCGTACAACCATGTCAAGTGCAGTGCAAGTCCATGGGGTGAATTCTATGGGGTCTGGAGAGGGTCCACCTCGGTAGTCATCCTGTAATAAAAATCCTACTGTTGGACACAATGGTTCAATTGGCTAGAAACATGCTTTCAAGACTAGCTCATCTATAACTAAACCTAGTGGCACTGACTTAGAGAACTTGAGAAAGCAAATTGAAACAAAAGAGAATGAATTGAAGCTCAAGAGGAATATTCAATCAGCGAAAGGGATAGGGCACAAGATCAATTCCAAGTGGAACATTCCATACAGTTGGTATTGCAGATTCAACAACTATGAGTAGCAGGGGGGAAAATTCTGTCAGACCAACATTTTTTAAGTTAACAGAAGGTGCAACTGTTAAAGAAACTAATGAAGACTAGCAAAATTTCGTGCTGATTCAGCTTCAACTTTCTGCTATAAACCAGAAAAGAAATAATTTAAAGGAGATTCAAAAAATGAACCTGTAAAAAGCCTGCAGATAGAAGAAACCTTGTGAAATTGCTTTCCATGAATCCACTCAGCCATTGTAAAGACCGATTTGCAATAGAAATCAAGCTTGATATTGAGCATGACTCTTGCACCATTATATAGGTAAAAAATGTCCTCACTTGACTAAATTTATCGATGTTTTGCTCAAATATGGACCAAATCTAGTAAAAAAACTTCCCCAATTGATTAAATCTCCACATTTTACTCAAATAATTGTCCACAAATCCAAATCCAGAATGAACTATGTCCAATTTACCCGAATTGAGGTCAAAGTAAGACCAGTTTACCAAAATATTCATAAATCCCAGCAAAATACCAAATTTTAATCGTATTATCCATAAATCCTAAGTGAAATACCAATTTTTCAACCTATTATCCATAAATCCGGTGAACCATCTTCATTTCTCCTCCCAATTGGAAAAAATCGGGTGAATTTGGGCAAATATCTCCTCCCAATCGGAAAGATTCGGGCGAATGTGGGAAAAAATCAATATTTTCGTGGGCTAATATTCATTTTCCAGTTTTTCCCTCTTTCGGGATGAATGCAATTTACCTTGGGGCAGCTATATATAAAATAAACAATGGGAGAATTTATTAAATAAAATAAAAACATTTTAATATAAAAATTCGCCCACTTTTTTTGGGTAACCCTTAAAATTCGCCATTGGGCTAAAATTTGCCCTTAAAATAATCCTTGTTCCATAGTATGTTATATATCTTTTTGTCCAAAAAATAAACATAAAATAAATATGCTTATCAATTGAAACCTATCTTTCACAAAATTTTTTCCAAAAAACAATAATTATTTTTAAAATGGACCACTTAAATCCCATCACTCATCAAGGATATTTTGATAAAGAATGAAACCAATGAATAGAAATATATTGCGTTGTTACCTGTCAAATTCATTGTGCCATCCCATACATGGACCCTAACTTCTTTCTCAACTGCTAAGAATTTTCCTTTCTAGCTGCTTTTATCCAGTGAACTACTTCTAGACATGACAAAACCATAGTGTAACACCCCGGTTTTGACCCATCGTATTAAATTGCATATGATGTAAATATTGTATTAAATCGTGGTGTGGACCTCAAGGAAAAGGCCCCACCATGGATTTAGTGTCTTATGTATCAGTGATTAAAATTGATGCCGATGGTTTATGTGCTAGCGAGGCACAATATGTTGAGACATCATGTAAAATGCAAATTAATAAAAATACCACAACTAGCTATGCGCTGCAACGTTAAAGAGATGGGGGCATGATTTTACAAGGAATAGGGAGGGGAGAAAAAATCAAACCCTTGATCCAACCAAATGTCTAAGGGGAAAACCCATAAAGTGGTCAACTACCCATTTTGTCCTTTTTGTGCCCAGTCATCTAGAAGTTGGTTGATGAAGTTATTGCATGGGAATGGACAAAGAATGGGGGTCAATTTAGAATTAGGCAGAGCACCCATTTTAGAAAAAAACATGTTTTGACTTAATGGGCAAGTAAGAACCCAAAAATTTCTCACTCACCCATCATATGCATTCATGTGGAGGCTCTCCCATTCACATTTTTGGTCTGTTGTGTGTTTCCTTCACATTTGGGTGTAGTTTTCTTCATTTTTTCCCATTGATGTGAGGTTGTTTTGGAAACAATCAGGGGATGGGCTCTCTCCTGGACGTTTTTGGGTGTGTGTTCCTCATTACCTAGATGGGAAAACCCATCGTTTTGGTTACACAACTAATGGAAGAAAAGACCCACAATTTTTGGGTGTTGTTGGGGTTGTTTTGGCCACATGAAGCCCATAAACGTTTCTGAGTTCAAATCCATGAGATGGGGATTTGTAAGGGTCGTTCTTGTCTATGTGAATCCATTGAATCGTTGGTGAATTTGGGTTGCTCACCCACGGGTTGATTTTCCCATTCACCAAATCGTTTTTTGTTGAAAAGCATTTCCTTCATACCCAACATGTTCATTTTGTTGTTTTGGAATTCCTTGTGATGGCTTGGCAGAGTAAGTCCAAGAAATCCATCTGTTAGATGAATTCCTATGTTTGATTAGCAGGCTGGTTTGGCTGGGTAAGTCCAAGGAACCATCTATAAATTGGTTGGCTGTGTGTTTGATGAAAATTTTGGCTTGGCTGAGTAAGCCCAAGGAACCCCCATGTTATTTGTTGTTTCATTAGCAGCTTGTGAAACCCAATTCCTTATTGGCTTGGCTAAACATTCTATGAAACCCAATGGTGTGTTGGCTTGACTGTGGATGTACGGTTTTTGCTATGTGTGAGCCTGTTGTTGTTCTCTATTTCCTTGTGGAATAATTCCTAGCTTGTAAGTGGCAGTGCTGCTGAGAGATTGATGAGCACGCTGGCCTATGGTTGGGTGGAACGTTGCATCGACGTAGCTAGTTGCGGACCAACTTCTTCTCAAGATAAGTATTATTTGTGTATTTAATTTTCGCAACTTTATTTGTTTTATGAATTACTATGAACATTCTGAATGCTTGAATAAATGTGTTTTTATTACACTGTTTATTTCATGTATAATGAATCTATGTATGTTTTTAATTCAATCCATTTTTATTATCATGTTCATGGGGCTAGTTTTCCCGTTTTATAGGAGCAGCAACCTAGTCGCGTCCTCTCCATCGTAGGGATAAGGGCTGGGGACGTGACACATAGTGGTATCGTCTCCGCTGCTTTGATAGACAAAAAAATGTTTATGGCCACATCCTTCACGAATACTTTAAGAAGCTAAAAGTGGTAAATGAGCATTCATGAAACATTACAAACATTGGAAAACTGGTAGTTAGATTTTTTTTATTGGAAAATATATTTTTAAACATACGAAGATACGGGTAATATGGGGCTTTAACCAAATGGGCGTTGGATCATGGGATCTCTTGAACCTATTAATACACAAAATGAAGTTCGCTAAAGTCATAGTGCAGGGATCAAAATATTTAGTTGGGTTGTTTCTTGGTTTCCAAGCACTAAAAGTTGTCAATAATCCCACCAGGGGGAAGCATCCCAACAATTGGTGCTCATGTGGTGTGTTGAGCTGCAAATGGATTTTTTCATATTCCTTGATGAGGTTTTGGCTCCTCTCATTTGGTTCTTATAACAAGCTTGACCTAGTTACCAATACAATTCAGACCTGTGTTGCATAAAATATTTGGTGTTGTCTCCATATATTACATTAAATTGTGTTGTTTGCTTTAGTGAAATCATCATTTCTCACTTCTTCTATTAACCTGATGCCACTTTGGAGATTGATCTTGCTTTCTGAAATCCCAACAAGCAACTTTTGTATCATTACATATGTTGATGACAAAACTATAAACATTTACATATGAAAGTCTAGATATTTTGACAACGTTATTGAGATTTAACATTTTAAGTTGATATAGTTGATTGTGAAACATGTATGTGATATTGTTAGTGGTTCAAGGCTGTATACTTTTGAAGGACATAAAGCACATGTCTATTGTGTATTCCCCTATTATAGATAAACCATTCAGATATAATGATTCCCCATGCTAGGTTTTTGGTTTACTCTTTTCATGTATCATTTTATTTTCTCGACAAATGTTGATGCAGACATAAAGGATTGGTTACAATATTTGATAGGTTCAAGGGTTGGTTACAATGTTCATAGTCATTGGTGCACTACACTGGCTTATATTCTTTTGTTATCTTGTTTCATTTGTTGCTTAGCACCATGCAAATTACCTCTTCTCAGTTATTGACAAACATTTTTCAGCCGCAGGTAATGTTATTTAAGTTTTTTGCATTACTTCTATCAATATATTTCTCAGTTAAAAAGGTGAATTCAATTTTCAATTTCCAAGTTTTATCATGATCATATGTTCGACATATTTCTGCATAGGTTATCCCATCATACCTTCAAAGTATTAGTCCATCTTCCAATTGTGGTAGAGTTCAAGTTTTGAACCAACATTTATCCTCTGCATTGTTCCATGACAAAGAAAACATGCAAGTGTTTCTAGAATTATTTTCCATGCACAACAAAAGAATTGTTTTTCCTATCTGCCATTGAACTTGCATAAAAAATTAACTACACCAATAAACATTTGGATACTTCATACGCAGTAGATCAGTTTCAACTTGCATTTGAAATGTATTTTGTCAAAAAAAAATATTTGATTATTATGATTTTTTTTGCAACTTCTCTAATCAAATATGCAGAACTATATACATGCAAGAAAACTTGAGAATTTGTAGAAGGCAAAGGATTTTTTCCCTTTCACAAGACAATGCTAGAAAATTAATGTATCTAAAGTCTTAATGCTAGCTTGAAATTCCTCCAAAATCAAATTCTAATACCTATCTTATGAAAAGCTATAATATTTTATTTTTTCTTTATAGATTTATAATATCTTATTTTTTCTATATAGATTTGTTATATGCTGACATTCTTAGTATTCTTTATTCTTATTAGTAAATGTGTTTTCCTATTTTGCAATGTATTATGTTTGCATGAAATATGTTTTCCTTAATATTAATATAAAACAAATTCTTATTTACTTTACTTTACTTTTCATTTTCCATATGTTTATCGTGGGCTTTCATTTGCAAGGATTTATGTAAATTCTAGTATTATTATATTTTAATAATATTTTTATTATGTTTTGCAAATTCTAGTATTATTATATTTTAATAATTTAATTTTAAAATGAATGAGTTTGTACATTTTCAAATTT
Organism: Pseudotsuga menziesii; assembly: GCA_001517045.1. NCBI lineage: Eukaryota > Viridiplantae > Streptophyta > Pinopsida > Pinales > Pinaceae > Pseudotsuga > Pseudotsuga menziesii. The sequence goes on along the minus strand of LPNX010699162.1, from coordinate 166,565 downwards.
AAAAAACCAACTCCCATATGATGATGATGATGATGATGGTTAACGTCCACTGAGACCAAACTTTGGTCTATCGAACCTAAAGAAACCAATTAATTAGTTCATTTTAAAATTGTATTCCTATATTCAAAGAGCTTGGTGAGAAGCATCTCGAGCTCACTATAATTTTGACAAGTTAAAGGCTAGGAAGGCCGGTGTTGCAACAAAGATTAGGAAATTGAGATCTAATGTGGGTGTACGCAGGGCACTCTAAGAGAAAGTGATTTTCATATTCAATGTTTCTATTCTCATGGAGATGGAAGATCCTTTCCACCCAAGGTGTTTTAGGAACTATCCAATGACCTATTTCACTATGGAGCTCGTGAGAGTTCGTTCTTACCTTGGCTATATTAGTTTTTTTCTTTGAACTAGTTAAAACAGAGAGATACTTTTGATCTTCTAGAGTAGGATTGATTACCTCCTTATAATAGTTTAATTTTCTTTTATCCTCTAAATCTTTCTCACACCACAGTTTCTCTTTAAACTTAGAAGTAAACAATATTTTTAATGTTATTAATATTTTGCATTGCAATATTTTCGTCGATCTCCTAGTGGTTTAACTAGGCCTTGGTATCTTTATACCAACCTAGCTTGAGCCTTAGGTGGTTTTGGCTAGAATTAAGAGCTAGATTAGGAAGTCTATGGTATCCCATGTTATTGATTTTGTGCTTGTACAACAGGAGCCTAGTCATAGCTAGGCTCTCGATAGGGGAAAGACACACTTTGTTGTATAGGAATAAACACCTTATAACCGAAGGTCTGGGGTTACCAACATACTCAAGAAACTTGCAGGCAATCAAATCTAGAGTGCAGTAAAGGAAACAGGAGGATAGAAAAGACTCACCCAATACACGACGGTTGATCCTAGATAGTCCTCTTTCGCTCTGCTTCTCCTCCAAAACCTTTAGGGATGCTTCTCCTTCACCTGTCAAGAGTCAATCTTCCAAATACAAGATGATACATATATATAAATGGGTCAGATAAATCATATACAGAATGCTGAAATATAAATATTTATCAAACCACAATATATGAGAGACATTCAAGACACATATGGAAGAAGGATTCTCTTTATTAACAATAATGAAATAGTTCAGATTACAACCCAACGCCTGAGACAAGGACTCCTCTGAAACCAAAGGATTCTGAGTTCCACTGCTCCAAAGACTTCTGTATAAACTCCACCAGCATAACTTTTCTCTCCAAGTGTATATCTCAAACACCCTCCCCAAGGCCTGTATTTATACTTGGTGAAATAAGGCAGTTTCGAAGGTTGAGGAGGTTGAGACAGTTAAGGTGATTAAGGTTAAGTGCTTAACTAATATCAAGTAATCGCATATTTTTATTTTTAATGTCAAAGGGACATGTACGTGGGTATCAATACTGGCAAGTCGCGTATGACACGCGAGTTGTGCTAAGGGTAACCCGCGTACACATCTGTACGCGAGATGCAACAACCGATACTCGCGTACAACACGTGAGTTGCATATCTAAAGAGTCGCGTACATGACTTGGCATAGCTAAAGGGTAAAAATAACTAGCAGGATGGATAATGAATGTAGTTCTTAATAAGCCCATCTATAGTGTTTTGGGAAACCCTCAATCCATAAATGTCCTTTTGTGTTCCAACATGAGGGATGTCGGCACTCGGACAGAGAGGTGTCATTCAGGTGGATAACAGATGCCCACTAATGTGTGAGGTCAGAGGGAAACGATGGCCGAAATACATTATAATCTTTATCTTTGGAGAAATCAGAAATCCAATAGAGCAGAGAGAGTACCTGAAACAAATACATAGTAATGTCATATACAAAGTTACATCTGAGGATGCTATGTTCAATTTACTGGAACACTAGATCCTTTACAATATTTGAGTACATCATATGATACGGGTATGAAACCACGTATATTACAAAGGTGGATCGAAGCCATAATATACAATAATGATGAGTCTTCAAAGATCTGGAAGCTGTGTAAATGAATAGAACATAATCTTGCGCAACTTAGTCCATAGGTGAGGAACTAAGGTCTTCATAAAAGGATCCCAAAGAACTAGTACAATCCAAGCCATGTGAATAAGGGTAAGCTAAAGTTGAACATGGAAAGGATTCAACAGTTTGTCAATCAATAGGTGATAATCGACAACTGAAGCAAAGGAATTCACAATGATGAAAGTGAATCCTAAGGTACAAACATAAAAAATCTAGGTCTTCGTCATCAGGAATTACTGAAATGGAACCATGCTGTGATAAGGAAGGAAATAGATCCTCCAACGGATCACATGAGTGACTAGGAACTGGGCAAAAGAAAGGAGACAAAATAGATAACAGATATAACAATGATGGGATCAAGCTATAGATCAGACATTGGGTATAGTCCTTGAACAATGAGCACAACACAAAGATGACCCAAGGCAGCGTTTAACTTATAGATAGAACAACTATACCTATCGGTCATGTAGGAGACATGATCAGATTCCCTAGGTATAACGGACAAGAGGAGGAGTAAGAAACTCAAGGTAATAGCTGAACGAAAAAGCAATCACTGAAACATGGATATCGGAAAACAAAGAGTGCAATGTTCAAGGATGACGTGTTGCCATTACTGAAAACAAGAGAAAACTTCTTCCTTACCTTCCCTGTTAAATTTTAACGAGTCCAGGAAAGTAAACTTGGATCCCTCTTCATTTTTTAACAAGCTTGAAGAGACGGGAAAATAATGCTTGATAGTGTCACTGATTCGTGGATTTAATGAGCCCGAACTAGTACATGCTCAGCTGGTGTTTTCACATTTAGAGAGTCTAAAAACTCCAAAGAAGACTCCAGGGGGGTCCTTTTTCATCCAATTTAGTCTCCTGAGGCCAAAAAAGTATAAAACATACCACAGAAGAACTCTCTTAACTTCCATATAAGAAAAGGTGAACCTTTTTCGTACTTAGTCAAGGAGGTCCGAAAAAGGTTAAATTACCACCTACCCAACACTCCTTCCAAAACAGCATAAAATAGCTTGAGTCTTACGAGTGTGAAGGAAAGCAAGATCACTCAGAAATATCCATTTGGTTATGAGAAATGGGGCTTACAACAATAAACTAGTTTCTTTGTTCTTAAGTGTTTAACGAGCATGACAAAGACACAAAGTACACTCGGAATATTTTTCATGATTGGGTCCAGAGCACGAAAAAGAGAAAACTAAGCTCAAATCGGGTGTTCCTTTTCTATAAATTTAGTCCCTCAGGTCCGGAAAAGTGATAAACCTATACCTGAGAATACTCTTCTCAATTCAAAAAGAAAAGAGAGCGATCCTTTCTCATATTATTCCGCATGGTCCGAGAAAGAGATAACCTACCACCATTGCAGATGCCCACTCACATATTCTTAACGAGCTTGAATGAACGAGTTAACTCAGCAGTCAAGTCTGTTTTGAAGGAGTCAGACCTGGGCCTAAAGAAACTCCATAAGGGCAGGGAGTCCTATAAAGGGATAGCTTGTAAAAAGATATTCAAAATAAACTCTATTTGGCATGTAAAATAGCTAAAAGGAGACCCCTATACCTGAAACAGTTGCAGCATGAACACCAAAGGACAACATAGGCTTAGAAGAAGGATACTCATGAAAAAGGGTCATGTCCATGGAAGAACAATGGTACAAAACAGGGAACTAATGGTTAATGATACCATAGTCCATGGCAAAAGGTTGATTGCTAAGGTTAATGTGGTTTGAATAAAAGGTGCCAAAAATGTATTGGAAATGACAAAACCACCCAATTGGAGCAACAACACTTTGTAATAGTGAAAAAACCTATTCCAAGGCATAAAGAAATATGGTATTAGTTGAATGAATTTTCAAACTATATAAAAAGACCCAGTTAGAGAAATATAATTTCTATAAATAGTTGAAAAATCAAACAAACTCACCATTTGAACTTTTGAGCCATAAAAGCAAGTTTTACCTTCTACCTTCATTCAATCATTGTGGACAATTGGATTGACGAAATCGAAATCCGCAAGTTGCAGGTAAGCCTACACCCTGAGCTCTTCATTTTGATCCAAGCAATTATTAATTTTGAGTCTGAATTCCATAATTAAAAGCATCCTAAATGTAGCACAACACGTACGTGGGTTGCTGATGTGAAGACTCGCGTACACGTGTTATTTACGCGAGTTGTCTAACTAGACAGCCACGTACAGTACGCGACCTATCTAACTAGATAGTCGCATGTACTGCGTGGAGGATATAAGGCTAAATATATTCAAAAAAATTTGAATTTTGATATGGAATCACTGAATCAAATTACTTGTTTTGCTAGGTTAAAGATGGTTCTGGAATGGAGGGAAAGGGAGCACAAAATAATGGACCAAGCAGCACTCCAAAGTGCACCCACTATATAGTCATTGCAAACTAGTGGGCTACTGAAATTCTTTTGCACATCACCAATGCGGGCCAATGTCCGCATACTTGAGTTCATGGTAAATTATTGGGATCATGACTTGGGGATGTTCAACCTACAGGGTGAAACCTTGGATATTACCACTGAAGGCATATATTTCATAACCAAGCTATCACGTCGAGGAGCACCGGTGAACTTAGAGGGAACTGGCAGGGGCGGTGACCCCTTAAGTGTCCAAAACTATATAGATGTATTTTGCACACCGGGTACTGAAAAGAGAGGGAGTTGCGTCCCTGTTGTTCATATTAGTGACTTTCCTCTACAGGTACTTGCTAGCACCATCGTGAGAATTTCAGGATCCTCATCTCTACATTTGGCTACAAGGAACCAAATGAGGCTGCCAGTTGATTGTTTCAACGGTGCTCTATATGATTGGTGCTCGGGAGTTGTCCCTATCATGAAGAGACAATTTTTCGATTGCAAGAGAGGAAGGCGGAAAAACTTTGGTTATGCAAGCATATTAGTGGCCTCTTCTTTGAGAGAGTACCAACATTGAGCCTTGCCATACCTCTACCGATCAGATCTCCACATCAGCCGAGACTGAGCAGGTGGGGAGACATCTTCCTCCGTCAAGGAGGAGGAGACACGGTACACAGTGTATACGATGATGATTTCTATACCTAGTGGGAACGACAGCTACTGGCACTGGAGTAGTTTCCATATGCCGGGATGGACTTTCGAGGTGACCTCGACCTTGTCCTCCCTCCAGGAGGAGCATGGGGTGAGCTAGGTAAGTAATTTTTAAATTTTATCATTTTTCAATTTTTTATGAATTTTAAAATGATAGATATATACATATGTATAACTCTTAATCCTATAAATGTATCAAAATGCAGATATTGGACCGGTCTGCCCTGAAGGGAACCCATCCATGTTTGTTCGTCCTGTCATAGGCGAAGACCCGGGACTGATCAGGGTTCTAGAGGGGAAGATGGCCAGGCTGACCCAGAGAGTACCCACCTTATGGATAGAGCATATCCCGACTGCTATGCAGGAGTTTGTAGTTGGAGTTCCATCGATCTGGCTACATCTATTCAGGCAAGTGGTCAGAGCGGTAGTTGTATATATAGAGGCTGTAGAGGCTGTCAAAGCCAAGGAGGCCGAGGAAGCCAGGGTGCAGAGGGACCATGGGGACCAAGGTGGTCCTACGTAGATCTAGGACATTT
>LPNX010699162.1:146416-160841 GCA_001517045.1 Pseudotsuga menziesii | reverse complement strand
ATGTAATAACCTCAAAATGTCTTTCCAATAAATGAATTTGCATGAACTGATGTAATAAAATAGGATTTCGTACCTGATAAGCCCGATTGAGCTGGGAAACCACCAACTGAGAATCCAAATGGAACTCAAGCTGGGTAATACCACGTGACAAAGCATCCCATAGGAGCTCAATTACAGCCCTATACTCAGCAACATTATTAGAAGCAGGACCTAGACAAGCGCATCCCGTGGCAACAAGCTGTCCTGAGGGAGAATAGATAACCCATGTGGCCGAGGCTAGGTTACAAGTGTGACGGATGGTGCCATCAGTGAACCCTATATACCTTTCAGAAGACATCTGCAACAACCTGAAGATAGTATAAAAAACAAAACCGACAACCTAATGTACATAAAAATACATACAAGAAAATAATTACAAGAAAAAGTGCTAAGCCTAAGCATAGTACTTCTTCAGGTAGAGCCCATTTCTAGGCTCAGGAAGCTTGTTCCCATCAAAATAAACTAACTTATATGTGCCCTTACTCAATAATTTCAACATGACATAAGGTCCTAACCACATTGCCTTGAATTTTCCTACCCCCAGGGGTTCTTTGTCTTGGTCCCAAAGCAAGACAAGTTCCCCCTCGGATAAAACCCTAGGTTTGATCGATTTATCATACTGAGTTTTGACCCTATTTTTATGAGCTTGATTAGCAGTCAGCACATCTCTACATTGTTCATCAAGGTGTTCTAAATGTACCAGACATTCCTCAAGCTCAGTCGTATCAGGTAACACATGAATGGATATCTTTAGAGACGGGATTTCACATTCAATCGAAGTAACTGCTTCCACTCCATGAACGAGTTGGAAAGGGGCGAAACCCGTGGCAGTTTTTACATTGGTTCGGTAGGCCCAAAGAGCAGGATATAGCATGATGTGCCAATTAGAATGGGCTGCATCAATTGTACGTTTAAGAATAGTTTTTAAAGTTTTGTTGACAACCTCAACCTAACCGTTTGCTTGTGGATAGTACGGAGAAGAATGTTCTTGTCTGAATCCGAGCATGATAGTCAGTTCCGTCATCATGTTATTTTGAAAATGACTGCCATGGTCAGTGACAATCACTTTGGGTATACCAAATCGTGCTATAATCTGATTGAATAAAAATAAAGCTGTTGTTTCCCTGTCGGCTTTAAAAGTAGGCATTTTCTCTGCCCATTTTGTAAAATAGTCAATAGCGACAATGATGTATTTATGCCCCCCAGCTGAGGCTAGGTTGCATGTCACGTAATCAATCCCCCATTTCATGAAGGGACCTACTGAGACAACGGGAAATAACGGAGCAGGATGTGACCGCATCTTCCTAGTGTAAAGCTGACACGGATGACAACGCTTCACAGCTTCCACACAATCTTTAAAGATTGTGGGCCAGAAATAACCGGCACGTAATATCTTCTAGGCTGTTGCTAACCCAGATAAATGGCCCCCACATGCTCCACTATGGGAATCATTTAGGACAATCTCCGCTTCCTCGTGGGTAAGACAACGACGTAAAATGGAATCTACCCCTCATCGATATAATGTATCTCCTATAATGAGGTAGTTCTTGGCATGAAGGCGTAATTTACGTCGTTCTTCCCTTGAGGAAGCTGCAGGGTACTTCAAAGTCTAGAGATATATGAGAATATCTCCATACCAAGGATTATAGGTGGATACCAAGAAGATTTGCTCATCTGGGAATGAGTCATCTTCAATCACTACATCTTCTTTAGTAGGAAACTCTGCTATAAGTTCAGCAAAAACTAAGGACTTCTTAGACTTAGTGGACTGGAAATCTAAGTCAAAATCTTGGAGAATGACTATCCATTTGTTAAATTCTCCCCCAAAAATCCGTTGGGATAAAACATATTGGAAAGGATTCACATCCGCCACTACTGTGGTGGTCCTCACTAAAATGTAATGACGTAACCTCTGCATAGCATAAACAGCTGCTAAGGCTAATTTTTCAATGTGGGAGTATCTAAGTTCAGGTCCGGCCAAAGCACGGCTAAGATAATAAATGACATGCTCTATAATGTTATCGTCCTCTTGGACTAGTACTACCCCAATGGTCGACTTCGACGCAGCCAGATATAATATAAAATCCCTAGAATAATCTGGTGGACGTAATAAGGGTGCCGACAGCAAAGCTTTTTTTAATGCCTCGAAAGCAAGTTGTGCGGTTTCATCCCATACAAATGGGGTGTCCTATTTGAGCAGGCACATGAAACCTTTAGTAATCTTGGCATAGTTAACAATAAAACGTCGAAAAAAATTAGACTTTCCTTCCAGGCTTTGAAGTTGCCTGAGAGAGCGAGGACGAGGCAGATTTACAATGGCCTCATTTTTTAATGGATCCACCTAGATGCCTCTATTAGAGACAATGAACCTGGGCAATCTTCTCGAATCGACACAGAATACACCCTTGTGGGGATTCAAGCGGATTTTATAATATCTGTATCTTTCAAATATCAACCGTAAATGATCTGGATGTTGAATTCTCTTACAAGAATGTGCGGGCAGATCATCAAGGTATGGTTTGAAAATGGCTTTAATGTCATGGAAAGCAAAGTTCATAGCCCGTTGAAAGGTTTCCCCAACATTTTTCAATCCAAAGGGGATTTTATTGTACGTGAAGGTACCCCAAGGACAAATGAAAGCATTTTTATGTTGGTCTTCCGATTTTATTTGAATTTGATTGTATCCGGAGAAACCATCCATAAATGAAAACACCTCACTTCCCGCACATGCATCTATGATCTGGTCTATAAATGGTGTGGGATAGTTGTCCTTAGGACAGGATTTATTGAGGTCTCTAAAGTCTGTACAGACACAAATAGTCCCTTGCTTCTTATCAACTGGAACAGGGTTGGATACACATTCAGTCAAAGCTATGGGATAGATAAAACTAGCCTTCAACAGCTTTTCAACTTCTGCCTTCATAACCGCCGCTTTGCGCGGGTTAACAGGTCTTAAATTTTGTTGAACGGGCTTGGCATTAGGATATGTTTGGATTTCATGTTAAAAAATTGACGGATCTATGCCTAGCATCTCCTCATATGACCAGGAAAAGACATCGTGGAATTCCTTAAACAAGGCAGTATAGATGGCAATCTCTTCAGGAGAGCAAGTTGCACCTATGTATATGTTTTCCATGACATCAGGGTTTACAGAGATGTTAATAGGTATAGTGGCGGAAATATTTTCCATATTCCCCTCGGCAAACATCCCTTCCCTAGGCAAGGGGTTGATAGGTATATCAACATCTTCTGACAGTCTCAAACGAAACTCTTGGTTTCTATTTTGTTTAGTTCTTGAAGAAAAGAGGATCGATGATGAAGATCCTCACAAATATTACCATGTCCACTCACGGCTTCCAGAATAGCTTCATCGAAAGGTAAAACCATGTCTAAACAATCTATAGAGTGCGAAGAGTTTTCCACCCATGCGGGCAAATAGACTGCTTCCAGATCATCCAAGATTGTCAGAGGATCTGGAATGGGATCAACATTGCCTTGAGTAATATCTTGATAAGCGACCTCCACTACCGATAAGGGAACTTCCGGTTCATGGGGGGTTGGGAGAACCCAAGGACCAGTCCTATCGACAACCGTAGCTATGGAATTCCCCACACTAGTAGAACCGATATAATTAACTGGGGCTGGAAGATCGAATGTGCCCATCAGTGATGTGTACATTCTAGCCCCCAAGCTCTATGCAGCAGGTTTGACCTGATCAACCAATGGCACAGCGGACTCATTATACTCTAAACGACCTTTTCGGGTAAAATCAAGTTGATCAATAGTAACCAACTTGCCCTCATGTGGAAAAACCACTACACAAAAAATGGTCAACGCAATAGCGGACATCGCATAAGTCCATTTCCTTCCCAGAAGAAAATTGTAGTCGAAAGGAGCATCAATCACTTCTACTTCAATAGACACTACTTTGCCTGCCAACTTAATTTCAAAATCCGGCAGGATGCCATGCGGACGGAAGGATCTTCCATCAAAAGCAGTAAGCAAAGTGTTTGATGGGACCAGCTCTGAGGATCCGAGAGCTTTCCAACAGGCCAAGGACATAACACATGTAGAAGCCCCCTCATCAACAACTGCCCTTCCAATGGTCTTACCACCATGGATGACACCTATTGATAAGGATACATGGTAAGGTAGGCAAATTTTAACATCGGACAAATGAAATTTTGCCATGAGACTCGAAGAGTCCATGCTGCCTAAAGCTGCTAAGAGGGCATCCCGCTGGGCAGGAAAACTCTGTAACACCTCTAAAGCTGACATTGCACATGGGGTTTGAGCTACATATTCAACCACAGAGTAGTTTGAAGCAGCCCTAGCATTAGGGTTATGCAAGGTCTTCTTGAAGACACCTTTCAGTATCTTTGGCATAGTTTCAGCAGGCTTCTCTATTGTGAGAGGGTTAGAAGTTTCACCGACAGGTTTACCCTTCTCAAGAGTCTCTTTCTCATAATTTTTATTCCTTGTCTGCAACAAAGTTGAAGATCGAACCATGTTGATATAGTTTAGGTCAGGGGCAGTTTGAGTGCCCCCTGCTATGTTAGAATCTGAAGCAGAGTTCTGTCCTTGGGGAAAAGGATCCTTCAGGACAGTCGGTTGTTGAGCTTTAAGCAGCTTATGGGCTTGATCCATAAGGGGACAAAGGTGAGTAAGGTGGTCCTCGTGGCACAACTTACATGGGAACTTGACCTTCTTCTTTTCTTTCTTGCCACCATCAACATTGTTCGTGGGCTTTTGCTTGTTTTGATTTCCCTCTCCCTTTTTTCCTTTCTTTTTCTTCCTGCCAGGCTGTTTATTGCCTTTTTAAGAGGTTTGTGCAAAAACATTTGCACTCTGGGGGGAGGGGGAATCCTTTGCTACCTCCATCGTAGACTTCTTGACGGACAATTGATGAAGTTGCTTAGCCAAATATTCTACGGTGGGAGAGTTAACGGACCCAACCACACCATCGGCATGGGGTCCAGGCTTAGGCTTCTCCGCATCGTGCGTAGGCCTCGGTGCCTCAGGGATGATCTCATACAAGATCCTAGATTGTGAATAAATCAAATCCAGTTGCTGGGCCCTGAGAATAACTTCTTCTTCATTCGTCACTCCCGAGGTGGATATGTCCTTAGATATGTAGGGCAACATGGATTTAAGGAACCACTCTAAAAGGAACTCAGGAGGGATAGTGGCTTTTATAAGGCTCTTTCACCTCCTCCACTCTTGGATGTGATCTGAGATGTGGGTAGCCTTTTTCTACCTAAAGGTATATAACAAGTCCATTCTGAAATCATATCGGACCGGAAGCTGAAAGTGGCTAAGAAATGCACTAGCCAAGTCCCAGAAACTACTAAAAGCAGCAGAAGGAAATTTGATATACCATTTTGCCGCCGTACCTGTTAAGGTTCTCTAGAACAACCTCAACCTAACTGAATCTTCATTCAGCGAATTCGAAGAACACCATAAATGAAATGTGGTGGAATGAGCCCCAGGATCTTCACCAACTTTGCCTTCGAACTTAGGGATGTCTGATGACAATTTGGTGGGAATAGGTGGCCACAAAGGGTCATGCCTCTCCGGGTCATTCATCAATTTTGAAAAATATGGCAAGTTTAAAGTTGCCAGGAATGGAATTTTGGGTTGAACCGGGGAATTAAATGTGCCAGCCTGGGGATTAGAGGGACCTGCCTCGAATGCCCATGGGTAAAAGTGGGGTTGTCCCCTGCCACCGGTTGCGAAGTGGGAAGATTACTCTGAAATAGATTCCATTCGTAAGCCACAGGATTGTGTGTGGGAGGTGTAGTGTAAGAAGTTCGGGCCGTCCCCATAGAAACAGGGGTCTAGAAGACAGGAGCCGGTATCCCTCCACTGAACAACGAAAAGGGGAAGCTTGTAAACGGGACCGAAATAGGAGTTTGGAAACTTTTCCCATAAGAGGTATTGTTCCCAAACTGCACTCCTACATAGGAAGGTGATGGACCTACATATGGACTGGATGGGAGAATGTGCCCCCCATTCCAAGGAAATCCTTGGACAAACGGCGAGGATCCTACCAGACCGCTTTGGGTAGTATATGGAAAGGAAGAAGGAATTGTAGGTATACTGGGGATCCTAGTAACGATGTCACCAGAAGTACCTGCTAGGCTTGAGTGAACCGGTGGTTGAACCACCCGGCTTGCTGGATTCAAAGGTGTAGAAGGTAAACTAGATCTAGGGGCACTCACCGGGGGAGGTAGTACCCCTTCAACCGGAACGGCTGAGGTGAACACAAAAGGTCTTTCTTCCACAGAAGACATGATCCTACCCACAGGGACACCTAATATAGGTGAATCAAAAGGTCTAACCTGAACGATCACAAGATCGTTTAAATCAATCAAGGGGCTGTTAAAGTTCCTTGCAAACTCGTCAGTCTACAATTCTTCTATCTCAATTGTATCAAGATCAAAATGGTTATCTATTAGTTTTGGTTCACCGAGAACTTCACTTATCCCTACCGGTTCAAATGAACCGTCTGTGTCCAATCTCCGCCTTTGGGGTGGAGGTGGAGGCTCCAATGTGACGATAGGAGGAAGGTTTCTCAACCTTCTTGACCTTCTAATAGGTTGGTCCTCCATGATTGAAAATTTGACAAATCACACCCTAAGGCCAACTAAACACAGGAAAAACCACTGAGCATACACTATAAAAATCCTAAAGTCTCAAACAATCAAACAAGGGTAAAAGATATACTTTCCCGAAGAAATCTAATGAACGATTACTTGGCGTCCTTGAAGTGGTTCTTAGGCACAAGCGAAGGAATCACCCAACCGCCCTCCTACACTTACAACAAGGGTTACCTTCCAATCCCGTTCAAGGTGAACCAGAAATAGCCTTCCGGTTTACCTAGGTATGAACCCTAAATGTCAAGAGACTAAGGCTACCTTAACTATACCAATAGTCTAGGGGTACAGTCGCAATCATGACTCGTACGCATGGGCAGGGTAGCTGAGCCCAAAAATCTATCTAGGACAGAATCCCCAGATGCGTAAAAGTCCTGATTTACGTTTTGACAAGGATTCGGAGGGTTATCTCCTCTGTCCAATGCCTCCACGCGGCCTTGTGCTTGACTCCCGTTTGAGAGGAGCTTCCTAGATACAATCGATAAAGTCAAGGATTTACCTAAAGAAAGGTCCACTACATCTGAATTTTAAAACTAATGGGAAGTTTACACTTCTTATCCCACAAGTATAGCCTAATCTAGTAGGTGAAAGGCCCCTAAAAACAAAAAATTACTAGTAAATTTTAATTATTGCGTTCATTTTAAAGGGTTGTTTCTTACTCAGAAGGAAATGGAGTGATGCACTTATGGTGTTTTTGACTTGATAAGAAATAAATAAAAGTAAAGGTGTATTTTTCAAAGCAAATTACCACTATTAAAGCAAACTTCTTTTTCTTTTTGTAAATATATATTGATGAATTAATGTAAACGATAAAAGAAACTAAGCCTATATTTTTTGTAGTTTTTGAGATTATATTTTAAAATTGAAATGAAAACTACTTATGTAAAAGCAAATGCAAAAGCTTAACAATGTTTTTCTTTTCACTTTTAAACTTGCTCAAACTCTACCATGCACCTAAAATGCACTAAACTTGAGTAAACTTGGAATTAATCAACTGTATAAAAATAACAAACTGAAGTATAACAGGCTACCAAAACCAAGAAACAACCAACAAAGGAAGACTAGGAACCTTCAGCTTGGGTATACACAATGAAAAAAATCACTACAAACACATAAAAGGTAAGTGACAACCAACCACTATCAAAAGACAGACTGGAAAAACAATCCGCAAGACCCTGATCACTGATCTGGACAAAGACACTTCACCCTATAACCCAAACAGGCCAAGCTACTTCAACATGCAAACAGTAAATAATCCAAGCAAAAGAAACCCAAGGGCTTTCGAAAAAGCACAAAGTGTGGTCACCAAAGGACTTCAAACAAACAACACAGTATTCATAAAGAAAGCCAACTAACAAACATGAATTACACAAAGAGAGGGACAAGAAAACCCAATCCTAAAAAATCCATATTTCCAGGCTTGTACACGACTGTATATAAAGGAAACTCGCGTACTGTACGTGACTGTCCAAGAGAGCAACCTGCGTATGGGAACCTCTGTAAGTGACTGTGCAGAAAAGCAACCCACGTACAGGTACAAAACTTTTCTCAAAAAATAAGAAAAATTCACAAGACTTTCAAACACTGTACTAAGTATGAACTAGGATAAAAAACCACACCAAAATCAAAGCAAAGACTAGTCAGGGGTGACAGAAAACAACCTACAATAGTCTGGGCTCCCTAGTGGAGTCACTAGTTCTGTTGTACAGGAATAAACACCTTATAACCAAAGGTCTGGGGTTACCAACATACTCAAGAAACTTGCAGGCAATCGACTCTAGAGTGCAGTAAAGGAAACAGGAGGATAGAAAAGACTCACCTGATACACGACGGTTGATCCTAGCTTGTCCTCTTCCGCTCTGCTTCTCCTCCAAAGCCTTCAGGGATGCTTCTCCTTCACCTGTCAAGAGTCAATATTCCAAATACAAGATGATACATATATATAAATGGGTCAGATAAATCATATACAGAATGCTGAAATATAAATATTTATCAAACAACAATATATGAGAGACATTCAAGACACATATGGAAGAAGGATTCTCTTTATTAACAATAATGAAATAGTTCAGATTACAACCCAATGCCTGAGACAAGGACTCCTCTGCAACCAAAGGATTCTGAGTTCCACTGCTCCAAATACTTCTGTATAAACTCCACCAGCATAACTTTTCTCTCCAAGTGTATATCTCAAACACCCTCCCCAAGGCCTGTATTTATACTTGGTGAAATAAGGCAGTTTCAAAGGTTGAGGAGGTTGAGACAGTTAAGGTGATTAAGGTTAAGTGCTTAACTAATCTCAAGTAATCGCATATTTTTATTTTTAGTGTCAAAGGGACATGTACATGGGTAACAATACTAGCAAGTCGCGTATGACACACGAGTTGTGCTAAGGGTAACCAGCGTACACATCTGTACGCAAGATGCAACAACCGATACTCGCGTACAACACGCGAGTTGCATGTCTAAAGAGTCGCGTACAGGACTTGACATAGCTAAAGGGTAAAAATAACCAGCAGGATGGATGATGAATGTAGTTCTTAATAATCCCATATATAGTGTTTTGGGCAACCATCAATCCATAAATGTCTTTTTGTGTGCCAACATGAGAGATGTCGGCACTCGGATGGAGAGGTGTCGTTCAGGTGGATAACACACTTCTATAAGGAGAATAGGATACAGTGTATTGCTTTTAATTTTGAGGTTATACATTATAAAATGCTTTTGGATTTGCTCAATCATTCTCAAGATTAACTAGAGATGCTGCAACCCCAAACCTCACCTCCATACAAGATAACGGGAGTGACTAAAGTTTCAAATAGGAACTTATTTTTATCCCACATCACAAGGTTTGCTGCTTTACAATTATTTTAGAGACCAAAGTAAGCTTTCCACCCTCCATTAATATTTTTCTCAATGCTATAGTTCCAGTTGAGCCTGTGATGAATATCAATTCCTAGGTATTTGTAAGAACATACTTCCTCTAGGTTGTTATTGTCATACACAAAATTAGTGTAAGTGTCATTCTTGGATTTCATAATCATAACTTTTGTTTTGTCAGTGTTGATAGTTATACCCATGGAAGAGCATAAATACTTAAGAATTTGTAGTTGCTTGTCAATATCATATGGACACCTTGCCAGAAGAACAATATCGTTAGCATAGATAAGAAGGATGATAACTATTCCAACTAAGAACGTGCCAACACAACCTACTTCTTCTAAACAACCTTCTAGCTTATCGATGTAAATGCCAAATAGGGTAGAGGAGAGGGGGCAACCTTGTTTAACTTCGATGTTACACTTAATATCTCTCGACCACCCCTCGTTGCTCTTAAACTTGACGATTACATTCTCGTATAACCTTATTGCGGCAGCTCTCAACTCAAAAGGAACCTGTAGCTCTTTTAATCTATTCCATAGGTTATTTCTAGGTACCATATCGAAAGGCTTTCTAAAGTCGACAAAGCAACAAAAGAGATTGGATTTATCATTACGAAACTCCTCCATAATGATCTTAAGCGTAACGAGGTGGTCAATTGTTTAGTGTTTTCTTCTAAAACCTGCTTGGCCTTTAGCCCGCTTACCTTCACTTTCAAGCCATTTGTTGATCTTCTTTTTCAAAATAATACCATATAACTTGGCTAAGAGGGGGCTAATCATAATTTTCCGATAATTAGAGGGGTTATTTGTATCCCCAATTTTAAACATAGGGATAATGAGGCTCCTATTCCAAAGTTTAGGGAACCCTTGCTTGACTGCTTGATTGAATAGCTTATGGATGTGAGGGATGAGGACAGGACCTCCAACTTTTAAAAATTCTGCCTGGTAACCTTCAATGTCCTTAGCTTTTCCATTAGCCATACGCTTAACTCCAAAATCTATGTCTTCTAAAGAGAAAAATTCTACCATTATGAGTAGGGTTTCAAAGTTGTCTATGACATTGGAGGATTCATAAATATTTTTAAGATAGAAATTCCACTAGTATAAAGCAATTCTATATATATATTAAATTCTTCTTAACTATTAAAGAAAAAAAAAGAAGCATAGAATTAAATTACTAAATTGAGAATGTAAAAGCCTAGCAATACATACCTAGTTCAATACATATATACCTAGTTCAATATCTAATGCGAAGAAAACAGTTACATTCTGTCTTAATTGCAAATGTTCAGCTATAGTGATTGATGCGAACCCTTCAAGGAGTGGAGGTATTGAATGAAATGATTGATGTACAGGTCCTGGGATCGAACGCTGCCAAGAATTTGATTCTTAAATAGATTTCCCATTTCATGGGCCTTCCACCTCGCCTCTTTGCCTCCTCCTTCCTGTAGCAAAAGTGCCCGCACAACTTTGCAGATCTCGTCCCGGTCGAGCGAGCCATTGGTTCGCTTTTGAACCTCTAACTTGATTTCCAATTTGTGAACAACCAATCTGGAATTGAGGCACTGATCCAAGTGCATGCGCAGGGCAACGATAGGCACCCTAGAGCTCATGGCTTCCATCAACGAACCCCATCCACAGTGACTCAAAAACCCTCCAGTCGAAACATGCAACAATATCTCCCTCTGCGGAACCCAATCCCCTTCCACAAGCCCCCTTTTCTCGATACGCTCTTGGAATCCTTGGGGCAGCCAAACCCCAACTTCATTTTCATCGGGGTGTGAGGAACCTACAGCAAAAAAGTAATCAAAACACACGATATAGCAGCAGAACTCAGAATCACTTTTATATTAATCGCAGGCCACTTCGAGGGGGCAACCTCGTTTGAGCAAGCTTAATACAAAATAACTTCACGGTGGCTTCCTTGGCCTCAACACACACTTATATATTAAAAATAGGTGCCAATACCATGGGTCAAAACCATGGGCCAATATAAACTATGGGCGCCAATACTATGGGTCAAAACCATGGGCCAATATAAACTATGGATCAACAAATACTACAGGCGGCTTACAAAGAATATGCGCCTCACAACAATAACACAAAATCTGGATCAACAATTACTATGGGACAACTTACAAAGCATATGCGTCCAACAACAATATACTAACATAGTAAAGAGAGGGATTGACATGGGTTCCTAACATCCCCTCCCCCTTAGAAAAAGCTTTGTCCTCAAAGCTTTAGATGTGGAAATTGTCGCTGTATCTGGAGGAGTGTTCCCACGTAGCATCCTCAGGATGCATTCCGTGCCATGGAATTAAGACCTCTGTGATAGAGCGATAGCAAAGTTGACGAGTGCGCTTATTGAGGAAAGCCTCCGGCTCCAAAAAGATGGATCCTTCATTATCCAGTTTTGGTAAAATAGTTTGGCCTTTGATGTTGGTGCCAAGAACTTTCTTCAGACAAGAGACATGAAATACTGGATGAATGCGGGAAGAAGGCGGAAGTTCCAATTTAGAAGCAACAGGCCCAATCTTCTGAAGAATCCTATATGGCCCATAGAACTTTGGAGCGAGCTGATGATGCCCTTTGAGTTTTAGTGAGGATTTCTTGTAAGGCGGGAGACGAAGAAAAACCATATCACCAGCTTCAAAAGTGCGCTCAGAACGGTGTTGATCAGCTTGTTGCTTCATGCGATTTCTTGCCATGTGAAGGTTTTCGCACAAAATGCGAAGGACCGCGTCAACTGCCTGAACTGGAGAACTGCTGGGGTTGTAAGGAAGAAGAATTGGCGGTGCCGAAACATAAACTGCGTCATATGGAGTCATTTTAGAGGCAGTGCGGTAAGAGGTATTGTACCACCATTCAGCGAGAGGGAGCCACTTTGCCCACTGATGTTGTTGCTCAGAGGAGAAGCAACAAAGATAAGATTCCAAGCATTTATTGATAATTTCAGTCTGACCATCCGTTTGGGGGTGATAACCTGAACGCATCTTCAGTTTGGTGCCAGTGTGGTGAAAGACTTCTATCCAAAAAATGACTGGTGAAAGTCGCATCACGATCCGAGACAATGGAAGAAGGCATTCCATGAAGACGAAAGATCTGGTCCAGGAAAATTTGAGCAATGGAAGAGGCTATAAAGGGATGGCTGAGAGCACAAAAATGACTATATTTGGAGAGGCAATGAACCACAACCAAAATCACAGTCTTCCCTCCATATTTAGGGAGCCCGTCAATGAAATCCATGGAAATATCTATCCATATCTGGGGAGGTATGGGCAAGGGCTCGAGCAATCCCGGAAGGGGTGTTGTTTCACCCTTATTGTGCTGGAAGGTATCACATTCAACCACCATCTATGGAATTTTCCTTTTCATGCCCTACCAAAATAAGGTGCACCGTGCCCGTTCATACGTTTTGAGAAAACGAGAGTGCTCAGCTGACGGAGAAGCATGGAGTTCATAGAAGATAGCTTGTTGAAGAGCTGTATTCTAGGGAAGCACCAAACGACCCTTGTATCGCAGTGAAGCACCATCCCAAGAGTAATGTGGAACAGCAGCAGGGTTGTTTTCCAAGCATTGGATGATGTGAGATAATGAAGAGTTATTGACATAACCCTGCTGAACCGATTGCAACCAATTTGGAACAGGCATAGAAATAACGGAAAGAGAACCTTGGTCATCAAATGTGTGAGAAAGGGAATCCGCCACAAGATTGTCCGTACCCTTCTTATAAGTGATCTCATAGTCATAACCCATGAGTTGGCTAACCCATTTCTGTTGTGCTGGGGTGTATACACACTATTCTAGGAAATATTTCAGACTCTGGTGATCAGTCTGGATGCATAAATGATTCCCTGAGAGGTAGGGTCACCACGTTTGTACTGCATGCAAAATGGCCATCATTTCCTTCTCATATGTAGAGGCAGCTAAATTCTTACCGGAAAGGGATTTGCAGATGAACGCAATGGGGTGTTCATCTTGAAGGAGAACATCACCAAGTCCATTGCCGCGAGCATCACTCTCAATAGTGAAGGGCTTGGAAAAATCGGGCATAGCTAGAACGGGTGTAGTACACATAGCTTGTTTCAGCTTGTCAAATGCACGCTCAGTAACAGGTGTCCATGTAAAAGCATCATTTTTCAACAGCGCAATTAATGGAGCTGCAAGCTTCCCATAATCCTTGACAAATGTGTGGTAGTAGCCAGTCAACCCCAAAAAACCACGAAAGCTCTTGAGTGTCTTAGGAGGTGGCCAATTGTTCATGGCAGTGATTTTGGAAGGATCCACGCAAACCCCTTGTGCTGAGATAATGTGCCCGAGATACTAAACTTCCTTTTTGGCATGGAGATGATGATCAAAGAAAAGTTCAATTACAAGAACCAGAGGCTGGAGATGTTCAGCCCATGTTTTACTGTAGATGAGGATATCATCAAAAAATACCAGAATGAATTTCCGCAAATAGGGCCTGATGTTGGGAGGAATGCTACCAGGGAGGAGCTGAATACGATGGTCCTCTGGTCGTGAAGGTGTAAGTCCCACTGGTTCAGCAAAAACACCTGTATAGTGATCTAGAATTTGTTGGAGATCCAAAGGAGTAGTGGGGGCCGCTGATGGTTATATTTGAAGGGAATGGAGCTGAGCAATGACACCATGGGAACTCTTCTTAAGTATTTTTTCCATGCGATGTGAACTGATGATGCTGAGAGACCCTGGTTGTAAGCCTTTCAATGTGTTCTTGTGTCCATCGGGGGAGAACTACATCCAAAGTTCAGGAAAATCCCATAATATGGGGCCAAGTGTGCGCAGCCATTGAGCGCCAAAAACCACATCACATCTGCCTAAGGT
>LPNX010699162.1:0-144952 GCA_001517045.1 Pseudotsuga menziesii | reverse complement strand
TCTTCTTCTTCTCTCATTATGCTAATTCTCTACAATTCTTTGTGAGGTTGATTGTGTGCTTAGATCCTTAGCCAGTTTATGAAATTCCTTATGCCATCAAGTCCTTAGAATTTCTACAAGGTCAAGGAAAACATGTCAGAGCGGAGGTTATAATCTCCCATAGAGATATGCACATTACGACACTTCCCTTTGCAAGGTAAGGTGCCCCCATTGGCAACCATGACTTCAAAGTTGGAGCAAGGATGGATAAAACAATCAGCTTGTTTGGCGATCCGAGGGTCAATGAAATTATGAGTGCTGCCAGAATCAATGAGTATTGTAAGAGGAAGCTTCTTGAAGTAACCACGTACCCGCATTGTTTGGGGGGCAGTGACTCCAGCTAAAGCATGGAGGGATATCTCGGGTTGGTCGTCCTGAGATGGAGGGTCAGTAGGCGGCTCCTGAGTGTCAACCAGAGCATCCATTACATCGGCAACTTCTTTACCAATTTCAGAGGCAGGTGGAGAATCCACATCCAAGAGATAGATCTTTTGTTGAACACATCGATGTCCCCGACTGAATTTCTCATCACAATTATAACAAAGCCCTTTTTCTCTGCGTTCCTGCATCTCTGTTTCAGACAAATGCTTGATTGGAGGTGAGCGAGGAGCTGGCGGAATGGGAGGTCGTTGAGAACCCATATTTCAGAAGGGAACAAAAGAGGAGTTGGAGCGCTGTTGGGCTGCCATCTTGTCTTCTGCCAACTTAGCCAACCCCAGGGTTTCCATCATTGTGTTGGGACTAAACATTTTGACCTCAGAGCGAATTGCATCCTTTAGACCACTGATAAAATAACTCTGGTAGAAGTCATCAGGTAATCCTTCAGTGTGATCAGCTAGTTTCTCAAACTCAGTTTGATACTCTTTCATAGTGCCAGTTTGGCGAAGTTTTGTGAGAGCTCCGGTGAAGTCATCAAAAGCACTCGGACCAAATCGGTGAAAAAGGAGCTGGTAAAAAGCAGGCCATTTTGGCTCTTCATGAGCCTTGATGTACCAACGATACCATTGAAGAGCTTCCTGTTCCAAATGAAAGGAGGCAAGTGGAACTTGGTGGACATCAAAAGTATTATGAAGGCTGAAATACTATTCTGCATGATAGATCCATCCAATCGGATCAGTACCATTGAAGATCGAAAAATCTAGCTTCGGACCGCGAAAATTGCTGGAAGAAGAGAACCCATTGGTTGATGAAGACTCAGACAGTCGTCTAGTGTTCATAGCTGCATGCTCAATATGGAGACCGAGAAATTTTTCATCTAGTTCCTGGAGTTTAGCTTGGATGGCTGCAAGTGCTTCCTCCATGATTTTTGCTCCTGTGCGGGTGACAACCATAAGCAGGAGATTTTTCAGGAAGAGATTTGCAACGGCGCGGAAGTGATCGGCAACGGGTGGATCTGCAACGGCGTGGAACTGACTGGCAACAGTTCTGGACAGAGGAAATCTGCAATTGTGCAACTGAAGATAGATATGGACCCCAGGTATGTGCGGCTTCCTATCGGTTCAAGGGATTCACTCGGCCACCAATGCTGTCTGACGGCTTGCGTATTGGGGTAGCACCCCTCACTCCACGGCTCAGGTAAAACTGATAACCGCTTGGCCACAAACGACAGCTCTTGGTTTACCTCACAGGTGGGAACTAGTCAATCAGGTAGGGGTCGTTGCCCTTTTCGCTTGCAGGTCCTCTCAATGGGCCAACTACTTCGGGGTTCCTGTGGTACTCCTCACAATGATTTTTAGGGCTTATGCCCAAGTACTTCCCACAATTAAGCGGAGAGGGATTATTCCCAGATCTGAACCTGCAACAGAAAAAAAAAGAAATTGGGCAGAAATTCCACCCAATGTTCAAAAACCGGATCTATATTGCTCAGAATTGCTATTATAGCATATTTCCGGAACTGGAACAACCACTCTTCTTCTACCCATGAAATCGGAATAGAAATCTGGGCACTCGGTCAGAAGATTTTCTCGCCGCAATTTCCGCAGCCGTCACCGAAATTCTGAAAAATTGCGGATTTTAAATCCGCGATATCTCCACTTTTAGAACTCCAAATGAGATGATTTTTTTTTGAAACTACGTATTTTTGAAAGAGGAATTCAGATATACAATCTGTTTCTTCTGATTTTGTGTAGAAAGTTTCAGAAATTTATCTGAAAGTGGCCGCCCAAAAAAAAAAAATTCCCACTTGTGCCAAGGAAAGTGCTTTCATACCAAATGTGAGGAACCTGTAGCAAACAAGTAATCAAAACACATGATATAGCAGTAGAACTCAGAATCACTTTTATATTAATCGCAGGCCACTTTGAGGGGGAAACCTCCTTTGAGCAAGCTCAATACAAAATAACTTCATGGTGGCTTCCTTGGCCTCAACACACACTTATATATTAAAAATAGGCGCCAATACCATGGGTCAAAACCATGGGCCAACTATGGGCACCAATACTATGGGTCAAAACCATGGGCCAATATAAACTATGGATCAACAAATACTACAGGCGGCTTACAAAGCATATGCGCCTCACAACAATAACACAAACTCTGGATCAACAATTACTATGGGATGACTTACAAAGCATATGCGTCCAACAACAATATACTAACATAGTAAAGAGAGGGATTGACATGGTATATACTAACCATTACTTGAACCACTGTAAAATAAGTTTGCAATTTCAAAGATTTGTTTTAAAATGTGAACATAAAATGGTATTATATGTGATTTTACTATTGGACATAAAAGGTTGCTTTCATGTGTAGATAATAATAATAACAAACTAAAAATATAAGAGTAGGTTTAGTAATAGTTAATGTTTTCTTGGTTTATGGATTTATCATTATTTGTTATTTTTGCATTTTGGTGTTTTGTTGTTTTAAGGCAACACAAACTTAGAATGGACAATTGTAAATGGTTATGTGTAAGTTTATAGAGGCTATAGATGATATTGAAGAGTTGATGTGATTCCATAAGAGAAGAATAGCTATATGTTACTGCAAAGAAAATTGTAATCTCCATTTCCATCTTTGAATAACAATAAGACTGATACACTTGCTTTGTGGATGTTTCGTTCTCGATGGTTTTACCACGTTAAATATTTGTGTTCATTATTATGTGTTTTCCATTATTCTTTGTTTAGTTTATTTGATCCCTATATTTTTTAAGCTTTCTTTATAACAAGTGGTATCAGAGCCGAGTTACTGGAGATCGAGGCGAAGAACTGAATCATAGTCCAAGATTGAATCCGGTTGCTTGAGAAAATGGCCAAGATAAAAAGTGTGAAGTTTGAGGTGGAGAAGTTCAACAGGAAGATAAATTTTGAGTTATGGAAACCCAAAATGAAATATTTTCTCATGCACAAGGGCTGCAAAAATCCTTGCTAGGAAAATAAAAAAGGCCAGTGAACATGTTGAATGAAGGATGGGAGGATCTAGAATTGACAGCCCTCGGTACCATTCGGCTGTGTTTAGCAGATGATGTATTTTTTATCATTGTTGAAGAATATTCGTCAGTAGGGTTATGGTGAAATGTCCCTTTTTTGAAATTTTAAAGAATAGTGCAATTCGGGCAAAATTTGAGCTTAACTAGTCATGACTCTAGAGGGTTCCAACTTTCACCAAATGGTCCCAAATTTGAAAGGATATGGTATGGTGAGTCTTAAAACATCCCAAGGTGGTTTATAGATACTTTTTATCAGTCTTTAGACCTCTGCAATCTTTTTTGTGAATAATGAAAAAAAGATCAAAATTACTAGGAAATTGTGTTCAAATCCCCCCAAGGGTGATGGCCAAACTAGCTCTCCAAATCAAGTATGACCCTCCCAAATTTAAGAAAAGAGTATGGGAATGAGTACTATATATTAATGAATTTCCTTTATCATGTTTATTAAGTTCTGTAAATGGATTATGGTCTACAACATTTCTAGGGTAAATTTCAGTGAAGTTGCTTATGGGGAAATTTCATAACTAGCTCGATTTTGACATATGAAAGGTGGAGTTAAAGGTTAAGATAAGGATGTGACATATAGGTACCATATATAGAATACCAATGGATTCCATAATAGTATTAAATACCATAGAAATCCATTCATACAATTCTGGTATATAACTCATTCAGGATGGGGATCAAATACATGAAAACTGGTGAATTAGTAGCATGGAATTGCAAGAGTTTCACATATCGATTTATTGGATTTCAACCCACAGAACATAGGGACATGAAATTACAGAGTAACACATAATATATTTCTGTCACAAAATTATCAAACACATATAACATCCCTCATACAAATATGATACAAGACTCCTTCAAGATTGAAGCTAAAGTCATGGAAACTAGTGATTCAATGGCACGGGAATGCAATCTTTTCACAGATGATTTTATTGGATTTCGACCCATATAGGATACAGATATTAAATTATAGAGTAAAGAATCATATATGTCTTTATTAACATCATACACCTCATATAATATCCTTCATACAGATTTGGTATAAAACTACTTCAAGATTGAATCCAAATCCATGAAGACTAGTGATAAAAGGGCATGAGTATGGAATCTTTTCATACATGTATCTCTGATATTTACACTTATATAGAATGTGTACATAATATTAAATATCCATACATCATATATTGATTCCCCATCATCATAAAACTTATACAAATTTCCTCATACAAATATGATATAAAGCTACTTCAATATTGAAGCCAAATCCATGAAAACTAGTTATTCAAGAGCATGGGGAATGCTAGCCTTTCATACATGTATTTCTAATATTTTGACTTATATATCACATGGATATGATATTATAGATCCATACATCATAGATCAAAGCTTTGGCATCAACCATCCTCAACAAGGCACAAGAATCACTCTGGCAAGTGTGCCATCAATTGTGAGTGCAGGGAAATGGAGAAGAAGGAATGCGAGAATAGGGAGCTAGATGAGAATTCGATTGTAGGACCTTCAAACTGCAAATAAAAATTCTTAATTAATCTCCATTGAGAGTTCTGAACAGCCTCTCCATCAACCAACTTGGAAAGGAATCCAAGTCCCTCGAACATGGTTCACTATTAGGGTAAGTGTGCACTCACCATGCAATGGACAAGCAAAATCTCTCCAAAAATTCCAAAGGCCAATTAAGAAATGATAAAAATATTTTCTCCTTCCTCATGAAATCCTTTTATTAACTTCATTATGCCTCCTAATTTTGAATTTCACTCCATGAGCTTCCTCCAATTCATCTTAGTGGTTTAGTAACTCTCATGACACTTGTCTTCCTCTTCATGCTCCAATTCTTTCCCCAATTCGAATGACCGCCTCTAACCCCAAAATTAGACCTCTTGGTGGATAATTTTATCCTTGACATTTCATATTTTTCATATGTCAGCAATCAGGTCTGTATTTTTCATACTTTTCATTGACTTTTCCATTATTTGTTGTCATAGAGTGCATACAATCTCCTTCCAAGTGGCACACCTTGTCTTCTAGTCTCTTCCTCTTCCATGGGAGTTACCCTCCTTTACAAATACGAATTCCTTGGATAATTATATTATATTTGACACCACATTACAATCCAATAATTTTACATTACCCATTTGTTCGAATTTGGATGAATATCATGCCAAGTGTGCAGGGAATCTGGTCCCCCAAAGACTTCAAAAGCTTCTAAGTGTCTTCATGAACCCATGCCACATTATTTTATTAGAATTTATCATTGATGTGACCCATTTAAACATGAATATGGTAAAATAATGTCCTTTTGGGTCCCATAGACCCTTGTTACAAAATTTACGTCTCCATCTCAACCTATGGAACTAGTAGGTTGGTGAAAAATTATTTGCAAATAGTCTTATTTGGAAATTATTTAATTGGGGACATGAAAAATCCTCCCCACTCAAGATTTCTTGTCCTCAAGCAATTCCAAGTTTGTATGCTGAAAAAAAATTATATTCCCAAGTGGAATCCTCTTTTGGTACTCCTTCCCTTGCACCAAGTGCTCTCTTATGGTTCTGCTCATTGATTTTCTTTAGCTGCAACTTGAGTAGTGGCATTGATGTACTGCAATTTTTTGTTCCCAAAAGTAAAGAGATGTGGATTTTGTATATTGATATATCTTGTAACATCGCCACTAACACCAAAAATATTAATCAAATCCATAAAAACCATTTTTTTGCAAATAATCTTTACCTCCATATTTTATAAACCTTTTCTAAACTTTCACCCCTTTTTGCTTCTGTATAATTCTTTGAAGTTGGTGTTGAGTTACCAAACTTTGAGTTTCTTAGTATTCCAATAAAATTTCAATTAGGAACCACCATTATTGTTGCTTCACTACTCCAATTACAATAATCTTCTCAAGTAGTGAACAAATCTCCAATGCTGCTTGTTGCCCCCACAATTGAAACCAATGAGACCAAAAATGATCCCAGGGTCCCATTTGATCCTGATACATGCATGGTGTGAAATGTCTATGATGGAATGCCATGAAAACCAATCATGTGAAAATTTAATCCATCTCCCAAAAGGTCTTGCACATAGGAAACTGGAACACTGCTTTGCAAAGATGAACTCAAACAACTAAAGGTTGGTTTTCTTTCTCAAACCAACAACCGAACTGCTACTCCAAGTGAGATGAAACCAAGCAATGTCAGGATCCCATTGCTTGTATTGCACCCTTCCAAACATAATTAGTACAAAATATATATCATGAAAGTACATAAAAACATCATAGAAATGCACATCAAGAAGGCACCTCATCAAAGAATTATGAAAGTGCTTGTACATCCAAGTAAGTAGATCACCATGTGGCCCATACACACGCGCATCAAGTATTCTATCAGATCTTCCCCAACGACATAGGTGAGGATCCCATGTCCCATAATGCTGCTCCAAAAATATATAATGTGCATCAATATAATCAGCCATTTTTTCTTTCATCCAAGAAGTGAATGAAGAACCTCCACCAAAATATGAACCAAATAAGGAGCAAAGAAAACATGAAGACTTCAAGTGGCTCAAAGAATTCTCATCAATACACCCATGAATATGCATATCATCATGAAATAGCAGAGTATGTTTATGCCAACAATAATGTTCTTCAATCATATATCTCTTCACCCAAGTGTGGGATGAAGTTGCTCCAACATCAAATGGACTAGGAAAGGAGCAAGGAAAATCATGGGTCTCAAAGTGACTCAAGTTAATACCATAGGTGCATCAATTTGGATGTGTATCATCATAATGTGAAAATGGATGTTGTTGCAAATGTAAATAATATGGTTCTCTAATCATGTCATCATCAAAAGGATAGATATAAAGTCCATACTCTTCATGTGGCAGCATAAAAAAGAAACCTTTCACCCATACTTCATTAGGATGAATGCTGTAAAATTTGGAAGTTTAGGATGTAGGAGAAAGAACCAACTCACCCAAAGGATTAAAAAGTGAAAAATGTTCATCATGTGAAGGATACATAAGGGCAGGAACATGCGCCTCCATAAAAAATGTAAAAATTTTGCTGTAGGTTGTTTCCAAGGTAGTGTAATCATGCACTTCTTCAAAAAGTGTTCACCCATCTTCAAGAGGAAACTAGAGTTCCTATTCCATCGCAACTAGTGATTTTATCTCATCAAGATCATCATCAAACACATACAGAACCTTCAATTTTTTATTTTTCTCATGATCCATCATGTCATGAGAATCCTCCAAGTAATCTACCATATGACAATATGAAACATAAGAGGAAGAACAAGTATCTTGCAACCTCTCATGAAGTTGCTCATTTTGAATTTTGAGCTTATGAATAACCTTATTATTATTCAAGTATGCTTCATGTAACCATTCATTAAGCTCAATCAAATTGTTTCTATAAAAAATATAAGACATGAAATTACCTTTAATGTTGCACATTTCTCTTTGAATCTTTTCCATGTCTTCAAGGTAGGATGTGTAACGACGTCCCCGACCCTCCAACCGACAAAGAGGATGCTACCACTGCTGCTATATACCTGGTAAACTAGTCCAATGAACATACACATAAAAAATTGAAATGCTTTGAACTAAAACATGCATACATTATCACCATATAGCGCAATCAAAACCATACATTTAAGCATTTAGCATGTTCATTGTAATTCATTATCAAATGTAATTACAGGGATTTAAACACAAGAATACTTATCTTATGAAGAAGAATGCCCCACAACCAACTATGTAACTGCAACGTTCCACCCAACCATAGGCCAGTGTGCTCCTTAATCTCTCAGCAACACTGCCACCCTTGAGTTGGGCATGATTCCCATAAGGAATAATAAAACTAAGTAGGCTCACACATAGCCAAAGATATGTCAAGACTCATCCAAGCCAACATGGCTGGGTTTATCAGGCCAAGAGTACAAAACAACACATAACCAAGCCAACAAGTTGGGTTTATCATGTTATCAAAAGATGGAAGCACCGTCTACTAAGCTAGTGGGCTCACTGAAGAGCTAAGGATGCATACATCAGAACTAGCTTGACTCCTAAGACATCCACACACACCCAACACAAGGAATCATTCTCTTCTCTGTTGCACAGTCCCTCAGAACATGACTTCCCTTCCAATGCTATTCAGAGGGTGTAAAGAAGAGAGCCATCCCTCTATCTTTGTCTATGAGGCTCCTGCAAAACACTAGGTTTGTAAAGTAGACTCCTTTCCACTCCTACACGGTCCAAATACCAATTGCATACATAACAATATACACACTTTCTGGGTTGAGGAAAATAGTTCGGCCACAAAATTAATGGCCAAGGAGGGTAAGAACAACCAACTAACAAAAAATTGTATCCCAGGGACGTTTTGGCCCTAACATGGCAAAAAACAAAATCAACAGCAACATCTAAGAGGATGTGGCCTCTCCTCTAAATTGCTGGGAAACACAAAAATGATTTTCAGCTGGGAAAAGATTGGGGAAAAACAACAGAAATCATTGGGGAAGAAACCCAACCACAAGAACATCACAAAAATGAAAATCTCAGCCTCTAGAAAAATGAAGAACGATTGTCCACATGAGGAAGAAATACACAACAAATGCAAAATCATGGATTTCACACTCAAGAAATTCCCAGCTGCTTGAGGGAGCCCCAGTGTGGGTGAATGATGACGAGGAAAATGCCCAGGAAGCCAAATCATGAAGGAGAGACATACCACAGGAAAAATCATAGAGGTGAAACAACTCCCAAGCCTCCCTGCGTGAGCCAAAAATGAAGAACATGGATGTATGGCAGGATGGCATATGTTTTTGGGAATTTTTCTTGCTAAGGAAGTCAAAACATGTTTTTAAAAAATGGGTCCTCTGCCTAATTCGAATTTTTTCCCATGCTCTTCCCACTCCATGCAATAACTTACTCAACCACATTCTGGCAGAATTTAATTATTGGGTGAATGAGACAAGAAAGGTAGTTGATTATTTCATGGGTTCTCCCTTTGACATTTGTCTTTTCCCCATTGGACCCAAAAGTTAAATATTCCCACCTCCTTATCCTTAGGAAATCATGCCCCCATCTCTTTTAATGTTGCATAGACATAGCCGGTTGTGGGTATTTTAATTAAAATTCATATTTACATGATGCCAAAAATTATAATGTGCCGGATAGCACGATATACCATCAACAATGATTTTAATCGTCGGAACATAAAACATTAAATCGATGGTGGGGATTTTTTCTTTAGCTCCACACCATGATTAATTACAATATATACATCATATACATTTAATGCAAATGGTGTTGAAACCAGGGTGTTACATTCCCCTCCCCCCTTCAATAGCACTATTCTAAGTGCTTTACAAAATTGAACAAAATTCTACACTGGTACTACCTCAATGTTCTGTAGAATTGAACAAAAATGGATGTGCCAATCGCATGGCATCCTCCATCTCCCATGTAGCCTCTTCAGGACCGTATTGCTCCCATTGCACCTTTACCTGTCGTATGGCTTGGTTCCGGAGCATTGTGACCTTCCTATTGAGGATGCGCATTGGCTCGATTTGGAACTCTCCCTTGGGTTACACCTAAATCACATC
The DNA here is from genome assembly GCA_001517045.1 of Pseudotsuga menziesii. NCBI lineage: Eukaryota > Viridiplantae > Streptophyta > Pinopsida > Pinales > Pinaceae > Pseudotsuga > Pseudotsuga menziesii. Next base: position 134,854 of record LPNX010699162.1, on the reverse strand, counting down.
CCAATTTATCACATGGTTAGGATCATGCACATATTTCTTAAGCAAAGAAACATGAAAAACATTATGAGCTCTAGTGCTAGCAGGCAATGCAAGTCTATATGCAACCGGCCTTATTCGTTCACGCACTTCAAATGACCCACAATATCTTGGTGACAGCTTGGCACAAATTCCAAGCTTCAAGGAACTCTTCTTTTCCCTCACTCTAAGGTAAACATGATCCCCAACACTGGAATCTCTGTTCACCCTATGCTTATCTGCATAGCTTTTCTTCCTGTCTTGGGCTGCTTTCAGATTCTGTCTGATCTTTACAACCTCTTGCTCCATTTCCTTGGGAAATTTTGGACCAAGCACAACCCTGTTCACTGGATTATCCCAAGTCACTAGTGTCCTGCACCTCCTGCCATACAAATATTCATACGAACTCCTCCCCAAGGATGCTTGCTGTCCATTGTTATAAGAAAACTCTACCAAGTGTAAATAATCTTCCCACTTGGTTGGTTTATCTATCATATACATGCAAGGCATGTATTCAAGCACCTGATTCACTCTCTCTGTCTGCCCATCAGTTTGAGGATGGTAGACAGTGATGAAGTTTAACTTTGTACCCAAATCTGCAAACAACCCCTTCCAAAAATTGGAAGTGAACTTGACATCCCTGTCAGAGACTATTGCCTTAGGAAATCCATGCAATTTGAAAATATCCGTCATGAAGATATTTGCAATGTCATCAGTATTATGTGTGGACTTAACTGATATGAAATGTGCTTCTTTTGTCAACTTGTCCACCACAACCATGATGGAATCATGCTGTCTCCAAGTCATTGGTAATCCTGTAATAAAATCCATGGAAATAACTTCCCATTTCCATTATGGAGCTGGCAAAGGCTACAATAAACCTGCTGGGTGTTGATGCTCAACCTTTATTTGCTGACATTTCATGCACCTTGAAATATATTCAGCCATGTCCTTTTTATTCTTGGCCAAAAGTACTGCTTTTTGGTTGTAGCAATTGTCTTCTGATATCCCGGGTGACCAGAATATGGAGCTTGATGGATTGCATCCATAACAAATCTCCTCAACTCTACTACATTTGGAATATAAATTCTACCTTTATAAGTAAGAAGTCCATCTTCTTCCAATTTATATCCCTCATACCTCTTCTCAAGACTTTTCTGCTGCAATTTGTCTTTTACCTACACATACATTTCATCTTCAACATTATGACTAACAATCTGCTGTCTCAAATCTAACTAGAAAATACTAAGAGATGCCACATGCATTTCTTGCACCTTCCTACTGAGTGCATCAGCTAGCTTATTCTTATTTCCTTTTATGTGTTTGATTTCAAAATCAAACTCACATAAAAACTCCAGCCATCTAGCTTTCCTAGCATTTATAGTAGGCTGATCAAACAAATAATTCAGACCACAATGGTATGTCCTTAGCTCAAATATTCTTTCCATCAAGTAACGCCTCCACATATTGAGAGCATGTACTATGGCTGCAAGTTCTATATCATGAGTGGCATAGTTATTCTCGTGCTCCTTCAGCTTTCTTGATTCATAACATATCACATGGTTATCTTGCATAAGGAATCCTCCAAGCCCTTATCAGCATGCATCAGTATACACCACAAAATATTTTTCTGGGTCTGCAACTTTCAATACTGGTGCATTGGTGAGAATATTCTTCAACTGCTGGAAGCTTTCTTCACACCTCGGTGTCCATTTAAAATTTATCCCCTTCTTTTGCAAAGAAGTGATGGCATGTGCAACTTTGGAGAGTTCTTCAATGAATCTCCTATAGTATCCTGTAAGTCCCATAAAAGATCTTACATCTGTCACATTTCTTAGAGAAGGCCAATTCATAATGGCATCAATCTTTTTAGGGTCCACAGATATACCCTCTTCTGAGATAATGTGACCCAAATACTGAATTCTATCTCTATAAAAGTCACACTTGCTCAACTTTGCATACAAATGATGCTCCTTGAGCAACTGTAATGTCAATATCAGATGCTCTTCATGCTCTTCCTCGTTCTTAGAATAAATAAGAATGTCATTAAGGAAAACAAGAACAAACTTGTCCAAATACCTGCTGAAGAAAATGTTCATAAGGCACATAAATGTAGCTGGTGCATTTGTGAGACCAAATGGTACCACTACAAACTCATAATGTCCATACCTTGTTCTGAAGGTTGTCTTATGAATGCCTTCATCCTTGATTCTCACCTGGTGGTAACTAGACCTCAAGTCAATCATGGAAAATACCTTTGCTCCTCTCATTTGATCAAAGAGGCAATCAATCCTAGGAAAAGGATATTTGTTCTTCATAGTGAATTTGTTCAGCTATTTGTAATCAATACACAACCTGAGTGTACACCCTTTCTTCTTTATAAACATAACTGGTTCTCCCCAAGGACACACACTTGACCTGATATACTTCTTCTCCAACAATTCTTGCAGTTGCATCTTCAACTCTAGCATCACTGGTGTACTCATCCTATAGGGTGTCTCAGACACTAGTGCTGCTCCTGGAATCTCATCAGGAAACACATCCCTGAATTCCTGCAACACATGAAGTCCTCCAACCTAGGAGTTCCATTCCCTGTTGCCTCCAAAATATGAGCTGCATACAACTGACAACCTTTCCTACAAAATTTCTTCAACTGCATTGTTGAAATCTGCCTTACAGAAATCACCTTGGGAATGCCTTTCATAATCCTTGAGTGGCCTTCTTCATCCAAGCACTCAAAAGCCTTATTATAACAGTCAAGCTTTACTCTGTGAGATTCTAACCAATCCATTTTGATAAGAACATCATAGGAACCAAGTGGTATAAAATTCATATCTACTCAAGTGACCAATCCATTCATGACCAATGGACATTTCTCTACCACTTCACTAACCTTTCTCTTAGTTACAGTGGCTATCAACCAAGATTTTCTATGCTTTACTTTCTTAAAAGCACAAATCTCCACTACTCTAGGAGTAATGTAATTGTGAATAGAACCAGGGTCAATCAAAATAGAAACAAATTGATCAACAATCTTACCTACAACTTCAACCACAATTGACTGGTGATCTACCTAGCGGTCTTCCAGTGCTGCATAAATCCAAGGGACGACCCTTGCTACTTGACCCACTGTTTCTGCTTCTTAAATTTTATAAGCTAGCCTTGTACCCTCATTCTTGAGTGGAAAATTCTTGCGCATGTGGGGTCCTCCACATTTCCAACATTGCAGTGGTCCCCTATTCTACTATGGATCTTTAGGCTTTTCTCCCATCGCTCTAGCTAGCTGCTTCTTAACTTGTGATGGTTGCTTCTGCTGATTCCTGAAGTTAGAAGGTTTGAAACCTTTCTTCCTTTGGTTAGAATTCTCATTATTTTTGTTCTTCCATGTCTTATGATAATCAGCCTTACCTTTTCTTTCTTCATAGCAATACTTAGCATTCCTTATTGCTTCTTCAAGAGTTCTAGGTTCATAAAACTCAATTCTGTCTCTGTAAGACTGAGGCAATCCACTCAGGAAACGCTGGATCTTAAATTTCTCATCTTTGATATACCTGACATACCTCAATAGTTCCAAGAAATTATTTGCATACTCTTCCATAGTCTGCTGTCCCAACCTCAACTCATGGAATTCTTTAATCTTATCATCATAGTACCTATCATAGAGGTACTTCTACTTGAAATACTTCTTGAATTGTTTCCACGTAGTTCTTCTTTCATTAACCTTCTTTACTTTTCTATGGTGTTCCCACCAAATGGATGCTCTTCCATTCAAATTGAATATAGCTACCCTTGCTTTCATATTTCCAGAATAGTCTTGGACTTGGAAATACTTCCTCATCCCAACAAGCCAAGCCTCAACTTCTTGACCAGTCTTGACCTCACCATTAAAAGTAGAAGGCCTTGCCTTTTTGAATTCATCTCATGAATTGTTCTTGTAATGTCTCCTCTTATTCCTACGATATGGAGAGCTTGAATCCCCACTAGATTCTTCTGAGTCAGATGCTCTACTAGAAGTCCTTCTTCTTCTAGTAATTCTCTTACTTCCTTCTTGTTTTACTATACCCTGTCCAGAGTCTATCTTTATTTGCAAGTTTGTCAAACTCTACAACATAGAAGCATTCAACTAATGTTATTCTTCCTGGGATTTAATCAAGCTTCTCATGGTAGCTGCAATATTTGGCGGTGTCTCTTGGAATCTCCTTCCATTAGACTCTATGTCATCATTTCCAACTCAAACATTTTCACCCATAACATCTTCCTCAAACTCATAGGGGTTCCATGCATCATTCATGTCATCGATTCTCATCTTGGCCCAACCAAGAATGAATTTTTGAAACTGCTCTATGTGGAGTGTTTCCTTTGAAGGTGACTATAGTTCTGCAAAATGTGTTAATAAACACAACTGTTAGATGCATAATAATCTCATGAGTTCATAATTACTTACCTACATTGGAACATCATATATTGACAACTTTGTCAAAACAAATAATTTTCTTTTCACCAAGAACGAATGTCTTAGGGGATGATGGGGGTCAAGGGGGCATTCCCCCTTATGGATTCCCAACACCACTGTAGGGCGGTTCGAGCGCAGCACCTCTTTTTTTTTTGTAAATATTTGATTTTCGTGCAATTTGGCGCATAATATCGCTGCCATTTTTCACCATTTCAGCACCTCTAAATTCCACTAGAATTCTACTTCTCCACTGAGAAATCCCACTGAAAAAATTATATTTTTCCATCCAATCAGATCCCTTCCCAACAAGTCATCCGATGTATCGGGTCACTGTTGACAATTTTTTCGACACCTCAGCAGATCGATCTTAATTTACCTTCCGACACTTATCGCATTGATCTTCTTCTATCTTCTGACGCCTTATCAGATCAATCTTCCTCTGTCTTTCGATGCCTTATCAAATCGATCTTCCTCTGTCTTCTGATGCATCAGCTCGATATTCCTTTGTATTCCAATGCATCGGCTCTATATTCTTTTCCCTTCCGATGCTTCGGCGGATCGATCTTCTTTTTCCTTCCGAGATGCCTCAAAGAGCTTCTCCCGAGAGACATTGGAAATATTTTCTTGAGACTCCCTATACTTAGAAATTTTTTTCCATTTTAATTCTCCTCTTCCTCTTTCTATCACTGCGTCGGCTCCCTTCATATTTTCTCATCCACAGTATCGACAACCCTTTGGCTAACTGAGCCGACGTATCGGCTGGCTTCAACAAATGTCTTTCGATAATTTTTTTTTTTTCAAAATTTTGAAAATTTTTCTTTCTGTTTTCCTTATTGGTTGGGTCTTGGTTTTTTATTCAATGTATCAGCTCAACCGAACCGAGACCTTCGGCTCCACCCAGCCGAGACCTTCGGCAAAATTCAAACTTAGAAATTTTTTCAAAAAGTTTCTCCCTACTTTGGTTCCTTTGTCGGATGGACTTAGCTTAAGTAATTCGATGTATTGGATGGAATCAGCTTAAGTTATCCGACGTATCCGATGGACTCAGCTGAACTCATCCGATATTTTCCATACTTAGAATTTTTGAAATTCTCCCTGTGTTTCACATTTTTCCTCTACTGGACAGAGGGTAACCTTGCCTCTGTCACTACTTCTTCATGGCCCATTGAGTCCCATGCTATAATAAAGCTCTGATACAACACTGTAATGTCCTTGACCCTCCAACCCTTCGACCGACGAAGAGGACGCTACCACTGCTGTTATCTACTTGGGAAACTAGTCCCTTGAGCATACACATAAAAAAGTGAAATTCTTTGAACTAAAACATGCATACATTATCACCATACAATGGAATCAAAACCATACATTCAAGAATTCAACATACTCATTGTAATTCATTATCAAATGTAATTCCAGGAATTTAAACACAAGAATACTTATCTTATGAAGAATAATGCCCCACAACCAGCTATGTCGCTGCAACGATCCACCCAACCATAGGCCAGTGTGATCCTTAATCTCTCAGCAACACTGCCACCCCTGAGCTGGGCATGATTCCCACAAGGAATAAGGAAACTAAGCAGGCTCACACATAGCCAAAGATATGTCAAGACTAAGCCAAGCCAACACGGTTGGGTTTATCAGGCCAAGAGTACACAACAACAAATAACCAAGACAACAAGTTGGGTTTATTAGGCTATCAGAAGATGGAAGCACTGTCTGCTAAGCTAGTGGGATCACTAAAGAGCTAAGGATGCCTACACCAGAACTAGCTTGACTCCTAACACATCCACACACACTCAACACAAGGAATAATTCCCTTCTTTGCTGCACAGTTTGTTAGGACATGAATTCCCTTCCATTGCTATTTAGGGGGTGTAGAGAAGAGAGCATTCCCTCTAACTCTGTCTATGAGGCTCCTGCAAAACACTGGGTTTGTCAAGCAGACTCCTTTCCACTCCTACACAGTCCAAAGACCAATTGCATACACAGCAATATACACACTTTCTAGGTTGAGGAAAATAGTTCGGCCACAAAATTAATGGCCAAGGACGGTAAGAACAACCCACTAACAACAAATCATATCCCAGGGACATTTTTTCCCTAACGTGGCCAAAAACGAAATCAACAACAACATCCAAGAGGATGTGGTTTTTTCTCTAAATCGTTGGGAAACACAAAAACTTTTTTGCAGCTGGGAAAACATTGGGGAAAAGCAACAGAAATCGTTGGGGAAGAAACCCAACCACAAGGACAACACAAAAATAAAAAATCTCAACCTCCAGAAAAATCAAGAACGACTATCCATGTGAGGAAGAAATACACAACAAATCCAAAATCATGGATTTCACACTCAAGAAATTCCCAGCCACTTGAGGGAGCCCCAACGTGGGTGAATGATGATGAGGAAAACACCCAGGAGCCCAAATCGTGAAGGAGAGACATACCACAGGCAAAATCGTGGAGGTGAAATAGCTCCCAAGCTTCCATGCGTGCCAAAAATGAAGAACGTGGATGTATGGCAAGATGGAATACATTTTTGGACATTTTTCTTGCCAAGGAAGTCAGAACACGTTTTTCAAAAATGGGTCCTCTACCCAATTCAAATTTCTTCCCATACTCTTCCCACTCCATGCAAAAACTAACTCAACCACATTCTGGCAGAATTTAATGATTGGGTGAATAAGACAAGAAAGGTAGTTGACAGTTTCATGGCTTCTCCCTTTGACATTTAGCTTTTCCCCATTGGCCCCAAAGGTTAAATATTTCCCAATCCTTATCCTTAGGAAATCATGCCCCCATCTCTTTTAATGTTGCATAGACATAGCTGGTTGTGGGTATTTTAATTAAAATGCATATTTAATGATGGCAAAAATTATCATGTGTCAGATAGCACAATATACCATCGGCAACGATTTTAATCACGGGAACATAAAACATTAAATCGATGGTGGGACTTTTTCCTTTAGCTCCACACCATTATTAATTACAATATATACATCATATACATTTAGTGCAAATGGGGTCAAAACCGGGGTGTTATAGGATGGAACCTCCAATGAAGAAATTTTCCAACAAGAATTTGACACCAATGCTTTAGTGTCATGTATTATGCTAAGGGACTCATGGATATCCATTTCACTCATCTTCAAAGACCCTTCAATGAAGGATGGTTCATGGGAGTGAACCTCCTCCTCTTCTTCTTGCTTCTTGATTTGATCCACTTCTTGAAGCTCAAGTGGCGATGGGGAAGTTGATCTTGGTTCTTCATTATCTATCACAAGGTATTCATCTTCATGCTTATGATAAATTTGTCTTGCAACAACATTTTCAAATATGATCTCTATGTCACCAACATAGAGTTGTGAGCACCCATCAATAGGTACTCTTTCATAGTTCAATGATCCATCAATAGATTCTCTTTGATTTGCAGAACCCCCATTAGTAAGGATTGTGTTCTTGTATTCACTTTCCTCTTTATGTTCTTCTCTGCAATCACCTTGAGGTAATTGGTTCTCCACTTCATGATTTTCTATTTCTTTCTGTAATGGTGTATCTAGGCTCTTTTCACAAGTATGCTGATTTTTTCTCATTTCATGCTCCTCCAAACTTGTGCATTGGTTATTATTCCTTAATGAGTTCTCATTTTCCTTCTTGTACAAAACTCCATACTTGAGAATATACTCTTGGAAATAATACCTTTCATGAATATCCCATCACAAAGTTTGATACCCCATGGTAGCATGCTTCGATATCATTGGTTGTAATTTCTTCTTCCCTTGGCAAGGGAGGAAGGAAAGAAGGCTTGGTGGGTATATTATGAAACCAATACATCTATGAAAACTTTTATTCAATGGATGGTGTAAATTCATAGGTTCAAGGGCAATTCTCTAATACCACTTTAATTTCCTTTTTTTTGAAATTTCGAAGAAAAGTGCAATTCAGGTAAAATTCGAGCTTAACTAGTCATGACTCTAGAGGGTTCCAACTTTCACCAAATGGTCCCAAATTTGAAAGGATATGGTATGGTGAGTATTAAAAAATACCGAGGTGGTTTATGTATACCTTTTATCAGTATTTATACCTCTACAAACTTGTTTTGGGATAATTACAAAAAGACCAAAATTACTAGGAAATTGTGTTCAAATCCCCCCAAGGGTGATGGGAAAACTAGCTATCCAAATAGAGTATGGAACTCCCAATTTCAAGAAGAGAGTATTGGAATTATTATCAGACATAAATTAATTTCATTAATCATGTTTATTAAGTTTTGCAAATGGATTATGGTATGCAACATTTGTAGGGTAACTTTAAGTGAAATTGCATAACTAGCTCAATTTTGACATATGAAAGGTGGAGTTAAAGGTTCAGATCAGGATGTGAAATATAGAGACCATATACATAATACCATTGGATTCCAAAAAAATATTAAACACCATATAAATCCCTTCATACAAGTCTGGTATACAAATCATTCAGTATGGGGGTCAAATACATGAAAACTAGTGAATTAATAGCATGGAATTGCAAGAGTTTCACATATGGATTTCTTGGATTTAGACCCAAAGAGAATAGGGAAATGAAATTACAGAGTAAAAAATCATATATGTATATCACAAAATCATCAAACACAGATAACTTCCCTCATACAAATCTGATACAAGACTCCTTCAAGATTGAAGCTAAAGTCATGGAAACTGGTGATTCAATGGCATGGGAATGCAATCTTTTCACACATGAGTTTATTGGATTTAAACACACATAGGATATGGAAATTAAATTACAGAGTAATAAATCATATATGTATTTCCCAAAATCATCCAACTCATATAATATTCCTCATACAAATCTGGTATAAAACTACTTCAAGATTGAAGCCAAATCCATGAAGATTAGTGATATAAGGGCATGAATATGCAAGATTTTCATACACGTTTCTCTGATATTTCAGCTAACTGAACATGTTGGAATAATATTACAGAGGCATACATCATATATTGATTCCCCATCATCATAAAAATTACAAATCTAATATAAAGCTACTTCAATGTTGAAGCCAAATCCATGAAAACTAGCTATTCAACAACATGGGGAATGCGAGCCTTTGATACACATATTTCTGATATTTAGAATTACATAGAATATGTAGACGATATTACAGAGACATACATCATAAATCAAATATTTGGAATCAACCATCCTCAGCAAGGCACAATAATCACTCTAACAAGTGCACCATCAATTATGAGTGTGGGGAAATGGAGAAGAAGAAATGCGAGAATGGGGAGATAGATGAGAATTCGACTATAGGACCTTAAACATGCAAATAAAACTCCTTAAGTAATATCCCAGGATATGTATGAATGGCATCTCCATCAACCAACTTGGAAAGGAATTCAACTCCCTTGAAATTGGTTCACTAACAGGGTATGTGTTCACTCACCGTGCAATGGACAAGCAAAAGCTCTCCAAAAATGCCAAAGGCCAATTAAAAAATGATAAAAATATATTCCATACCTTTTGAATAGAATAAATATCATGCGATCTGCCTCTGCAAACTGAAAACATGCAAATACTAGGAAGCTTTAGAATGCAATAGGTCCGAGGATTGGACTGTTTTATAATTTTCTCTAAAATTTCTGCGTAAAGGGTTTGGTAATTTTTTTTACGTCAGTTTCATTTCTGGTGCTTTCAAATCATTGTAGCTGTGGATGCTATAACAATATATAGGCTCTCCACCATTTACAATTTCAGAAGAAATCCCAAACTTGTGCACCTGATCTTCCTCTACGGATTGAAATCTTAGGCGATCTGCCTCTGCAAATTGAAAAACATGTTAGTTTTGCTTCTGGAGCTTCCCCCTCTATGAAATTTGATCTTAAAGGATATTTGTGATCTATGGAATGAAATTTGGTGCAATTTGGGGGAATATAATCAGATTGGTCTCATAGATCCTCACCTAATCTGCCTCTATGAACTGAAATCTCATGCGATATGCCTCTGCAAACTGAAAAACGCATCACATATACTGCTATGCAATCTTGTGTGCTATACTATTGCAATCTTGCATGCTATACTGCTACGATATTTCTGGTATAATTCTTGTCTATACTTTGATTGATATTTCATGCTTTACTGTTGTGATCTTGCATGGTACCTTGCAAACGATATTGCATGCTATCTGGTGTGATATGATTTATTCATGCAATCTGTGATTCGAGGATTGTGGTATTGCATAGAGATATGAAGCCGATATGAATCTATTGCATGTGATTCTTTGTGATCTGATCTATTGATTATGACAACCAACATCTGGCGAGATCAGGTGGGATTCTTTGCTAGAGATCTGGTGTGATTTGATCTATTCATGTGATCTATGATTAATTTCTATTGACGGTTGTGGTATTGCATGCGATCTGAAGGTGTGATCTAATCTATTCATGTGATCTGAATCTATTCTGGTGCGATGTGATTTATTCATTTCTATCGAGGGTTATGGTATTGCATAGAGATATGAAGGTGATCTGAATCTATTGCATGCGATCTGAATCTATCTATTGCATGCAATTTGAAAGCGACCCTAGGCTAATATGAAGGCAATCTGCATGCGTTGATGAGACAAACCCTATGTAATTAATCTCTGTGGGTGACAAACAACATCTTTACATCAGGTGCACATATTCCTTTTTTTTTCTAATACATATCTACTACTCATATATTTCTTTTTGTTCGCAAGTATGAATAATTCATCACATCTACCAAATATTGTCAAAGGTAGACCTAGCAAAATTACTTTACAGAGCCTTTATGAATATATAGATTCATTATAGAAACATAGAGAAGAAAGAGAAGCTAAGCTATGAAGAGAGTTAAAATCCATGCTAGAAAAAAAATTTACATCTTTTGGAGACAAGATACAAAAACCAATAGAAAATAAAATAAAACTATTGGAGAATAAAATGGAGACAATGGAGATTAGATTACAGGTAATAGAAAAACAAAGCCAAAATAAGATCCAAACACCCCAACTAGGAGATGATGGTACTTTAGAAAGTCTTAAAATGAAGGACAAGATTAAAGCACTAGAATAAAAAGTTAATAACAATCTCACCCTAAATAGTGTGGAAGGTAAATTAGATATCAAACCCATTAAAGAGGAAATGAAAAAATTGATAGAATTATACCATGAGTCTAACAAAAGGGATTTGAACCTTGTAATATTCAATGTGAAAGAGGAGGTAGACAAGGATACATTAACCATAGTCCAGACATGATTACATAATAGATTACAAATTGAAACAACATGTCTCACATAAGCAACAAGGTTGGGAAAATTAACTGAGAATAAGGGAGGCCAATCCGGATAAAGGTGAGATCTACTAACAATAAGCATGACATACTTAGTAAAACCTCAAGTCTAAAAGGAACGAGAATATTCATAAATGGAGATCTCATTCCATAAGATCAATCAGAATTAAGAAAGGAGGTTCAAAAGGTAAAATAAGCTAGGAAGGGAGGAAAATGGGCAATAATCAGAAATAGAAAAGCCGTTATCCGAGATAGAAACCAAAAAGATAGTAATAAATAGCAATTGAACATGCTCTGGATTCTTTCTTGGAACTATTGAGGGTTTCCATGGAACAAAGGCCCCAAGCTAAGTTGGATCTCGAAATAATTTGATATTATATTGTTAGTTGAAACTTAAGAGCTCAGAGAATATAAGGTCCCCAACATAGATGGTTTTATACTTTGGTCAATCCAGAACAAGAGATCCTACAGTAGAGGCATTGGGGGTATAGCTTGTTACATTAGGAAGAATATCTCCCCCCATGCCAAGATTTATAAAAAAGACCCTTACAACCAGTATATTTGGATAGAGATTACGAAGATTAATGATGAAAAAACCTACATAGCAATCTATTATTTTTCCCCTATTAATTATTACTTATATAAGAAAAAAAATTAGATAAAAATTGTCCTTACAATGGTCTAGAGAACGATGTTTTTAGCCTAAGGAATGACGGAAATATCCTCTTAATCGGTGAATTTAATGCTCAAAATTCAAGAAACCAAGCTATTTTGTTGATGTATTTGTAACTTTGGAATGCATTCACTTGTATATTTCTTATTGTATTTCATTATACCCCGACGAAGATATTTGTTCCTCTAATCGAGAGAGTCATTAATATAATAAAATCATGTAAATTCTTTGAGGTTAACCCTATTTTGTAATTCGGGGAAATAGTACCCACAATTGAGTTGAGTTTAACCCTCCATTTTAAGTTGGGGAAATAATCACCACAATTGAGGGGTATTAGGGTGATTAGACTCTCTTAGCGAGGTCGGCCCTGTAAGATTAAAAGTCAAGTGGAAATCAAGTATAAATAGAGAGTACGACTCTCTATTTGGAACACACACACTCACTTAACAGTAGCACATGAGTGAGAGAGAAGTAGCTCACATAAGTGAGAGAGAGAACATCTGTCGGAGATCATCTTTGTGTCTTTGGGTTTTACTTTTTCTATTGGTGTTCATTCTATCTCTAAGGAAGTTGCAGGGTTTTATCCTTTCTGGTTTCCTCAAGGAAAATTATTTGTGTATCTTGTCTCTTGTTATTATTTTTGTGCATGTTATTCTCTCAGATAAGATCCTAGATCATATTTATTAAATGATAAAAATCTAACATGGTATCAAAGCCTCTCTGAAAGAAGACATTGTACAGCTGCAAGAACTAGGGCTTCCTATTGATGTATTTGCAACTTTGGAATGTATTCACTTGTATATCTTATGTATTGTACCCCCAATGTTTATTTTGAGAAGTGTCTATAATGTACTTGAGTCATGTCATGCCCCTATGTTCCTATCGGGAAATTCAATAATGTAAACAATTCATGTAAAGTCATTGTGGGTATCCCTCCTATTGATTAAGGGTTAAATTCCCCGTAGTTGTGGGGCCCTAGCGTTATTATACTCTCCTAGATAATTCAGCCCTAGTTAGTTATTGCCAAGTCAAGAATTAGTATAAATAGAGAGGGAGCTTCTCTATTTATCACACATTCGCTCACACTCAGTTGTAGCGCATAACTAAGAGAGAAGAAGTTGTTGGGATAAGATAAAGAGAGACTAATGCTGTCAGGATATCATCTTACTCTTTTTTAGGTTTTTCTTTTGGTGTTGATTCTATCTCCTAGGAAGTTGTGGGGTTTTCTCCTTTATGGTTTCCTCGAGGAATTTTTTTTTGTTCATTGTCTCTTATGTTTAATTGTTGTGCTTATTATTCTCTCAGTTAAACATCCTAAGTTAATGCTAGCTTAAATGATAAAAATCTAACATGGTATTAGAGCTAACCTAAGAAGAAGACACTGTGCAGCTACAAAAACTAGGGATTCCTACTTTTTGGATCTCTCTCCACATATTTTTAGAAAAAGAAGGTTGGATTGACTCTCCTCTCCAGGGCGCATCTTTCTGTCAAAGTAGAATTTGATTTTGAGCATTTTTAGTTTTTTGACCTGACACTAATGCCAAAATTAGGGCTTCCCACAGAATTTGAATTGTTGAGTGATCCCATGCCTGGATTGATATCCTCCCCAAAATTGAAGTTTAGAGATCAAGATCAAATTTTTTGGTTGGGCAGAACTACAGGAAAGTCAAACCCTAATCTTCTCCTAAACTAGCTCTGTAGAAATTTAGCTCCAGATCCAGATCTGATCTGACATCTTAACCTGGTAAGATCTAAATATTTTTTATTTCCATTTGAGGTTCTCATTTAAGATGTCTCATCATACTAAGCTTGATGAAAATCTTTAGGGAGTTGATAACTTCCGAGCCTGGAAGTATAGGATCTCCCTAGTCCTGGAAGAAAATGAGTTGGACTCCTACATCAATGAGGAGGTTCTAGTTCCAGAGGGAGATGACGCTAAGGCCTTACACAAGAAGAAATTGGTCATGTCTAAGGGAATTATTGTTGATTCAATCAAGGATCACCTCATACCACAGGTGTCCTCCCTAAAGACACCTAAAGCTATGTTTGATGCCCTGACCAAACTATTTGAAGGAAAGAACATAAATCAGAAGATGACTTTGAGAAACCAATTGAAGAATGTAAAGATCCAGAATGTGGACACTATCTAGTCTTACTTTACAAGGGTCTCTTAGATTAGGGAATAGCTAGAAGTGGTAGATGAAGAAGTAGATAATGTAGAAATTGTGATGACCACCTTAAATGGTCTCCCTAGGGCTTGGGATTATTTCATTCAAGGGATCTATGCTAGAAATAAGGTAGTCAAGTTTAGCAGATTGTGGGAGGAATGATCACAAGAATAAGCTCAAATATTAGCACGAGAAGAAAAGATGGGAAGTGAAGATCAAGCTCTCACAATACAATACAAGAAATCCAAAACAAGCCATCACAGAGGTAAGCACTCTCACCAGAAGAGTAAGTTTAGAAAGTCTAAAGATATGTCTAAATTTATTTTCTATACATGTGATGAAAGAGGAAACTTTGCAAGATATTGTCCTAGAAACAAAGATAGATATCTCAAGAACAATGGAAACAAGAAAAGACATCATGTTCATGCTACAGAAGATGATGAGCCTTCCACGAAGAGAATCATACAAGATAGTGATGATTCTTCAAGTGATTAAGAATATGTTTTGATTTTCTCTCTCACGGGACACATCAAACATGGAAGAAATGATTGGCTTATAGACAGTGGGGCTTCCAAACATATGACAAGATTCAAAGAATCCTTTGTGAAACTATCAGAACATGAATCACCCCACAAGGCGAAACTTGGAGATGACTACCAGTATCCAATAAAAGGTAGTGGGGAATCCTCCTATAAGATATATTCTGGAAAGTCTATAAAGATGAAGGATGTATTGTTTGTACCAGGACTAAAGAAGAAACTCCTCTCCATATATGCATTAGATTCAAAAGGAATGAGGGTTGCATTTGTAGATGGCCAAGTTCTCATGTGACCAAAGGGAAAGACTATTGATGATGCAATAGTGATTGGGGAACAAGAATGAGGTCTATACAAATTGAAGGGCCAAACAGAACAAGCTTTGGTCCATGCATCAGTAGAGCCAAATGAACTTTGTCATAGAAGGCTTGCACATGTGCACTACAGGGCATTACCACTTGCAAGCAAAGCTATTGAAGGACTTCCAAAAATTCAAACAAAACATGACAATGTCTTCCAAGGATGTGCAAAGGAAAAGAACACAAAGAAGACATTTCCAAGTAGTGATAGCAAAGCAAAAGGAGTCTTGGAAATCATTCACTCCGATGTATGTGGTCTGATGTCATCTAGTTCATTAAGAGGGTATGTATACTATGTTTCTTTTATTGATGATTTTTCTAGGAAGACATGGATATACTTCTTAAAGAACAAAGATGAAGTATTCAACAAGTTCAAGGAATTCAAAGCCTTGATCGAGAACCACACAGAAAAGAAGATCAAGAACTTTCGATCAGATAATGGAATAGAATTCATATCAAATGAATTCAAAGAATTATGCAAAGATTCAGGGATTATGGTAGTTGACCACTCCATATAATTCACAACAGAATGGGGTTGCAGAAAGGAAGAATAGAACGATCATGGAAGCTGCAAGGGCCATGCTTCATGATCAATATCTTCCCATGCATCTATGGGCAGAAGCTGCCAAAACTGTGGTGTATGTATAGAACCGTACTCCACACAGAGTACTTAAGAACAAGACACCTGAAGAAGTCTTTTCCGACAAGAAACCAAAAGTCATCCATCTCAGAATATTTGGCTATCCAGTGTACATACATATTCCAAAAGAAAAGAGGACAAAGTTAGATCCTTCAGGAAGGAAGGGTATATTTGTGGGATACTCTGAAAGCTCAAAGGCTTGCAGAATATACTTCCCAGGATTCAAGAAGATCGACATCAGCAGGGATGTAACATTTGACAAAGACTCAGCTTACAACAAAGCCAGAAAGAGACCTACTGAAGAAACTGAAGAAACATAAGTACCCAAAATTCATGACACAACCATGAATGAAGAAATTCGAGAAGAAGATCGAGAATTAGAAGAACCTCAAGAATCTGTAGATCCACCTCAGGAGAAGAATCCTCACAAAAGGAAACCTTCTTGGGTACGAGAAGCTATCCAAGGAGCAGAAAGATATGGGGCTCTAGAAGAAAGTCACAGAGAAAGGAAAAGAACTAGGTCATGCTCCGGTTATGTAGCCTTATTATGTGACTTCATCAATAAAGAACCTTCCAACTATGAAGAAGCAATAGAAAGAAAAGAATGAAAGGATGCTATGATCCAAGAGTACCAATGGATCATGAAGAATGATGTTTGGGATGTTATTCCAAGACCAGAAGGGAAGTCTATTGTAACTTCCAAATGGATCTACAAGATCAAGCATGCTGCAGATGGCAGCATCGAAAAATATAAAGCAAGATTTGTGGTTGATGGCTTTTACTAGAAAGAAGGAATAGATTATGAAGAAACCTTTGCACCTGTATCCATATACACTTCCATCAGATCAGTACTTTCTCTCTCTGCAGTAATGAAATGGAAGATACACCAGATGGATGTCAAGACTGCTTTCTTGAATGGTGTAGTGGAAGAGGAAGTGTATGTGGAGTAGGCACTCAGTTTTGAGACACATGACAGGGAGACTCATGTGTGTAAACTGAAGAAATCCCTGCACGGTTTGAAGCAGGAACCCAGGACACGGTATAGCAGAATTGATAGCTTCCTATCTAGTTTGGGCTTTACCAAGAGTAAAGCAGATCCCAACCTTTACTACAAGGTTGAAGATGGTAACCCAGTGATACTCCTACTGTATGTAGATGATCTGTTTGTAACAAGTATGGATGTGATGATTGTTGATACAAAGAGGAAGCTTGCTGCTGAGTTTGAAATGAAGGACTTGGGTATGATGCACTATTTTCTAGGCATGGAGGTGTGGCAAAATGTAGATGGAATTTCCTTAGGACAAGGGAAATATGCGATAGAGATCCTGAAGATATTTGGGATGATGGATTGCAAAGCCATGACCACACCTATGGCATCGAACCTAAAGCTATTGAGTGATGCTTCATCAGAAGAGGTTGATGCCATGATGTATCATCAACTGATTGGATCCTTGATGTATGTAGAAGGAGCAAGGCGATAAAGTTGACTTGAAGGATAGCCGACTTAGTCGATCAACCGACTAAGTCAGTCGACCGACTAAACTAAGAGATTAGGTCGTCCACCTAAGGTCGTGTCGGTTCACCGAACCGACAGGTAGTTATTTTGTAACCATTCTATAATCATATATATTAGGCTGTTGAGCCAGATGAGAAATCAGTTCACTTCTCTGTGTTGTATGGAATCATTTGTATAATATAATCTGTTAATTCACCTAATTGTTCTTATCTCTTGTCTTTGTTTTATATTTATATGTGTTTTAGTGTGTATTATTGGTAACCTTATGTGATCTATGAGATTACAACATTGGTTCCATTGTCGATAGTACATGACTGAAATGTATGCCAACAGATGATACCCGAGCAAGAGATTAAGGACTGGTGGGAACGTAAAGTTGCAAACTATTTGCAAAATTACACGCGAAGGAACATATTAACAATCGCACAAGCAAAAGAAATATTTTTCACAGAGATGCATGAAAAGTTTATCGAATCAGTGCCCCAACTTTTGAAGAAATTCTTGGATGAGAAAACCAGACGTGATTAAAGAACAACAGTTGCTGGAAAAATTGATCCAAGGAGGTAGAACAAACTTGTCGGAGTGGTTTGAGAAAATCACCGATGACTTCTATGAGGAACAAGCAGTCGAAGATAGAACTTCAGTGGAAACAGTCAAGGAGAAATTTTACACAGATCTCACTGAACAATTTATGTGTTCCCTACCGACCTTGTTGTTCAAATTCGTGATTGAGAAGGGAGTAGGAAATATTGTCGAACCTCGTCCATCACTTCACGAACTGCCATCAAACTCTAACTGGGTGGAGAAGCAGAGGAAGTGGGAAAAATTTATTGCAAAAAGGGAGTGGGAATAATTCCTAAGCAAATAAACTGAACTATCCGGGCTTTCTAAAAAGCGTCGGGTAAGCCATGGGAGGGTAGCTGGTCATATGTCGAGATAGAGTATAGTGGATTCTAGTCGACTAGAAACATATACTAGACACCAGTTATGAGAAGTCAACTAAAAGGGAACCCAAGAGAATAGTATCATATGAAGCTATTTCGGACATTCAGAAAATAGATAGAGAAGAGGGACACCAGAGAAGGGAAGCAAGATGAGAGAGAGCCTTAGAGCTGCACAGAGGAAGGAGTACTAGGGAGAATGACCAGGAAGAGAGTCCACCAGAGTCGGGTCATGAATGAAATGAAGAAAAGTGGAACAAGAAGCGTCCCCTATGGAGGAAGAATTGTGGATAGAGCAGCCAGACGCTCTCCAATTAAGAGCTCCCAATGAAGGAACAACCCTCTCTCCATTGAATCCACATACTCGAATACAGACTATTGTCAAAGAATACCTCCGACTATGAGCTGGTGACTTTAGTGTATGGAGTCGACTAGACGATGAAACATACACTGGGCGGAACCTCATTATACATCGACCAGAGGAAGGGAATTGGGTGACCTTTCAAGCGGCACCCTCCCACCAAAGTATCCACTTGCTCTTACTGACACATGAAGGAGCACCCGCCCCGCAAAAAACAACTTTATAAGACACAAACCATTCAGAACCATGGACAAATAATTGGAGTGTACTATCAACAGCATAAGTAGATATCAACCGACTGCAAGTCAACGAAGAATCAACAACCAATGGGAAGAAAAGTTCCATCGACCAGAGTCCCGCAGAGACGAATACACCAATAACCCCACCACCCACATCACCACCCCCACCTCCACTGCCGCCACCTCCTAAGAGCAGTGACAATGATTCAGATATGGGTCACGAATCGGCTCACATTCCTCTATATGAGGGGGATGATGACCCTAGATGACATTGGTTCATCTGCGAGTTGACTTGGGAGGCAAACCAAGTTACAGATGAAGATAGACAAATGGCACAGTTCGTCAGTGCCTTAAGGAAAATGGCATTGACGTGGTACATGACATTTTAGAAAAGACAACCTAGAGAAACAAAAGCTGAGATTAAGGTGCAATTTTTGTCATTTTTCAAAACCCCAGATGCTAAGCACCTGGCCGCGAAAAAACTAAAAACCACATCACAAAAGCCAGGGGAATTTGTCCATGACTACGATAAGCATTGGAAAGACCTACTGAGCTAGCTGGATTATGTTATAGATGAACAGTTACTAATCCAGTGGTTTCTTATAGGACTATCTCAGAAAGTGCGCTGACACATTAGTCTAGAAATGTTCAAAACTTATGAAGATGTGCTAACAAAATCTCTTCAGGTGGAGATGGACGAGGACATACCTACTTACCCCGCGGACCATAGATTGGAAGAACAGCTCAAGAACATACAAAAGTCGCTAAAAGAGTTAAGCCTCAAGAATCAGGAGATTTGGTGCACCAAATGCTTGATGGCCGGCCATTCCAAAGATAACCATCGACAGGAGTACAACTGACAGGACGTTCGATTCATACAGACCAAGTCCTTTTGTGACATTTTCTAGGAGCACGGAGATTACTTGATGAAATATTTCCCATTCAACATGAAGAATGGAAAGGCCTCCTGGTGTGCCATCTGTGAGACCAAAAGTCATAACACGGCCGACTGTCAGTTGAACCTGAAGCACTGACAGAACTATCAGGTGGTCTACCAAACTAATGCAGTAGCACATCATAACGAGCAAAAAAATATAGCAAATGATCATAACAATCATAGACACGATGGTCAACGATATGAACTCCAGTATGACAATCAACATGTAGGCTATGGAGGAAGAGGTCGATTCCCTGGTAATCGGGACAACCAACCGCGCCGACCCATCCAGTGCTTCACATGTTATAAAGAGGGACATCGATATGCAGACTGTCCATATAAGGATAGAATTGATCTCAAATTCTATACTCACTGTGGGGTAGGGGATCGCTCACTAGAGGATTTCCCTACCATGTTAGAAAAAATTAATACGAAAAAAAATGTTAATGTCTTGTCCTTTGTGCAAAAAAATGATGTAATAACCACCAAAAATTTACATATTGTAACTCAACAAGGAATAAAAACAAGAGATGATAACCCCAGAATCAGTAAAATAAAAGAAAAAAATGTCTATCCTAACCCACTGAAGGAAAAACAAACATATAAAGAAGCAACTAATGTATTCAAATAAATTGCACGACAAGAAAACATTCATAACAACCAACATAACACAATAAATGAATTAATCCAGCTCATTCAAATAGACAATTCAGTATCCCAATTCATCGAATTGCTATATGAAATAAAAGGTACCAACTCTGAAAAACAAACAAAGAACATTTGTAGCTTAAATAAAAAATACAAAGGTGATGCTGACCCACTTGTCGACCTAGAAATCAAAGGTTACCACATCCGACAAGTAGTGCTCAACTTCGGCTCACAAGTAAACATCATGACTCGTGACACTTGGGAACAAATGGGCAGACCTCGATTTTATGAGTTAGGCATATACCTGAAACTAGCCGACCAAGGCCTAATTGAACCCATTGGAGTCTAGAAAAACATCGACACGACTATAAAAGGAATCTCGACCAAGTTCAACTTTGAAATCATCAACCCAAAGGAAGGATCCAGTTCCTTCCCAGCGCTAGTTGGTCGACCTTGGGGTAGAAAGATGAAAGCATCCATATCCTTGGACAAGGAATGAATCAAATTAAAAGGAAATAGACAAAAATTCATTGTACCCATTCATCCATCTCAAGGGGAACCTTGGACTGAACCTATTGATGAAGAAGTCGATGTCCGACAACTCTACTAGATCCAGAATAATGCAGATTACACAGAACCAAACATCCACGGAGAACTTCACTTAGGTAACCAAGACTTAGTTGGTTATAATTCCAACACTGAATTATATCACTGGGAGATGGAGAACTACAAAACACAAGCAAGAGGGTACTGGACTATACAAAAAGTATAGAAAAATACCACCCAACAGTGCTTCATAGTGTCCATTGTCCCAAAAATCTTTGAAAAGAAAATTAGGGAACACCCTACCTTGCAACCTACCAACTTGCATACTACACAACTACCAAGATATAAGGAAAGGGAATCACCAGTCATGCATGTCGAGCAAGTTCCCAAAAATATTGGTGAACATGGCCGACTTCAAAGCCTAGTTGAAAATTTTACAGGACAAGCTGCTAGATGGTGGGATACCCATTAGAGAAGACTACAAACCTCGACAACCGCTTCGACTTACTTTGTCGAAAGGTTTGGAGAAAAAAATTTAACCCAAAAAACTCAGATACCTGTATTCACTCAAGGACAGAACCCAGAGGATCACATCAAAACTTGTGAGAAGGAGTGGAGAAGACTTGGATACTGTTAGTTTTTCAACATTAAGCTAGAATTATGTTAGGATATTTACTGAGAGAATAACAAGCACAGCAATCAAAACACAAGAGACAATGAACACAGTGTTTTCCTTGGGGAGACCATAAAAAAGAAAACCTCGCAACTTCCTCAGAGATAGAATCAGCACCAAAATAGTAAAAGCACCAAAACAGTAAGTGATCTCCCAATAGCAGTAATCTTCTTCTTGACTAGCCCCAGTAACTTCTCCTTTCTCAACTATGCGCTACACTTGAGTGTGTATGACTTGTCTGGTAAATAGAGACTCCGGTTCTCTATTTATACTAATCCTGACATGACTAAAACCCTACTAGGGCCGACCTCTACTAGGAGAGTCTAATAACCCTAGTGCCCCAGAACTGTGGGGACTTTAACCCTTAGATAATCGGAGAGTTACCCACTATGACTTGACATGACTTATTTACATTATTGATTGTCCCGATCGAAACATCAGGGTATGACAACATGACTCAAATACATAATAGATACATCTCGGAATAAACATTGGGTTACAATACATAAGATACATAGATGAATACATTCTGAAGTTACAAATACATCAACACTCCCTCTTAACTAGGAAGGTATTCTTTCGACACAATTTTCAGCACTGGTCTTCTTCTCTACATCAACTGGATCATCTCATCATCTGCATCTCAAGTCTTCTGAGTCTTTAAGTCATCTTCATCTTCAATTCATTGGATCTGGATCATCTCTTGATCTGGATCATTATGAGACATCATCACTGGATCTGGATCATCTCTCGATCTGGATCATCATGAGGCATCATCACTGGATCTGGATCATTACTCGATCTGGATCATCACTGGCTATCATCACTAGATCTCTATCATCAATTGATCTGGATCATCACTGGCTATCATCACCGAATCTCGATCATCACTCGATCTGGATCATCACTTTATCTCGATCATCACTCAATCTGGATCATCACTGGTGCTATCTCATGATTCTTCTCGTCATAGGAAGTTCTACAGAGCCAACCATTTTTCATGCTGGTTGTAGGCCTAGCCATCATGTAGGTCTTCACCCAGCACTTACATCTGACCTACTCATCAGAAAGGCACACCCAACACTCACATCTGATCATATAGGAACCAATCCTATAGTCACATCAAAAAGGCCTGGCACTCACATTCACCAGCATGATAGGACATCACATCACTAACATCTGTGAAAGGGCTTTAGCACTTACATCTGACCTACTCATCAGAAAGGCACAATACTCACATCCATCCAGGCTGGAACCACATCCTACCACAATGATGGAAGACCTCTGTTCTTCCATTCAGGCTGAAACCAAATCCTACCATAATGATGGAAGAGTCCTGTACTTTCATCAAGGTTAGAACCACATCCTACCACACTGATGGAAGATCTCTGTTCTTCCACCCAGGTCAGAACCACATCCTAATCAACACGATGAAATATTTTTGCACTTTCATCGAGGCTGGAACCACATCCTACCACACTGATGGAAGATATTTGTTCTTCCACCCAGGTCAGAACCACATCCTACTCACACTGA
Organism: Pseudotsuga menziesii; assembly: GCA_001517045.1. Taxonomy (NCBI): domain Eukaryota; kingdom Viridiplantae; phylum Streptophyta; class Pinopsida; order Pinales; family Pinaceae; genus Pseudotsuga; species Pseudotsuga menziesii. Next base: position 111,305 of record LPNX010699162.1, on the reverse strand, counting down.
TGAAATATTTATGCACTTACATCCATCCCGGCGGGAACACAGCCTGCTCACAGTGATGGAAGGGCTTGCACTCACATCTGATCTTGTAGGAACCAATCCTATAGTCATATAAGAATGGCCCCCAGTACTCCTCGACGAAGCTACCTGGTAACTGACCGGGTGCCTCCATTCTCCTAAAGAACGACAGTTTCCCTTACATCCGACCTACTCATCAGAATGGCCAACACTCACATATGACATGGAAGGAACTTAATCCTTTAGCCATGACAGAATGGTTCAGCCCTTACATCTGATCAAGTGGGAAAACATCCCTCTATCACATCAAAATGGCTACTCAGTCCTAGACTGAGTGTTCCTGGTACCTCACCAGGTAGCTCCATTCAAATAATGGAAATTGCCCTTACATCTGTCCTACTCGATAGAATGGCTAGAACTCATATCTGTCATGGAAGGAAGCAACCCTATCACCATGACAAAATGGCTCAACCCTTACATCTGACCATGGAAGGAACCAATCCTCTCACCATGTTAGAATGGCTATGGGTCTCATCACTTTCTCTTGGAGGAAACCTCAATCTGGAGAACACCAAGCTTCTCCCTGAAGTACTCGAACTTCAGCCTAGCCAATGGCTTTGTCAATGCATCAGCTATCTATTCCTCTGTCACCACATACTGGAGCTTCACTACTCTCCTCTACACCATATCCCTGATATAGTGATACTTGATCTCAATATGCTTCGACTTGTCATGGAACACTGGATTCTTTGACAACTTCACGGAACTCTGGTTGTCACAACGCAAACAAGTAGCATCCAATTGGAGATCAAATATATCGGACAGTAGCTTTCGTAGCCATACTGCCTCACAATTAGCTGAACAAGTTGCGACATACTCTGCTTTAGCTATACTCATTGCCACACAGGACTGCTTCCTGCTAAACCAAGAGATCACACTTGATCCCATACTGAAGCAACATCCTGAAGTACTCTTCCTGTCGATGGCACTGCCTGCCCAATCTAAATCAACATAACCTTCTAGGTTAATCTTTTGATTCACATCGTTCTTGAGCCCATAATCAACTGTATCCTTTAGGTACCTCAGAATATGCTTTGCAAGAACACTTCTTGGATCTGTCAAGAACTGGCTCAAGGTGTTCACAGCAAAGCAAATGTCTGGTCTCGTGTTCATCAGGTACATCAATGACCCAATCATCTGACGATACATTGTAGCATCAACTGACTCTGATGAAGCATCACTTAATAGCTTTAGGTTCGATGCCATAGGTGTGGTCATAGCCTTGCAGTCCAGCATCCCAAACCTCTTCAGGATCTCTACTGCATACTTCCCTTGTCCAAGGAAGATTCCATCTGTACTCTGCCACAGCTCCATACCTAGAAAGTAATGCATCATCCCCAAGTCCTTCATTTCAAACTCAGCATCAAGCTTTCTCTTTGTATCGGTAATCAACCCATCTGTACCTATCACAAATAGATCATCGACATACAGTAAGAGCATCACTGGGTTTCCATCCTCAACCTTATAGTAAAGGTTGGAATTTTCTTTACACTTGGTAAAGCCCAAACTGGATAGAAAGCTATCAATTCTACCATACCAAGTCCTGGGTGCCTGTTTCAAACCATACAGGGATTTCTTTAATATGCATACATGAGACTCTCTGTTATGTGTCTCAAAACCGAGTGGTTGTTCTACATACACTTCCTCTTCCACTACATCATTCAAGAAGGCAGTGTTGACATCCATCTGGTGTATCTTCCATTTCATCACTATAGCCAGAGCAAGTACTTATATGATGGAAGTGTATCTAGCTACAGGTGCAAAGGTTTCTTCATAGTCTATTCCTTCTTTTTGAGAGAAACCTTGAGCTACAAATCTTTCTTTATATTTTTCAATGCTACCATCTGCAGCATGCTTGATCCTGTAGATCCATTTGGAAGTTACAACTGACTTCCCTTCCGGTCTTGGGACAACATCCAAAACATCATTCTTCATGATCGTTTGATATTCTTCGATCATAGAATCCTTCCATTCTTTTTGTTCTACTGCCTCTTCATAACTGGAAGGTTCTTTATCAATAATATCACATAGTAAAGCTACATACCCGGAATTGGATCTGGTCCTCTTTATTTCTTTGTGATTTTCCCGGAGCCCCATATCTTTTCACACCTTGGATAAGTTCTCATACCCAAGTAGGTTTTCTCTTATGAGGATTCTTCTCCAGAGGTGGATCTATAGGTCTTTTTGGTTCTTCAAATTCTCGATCTTCTTCTTGAGCTTCTTCATTCATGGTTATATCATGAATTTTGGGTGCTTCTGCTTCTGCTTCTTCAGGTTCTTTAGCAGGTATTTTTCTGGATTTGTTGTAAGCTATGTCTTCATCAAATGTCACATCCCTACTGATGTCAATCTTCTTGTATCTTAGGAAATAGATCATGTAAGCCTTCGAGCTTTCAGAGTATCCCACAAATATTCCCTTCTTTCCCGAAGGATCTAATTTTGTTCTCTTCTCTTTTGGGATGTGTATGTACACAGGACAGTCGATTATTCTGAGATGGTTGACTTCTGGTTTCTTGCCGGAGAAGACTTCTTTAGGAGTCTTGTTCTCGAGTACTCTATGTGGAGTACGGTTCTGTACATACACAGCTGTTTTGGTAGCTTCAGCCCAAAGATGCATAGGAATATCTTGATCATGAAGCATTTCTCTTGTAGCTTCCATGATCGTTCTATTTTTCCATTCTGCAATCCCATTCTGTTGTGGATTATAAGGAGTGGAAAACTCCCTCTTAATCCCTGATTCTTTGCATAGCTCTTTGAATTCATTCGAAGTGAATTCTCTGCCATTATCTGATCGAATGGTTTTGATCTTCTTTTCAGTATGGTTCTCGATCAAGGCTTTGAATTCCTTGAACTTACTGAATACTTCATCTTTGTTCTTCATAAAGTAGACCCATGTATTTCTAGAAAAATCATCAATAAAAGAAACATAGTATGCATACATGCTTAGTGAGTTTGATGACATAGGGCCACATACATCGGAGTGGATGATTTCTAGTATGCCTTTGGGTTTGCTTTCGTTGCTGGGAAATGTCTTCTTTGTATTCTTCCCTTTCGCACATCCTTTGCAAACCCCATCATGTTTTTCTTGGAATTTTGGAAGACCTTCAATAGCTCTTCTTGCAACAGGTAGTGCTCTGTAATGCACATGTGCAAGCCTTCTATGCCAAAGCTCATTTGGCTCTACTGTGTCATGGACCAAGGCTTGTTCTAGATGGCCCTTCAATTTGTACAATCCTCCTTCTTGTTCTCTAATCACCACTGCATCATTGATAGTCTTACCTCTAGGCCACATGATGACTTGACCATCTATGAATGCAACCCTCATTCCTTTTGCATCCAATGCTGATATGGAGAGAAAATTCTACTTGAGTCCTAGCACAAAAAATACTTCTTTCATTGTTAGAGACTTACCAGAGTCTAGTTTATATGAATATTCCCCACTACCTTCTATTAGATATTGGTAGTCATCTCCTAGCTTCACCTTGTGAGGTGATTCATGTTCTGACAATCTTACAAAGGATTCCTTGAATCCAGTCATATGTTTGGAAGCACCACTGTCTATAATCCAATCATCACTACCATGAGTAATGTTACCTATGAGAGCAGAGATCAGAACATATTCATCCTCGCTCGAGGAATCTTCACTTTCATATCTGGATCTCTTCTTGGATGGTTCATCATCCTTTGCGGCATGAGCATGATGTCTTCTTTTGTTCCCCTTGTTCTTATGAGAGTGGTTCTTGTTCTTAGGAAAGTCTTTTGAAAAGTGCCCTATCTCATCACATGTATAACATCTTATCCTAGATAGGTCCTTTCTATTGTTATCTCTATGATGAGAATTCTTACCTTTCAAGAGATAAGGTTTTCTTCTGCCTTTCTTGGAGTGAACTGTGAGAGCTTGATCTTCACTTCCCATCTTCTCTTCTCGAGCTACTATCTGAGATTCTTCTTGAGAACATTCTTCCCATGGTCTATTGAATTTGACTAACTTCTTTCTAGCACAGATTCCTTGGATGAAAGAATCCCATGACCTAGGAAGGCCATTCAAGGTAGTCATCACAATTTCTGCATTCTCCACTTCTTCATCTACAACTTCTAATTGTTCCTTGATCAGAGAAACCCTTGTGAAGTAGGATTGGATAGTCTCTACATTTTGAATCTTCACATTCTTTAGTTGATTCCTCAGAGTCATCTTCTGGTTTATTTTCTTCCCTTCAAACAATTTGGTTAGGGCATCAAACATAGCTTTAGGTGTCTTGAGAGAGGACACCTATGGGATAAGGTGATCCTTGATAGAATCAGCAATGATCCTCTTTTCCATAACCATCTTCTTCTTATGTAATTCCTTTGCCTCATCTCCCTCTGGAAATAGAACCTCCTCATGAATGTAGGAATCTAATTCATTCTCTTCTAGGATCAGGGAGATCCTATACTTCCAGGCTCGGAAGTTATAAACTCCCTCAAGCTTATCATCAAGCTTGGTATGATGAGACATATTATATGAGAACCTCAAATGGAAATAAAAAATATTTTAGATCTTACTAGGTTCAAGATGTCGGATCTGAAACTTGAGCTGAAATCCTGCAGAGCTGGTTCAGGAGCAAATTAGGGTTTTGCTTCTCCGAAGTTCTGTCCTTCCAAATGCCTTGAAATTTGTCCCTAACTTTGATTTTGGGGAGGATATCAATCCAGGCCTAGGCTCACTAAAAAATTCCTCTTCTATGAAAAGCCCTAATTTATGACAACAGTGATAGGTCCAAAACTGAAAAACCTCAGAATTGGATTCTGCTTCAACAGAAATATTCACCCTAAGGAGGAGAGTTATTCCACCTTACTTTTGCTGAAAATATGTGGAGGAAGATCCATAAACTAGGAAGCCCTAGTTCCCGCAACTACACAGTGTCTTCTTCTCGGGTTAGCTCTGATAGCATGTTAGTTTTTGAACATTAATCTAGCATTATGTTAGGATCTTTACTGAAAGAATAACAAGAACAACAATCAAAACACAAGAGACAATGAACACAGTGTTTTCCTAAGGGAAACCATAAAGGAGAAAACCCCGTAACTTCGTCAGAGATGGAATCAGCACCAAAACAGTAAAAGCCCCAAAACAGTAAGTGATCTCCCAACAACAACAATCTTCTTCTTGACTTGCCCCAGTAACTCCTCCTTTCTCAACTATGCGCTACACTTGAGTGTGTATGACTTGTCTGATAAATAGAGACTACAGTTCTCTATTTGTACTAATCCCGACATGACTAAAACCCTACTAGGGATAACCTCTACTAGGAGAGTCTAATAACCCTAGTGCCCTGAAACTGCGGGGACTTTAACCCTTAGATAATCAGAGGGTTACTCACTATGAATTGACATGACTTGTTTACATTATTGATCCTCTCGATCGGAACATCGGGGTATGACAACAAGACTCAAATACATAATAGATACATCTCGGAATAAACATTGGGTTACAATACATAAGATACATAGATGAATACATTTCGAAGTTACAAATACATCAACATACAAGGATGAATGAGCATGGCCACACATGTTCCCATCAACCCTATCCGACTTACCAAACAAATGGTATAAGATGGAAGAAGCTAGAGGTGAAACCTTCTTGTGGCACGAACTTAGGGAAAATTTTATTAAAGATTTCAACTTTATACCTCAAAATGAAAATTTGATCGAAACAACGAAACAAATTAAACAATTTATCTAGCCGACCGAAAAAAAACCCTTATAATATCACCGATAGACAAGGAAATGTAACAAAATACAAACACAGCTAAAACCACAGTCGACAAGATTACAGTTAGAAAATGAAAACACAGAAGGAAAATGATTTAGATGGAAATCCAACCATGTCGAAACAACAAAACCTATTTGCACCATCCTGAAAGTCGAAACAACTGACAAAACAAGAGACCGACATAATGACTGCAGCTAACTTCCCTGCCACATTCTCACAGTTCAAAGAAGGAAGTCAACCGATCAATGAAGCCAAAGCACCAAAATGGCTAGATGCTAAAGTCAAAACTAAAGAATTCGACATCTCAAATGATGATCGACAAAAAAATGCAAATATTGGTGACTACTGGAGCAAAGAACAGACCACAGAGATAGTGAACCTACTAAGGGAATTCCAAGATGTATTTTCTAGAGATTACAAATACCTCAAAGGCTTAGTCCATGAAATGGGAGAGATGAAAATCGATACTAAACCTGATGTTCGACCTGTGAAGAAAAGGTCATATAAACTAGCTCACAAATATAAGGAGATAGTCAAAAAGGAAATTGATAACATGTTAGCAGCAGGCATCATCTACCCTATCAACCAGTTAGAATGGGCAAGTCCAATGGTTGTACAGCCTAAGAAACATGACCCGACCAAAATAAGAATTTGTGTCGACTTCAGGGAACTAAACAAAGTAACACTAACAGACCCATTCCCAACCCCTTATGCAGATGAAATATTGAATGAAGTTGCAGGACATGAATGCTACTCATTTACAGATGGATTTTCAGGCTATGACCAAGTGCCAATAGCTAAAGAGGACCAGAAGAAGACAACCTTCGTGTGTGAATTTGGTTCCTTTGCTTACAAATTTATGCCTTTTGGATTAAAGAATGCACCTGCAATGTTCTCTCGAATTGTTGTTAAAAAATTTCAAGAATACATTTACAAGACCATGGCAGTATACTTTGATTACTGGACAATATACTCCATGCTAAAATATCATTGCAAATGGCTCCGACTTATGCTGGAGAGAAGTCGACAGATTCAACTCTCCCTAAACATCAAGAAATGCATATTTGTGACCCTATAGGGATACTATTAGGGAATATTGTCTGTAAGGAAGGTATTAAGGTTGACTTTGCAAAGATCAAAATTATCCTCGACCTGAAACCACCAGTAAACCCCAAACAAGTCAGGGTATTACTTGGCCACACAGGCTATTACAGAAAATTCATAAGATATTATTCAGATATAATGTATCCTCTTGAAGAACTATTAAAGGAATATCAAGAGTTTAACTAGACAGAGGAATGCCACATATCATTCGAAAAATTAAAAAGAAAACTAGTCGAAGCCCCCATCCTAAAATTTCCAAACTGGTCGATCAAATTCCATGTCCATATTGATGCATCAGGCCTCACAATAGGAGCAATCCTAACTCAACTAGGAGATGATGGAATGGATTATCCCATATTTTATAGAAGCCAAAAATTAAACAAGTCTAAAAGAAACTACTCGACCACAGAAAGAGAAGCCTTAGGAATGGTCTTTGCACTACAAAAATATAGACATTATTTGTTAGCTAATCCATTTATATTTTATACCGACCATCAGGCTCTAAAGTAGCTCATCAATAAACCACTACATCATGGTAGGATCTGTCGATGGCTACTTCTTTTCTAAGAACTTGAGTCTGAAGTTGTTGTCTGACCAGGTAAGTTAAATGTCGGTCCCGACCATTTATCCCAAATCGACACAGGAGAAGAACCGACAGGAGTGGACGATGACTTACCTGATACACATTTATTTTGAATAGAAGCAGTCCCAACAGAACTAGAGGAAATAGCTCAGTTCTTAGAAGATGGACATGCACCAGAAGGTATGACCACCAAGAAAAAATAGATCTTAGCTATGAAGGCTACACCATACAGTCTCATCAACGGATTTTTATACAAAATGGGGTTAGATGACATCCTCAGAAGGTGTGAACTAGAACATGAACAAGACCACATTCTGCATGAAGCACACTATGGACCTACTGGAGGACATTTCCAAGCAGACACAACTCTAAAGAAAATCCAACAGTCAAGATTATGGTGGCCGACACTCCACAGAGATTGCAAAAGTTTTGTTAATCGATGTGACAGATGTCAACAACTTGGTCGACCTCTACCTAGCACAGAAATTCCATTGATATCAATAAAACCAAGTTTGACATTCGAAATCTGGGCCATAGACTTCATAGGACCATTTCCTATACCTGCGAAAAGAACTGGTGCAAGGTATATCATTACTGCAGTGGAATATGTCACCAAATGGGTAGAAGCTGAACCAGTTGATACATGTTCTAGTGAGATAGCTGCTAAGTTTATCTATGAGAATATCATCAATAGATTTGGATGTCTACTAACCCTAATTAGTGACCAGGGGATGCACTTTATCAACAAAACTATCAAAATCCTAACCGACCAATTTCAAATTGACCATCTTCGGAGTACAGCATACCATCCTCAATCGAATGGAGAAATTGAAGCATTCAATAAAACATTAAAAAGAGGATTAACCAAAATATGTAATGCCGATAAAGACAACTGGGATGAGAAAATACCTGCAGTCTTATGGGCATACAGAACAGCCTATAAACGATCGACCAACCAAACTCCTTTTCGACTAGTCTATGGATAAGAAGCAGTAGTTCCACTACAGTTCCGACAACAGACACCTATTATCACAGAAATACTACATGTCAATGTCGAACAGGGAAGGAAGGACTGACTATTTCAACTCAACAAGCTGGAAGAGCACTGACTCATGGCTATACAACACTAAGAAATCCAGAAGCAACAATAGAAAGCATGGCACAACCGCAACATCAAGAACAAAAACCTATCGGTCAGATACCTTGATTTTCTATACAATAGTCAGGTCAAAGGAAAACCTAGGAAGCTCCACACATAATGGATGGGACCTTATGTTGTTGAATAGATACATCCCAATAGATCCATCTGACTAAGGACGTTACAGGGCATAGTATTTCAGAAACTCGTTAATGGATCCCGACTAAAACGCTACAGAAACTAAAAAAAACAAATATACAAAAAAAAAATCATATAACGACCATAACCATCAACCAAAATCCATAAAAAACTAAAAATTCCAAAAACAAAATAATACCCTACAGACAGAAAACCATGACAGGAAATCACCATCTCAACAACCGCCATCATGAACATCGACCACTTTCATCGACCGACTATGTCTGTCGACCATTCTCATCACCAACATCAACCGACGACTTCTATAGTCCCATCGCGCATTCATGACATCGAGCACCGAAAGCAATTCGCCATTAACACACACTCAAGTCTTCCAGCTGGAACATCACATCCACCATTAATACACCCATCACTGCACACAACCATAGCATCACCTATAAATACTGGATCACCAAAGGATCATTCATCGCAACCTATACAGATAGAGCATCAGAGCATCCAGTCGACCAAAATCCAAGAACCCCTTAGTGACATCAACCACCAAACCGACACAATGGCCCCCAAAAAAACTAGAGCCTCAACCAAAGCCAAGGAGATACAAGCCGCGGATAAACCTTTAGTCCGCAGGCTGAAAAACATCAAAAATGCCAAAGTACAGGAAGGATCATGGCAAAAGCTATGGAATGAAATACAAGAATGGGCCTTTGTCGACAAAAAGGCCACTCAAGCAGCAAAGAAAATCAAACGCAACACTCTCTTTGGCTATGCCAATGCACCGCTTATGGCTAGCTTTGGTGGCACGAAGGAAACTGCTATCAAATTCATCATCAGTTGGTATCATAATGGACGGTTCTACTTCGATGAGCCGGTTGACATCTCTAGAGATGTCATCTCCAAGCTGACCGGTCTCTCTAATGGAGGAAACCCCGTACCAATCGAAATCAAAGAAGGACTAGTCGAAGAGCTCATTAGGTCACCTTTCGGTAAAAACTATAAGGGGTTGATGATTAGCCAAATCACAACCCGAAAGCCACAAATTGTGGCCAAAATAATTGTAATAACACTCACTCTAGCAGGTCGAGGTAGCGACCTTAAATTAGACATGCTAGAAGCCGTCGACACCATTGCCACCGATGGATGAATATACATATGGGGTGAATATGTCACCGACATGGTGAATACCATCTATGAGAGATGTCAAGAAAAGGGGGGAATCATCAAGTTCACCTCCCTCATTTTATGGATTTTCATGTACCACGTATTCCCAGAGGGGAGTCCAGTCTTTTGGGAACCGTCGAAGTTCGACATGTGGAGATTTAAGCCATTCTCCCAGAAAGGAACCTTGCACAAACTTTAGTGCGGGAAAGTACTATTGGAGAACTATTTTAAATAGCTCAAAGTCTGCACAACTAGATGGAGGGTGCCTCAAAACATTCAAATAAATATATCGACAAGCTACCACATCCAGTTGGAGCTCGACCATACCTCAGTGTGGTACATGCAGGGCGACAATTCGAATGCCAAATCTCTCGACTACTATCCATCTGTCGACCAGATCTTCCAGAAACTGTCTCAACAAGCCAAAACAAAAATACTAGTACCAGCAGTAGCAAAGCCAATCAACTTCTTGATCGAAGAGCCACTCACCGAAAAGGAAAAAGAGGAAGACTATGAGCTCAACCTCTATATCAGCACATTTGTGTCAGAGGAGACACCGGTTTAACACACCGGTCGGCTGCAAATAACCATCAAACCTATGACCGCAAAGAAGGCAGAACCCCATACTGCAAAGCCAAAGCCGCAGCCACAGTAGGGGGGGAGACAGAGCCAGAAAACCCTGAGTATACTGTTACCAAAGGTATTATTCAAAAATTGTCGAAATAAATAGCAGCGGCCAGGAGGAAGCTCAAAACACAACAGAAACAACAAGGTAAAGGTAAGCGCAAGATTATACCTGCTGACTCCTCAGAATATGAAGACGAACTAGCAGCCACGACCCTTGACATTATAGAGGACGCCGCAGCAAATAAAGTGGTGGTCGAAACCTAGTTCCAACAATTTGTCGACGCAGGAGCACAAGCAGGTCGATCGAAGAAAGAAAATACTACGATGACACTTGAAAACGTCGTCGATCTTGTGTGAACACCTCCACCCCCATCACTAATGAAAATAACCAAGGAACAAGCACTGGAACCATAGTCAGTCAGCCCCCTCGACTTATGCAAAAGTGCGATGATGGAGGCTGTGAAAACAAAAGTCAATAGAGATAGAGATTTGTAGGATTTCTTTGAGAAACTTCCTGAGTTGTTTACATCAGCTCAAAATATCTCTACAAAAGCACCTATCTGCATGTCTGGAGGACACTAACTAGGATAGGATACACAACCCACAATCGTTGCAACCATTACATTGACTTTCGAGAGAAATCCCGACAAGGAAGTTGAAGTGATTGCACGTCGGTCCTCCACTATCACACCGACCGCACCAGTACCCCAAGCCGACCTACCAGCGACTGCACAAACTGAAGGAGAAATGGTGGATGACATAAACTCACACCCTCGACCCAACAACCCACCACTCAAGCATACCTCCCCCAAACCAATCACCCCCGACCATTCACCAACTCCATCACCCCCACCACCACCATCTCCACCACCACCACCATCCCCTGACGTAGAGAAAGGCCCACCACAATTGACTGCGTCCAAACAACCAGAGGCGGTAGTCATCCCACCTCCCCAACCAAAGAAACCATCGGCCTCTAACCAACCAACCAAAGATCCAGCCTCAACTGTTGCAGGTACACAAGAACCAGATAAAGAAAAGCATAAGAAGAGGAAGGAGACACAAAAGAAGGAGCATCATGGACAAGCTTCAAAGGTCCAAATCAAATTGAGGGATGCAAGCTCCCTGACCGACATAGAGCTAGGAAAACTCCTCAAAACCCTATAAAGTGAAGCAAAGATGAGGAGTGAGTAGAGAAATAAAGAACTCAAGGACAAAAACGCAGAATAGGTCGAGTTTCTCGACAAATGCAGGAATCTAGCCCTGTTCGTCATTCCGGGCCCCATAGAGATTGACACAGACAAACCTCTTGAAAGAGCGTATCAGCTATTTGAGAGCATGGTGTCGACCCTCCAAGCTCACATTTAGGAAAATAGGGAGGAACAAAAAGAGGAAATTGCCTGACTCCTAATGGCACAACACTGCATTTTCTAAAGCACATAGAGTACTGTAGGATCATATGGAGGAGTTTGTCATAATGAAAGAAGTACTAAGAGACTGGCCTAATCACTATGGGTAAGTTTATCAGTAGACACGAAAAACTCAGCAAGGGATTCAGGAACTAGAGAGCAGAAAAACCACTAAGGAAGCACTCATAATGACAATAGAAGAACAGATGGTGCTTGAAACTGCCAAATTGCAGAAACTAGAAAGGGAAGCACATCAGTGGGTGAAACAAGCTCTCCCTAACTTAGAGAAATTCAACATGATCTGCCCACAGATGAAATGACTTATTGAGACTGCAGAGGAGGAGGACCAGTTCATGGATCCCAACATGGAGAAGATAGTTGAAGTCTCCATCTCAGAAAAAATGTCAATCTTATTAGGATTGACCACACTCACCATCAACATGCATAAAATTTTGCAGAGTTGGATAGATTTCCAAAATCACCTCGCAGTAACTTCCCCAACCATTGTAGAAGTCTGTGTACAAAAAAGACTGACTATCAGACTTCACATCCCACCACAATAACTGTTGATACCACCAGGAATTTTTGTACCTCCCTGTTTCTTTGGGACGAAGAAACGTTTTGTTCGTGGGGGAGATTTAGAAGGAGCAAGTCGATAAAGTAGACTTGAAGGATAGCCAACTTAGTCGATCAGCCGACTAAGTCGGTCGACTGACTAAACTAAGAGATTAGGTCGGCCACCGAACTGACAAATAGTTATTTTTTAACCATTCTGTAATCATATATATTAGGTTGTTGAGCCAGATGAGAACTCAGTTCAGTTCTCTGTGTTGTATGGACTCATTTGTATAATATAATTTGTTAATTCACCTAATTGTTCTTATCTCTTGTCTCTGTTTTATATTTATATATGTTTTAGTGTGTATTATTGGTAACCTTATGTGATTTGTGAGATTACAACAATGTAGCTGACGAATACGAGACCAGATATTTGCTTTGCTATGAACACCTTGAGCCAGTTCCTGACAGATCCGATACATCCTCACTTGATTGCTGAAAAGCATATTCTGAGGTACCTATAGGGTACAGTTGATTATGGGCTCAAGTATGAGGTGAATCAAAAGATTAAACTGGAAGGTTATGTTGCTTCAGATTGGGTAGGTAGTGCCATTGACAAAGAGAGCACTACAGGATGTTTCTTCACTATGGGATCATGTGTGATCTCCTGGTTTAGCAGGAAGCAATCCTGTGTGGTGCTGAGTACATCCAAAGCAGAGTATGTTGCATCTTGTTCGGTTAGTTGTGATGCAGTATGGCCGAGGAAGCTACTATCTGATTTATTTGATCTCTAGTTGGATGCTACTTGTATATATTGCGACAATTAGAGTTGTGTGAACTTGTCTGAGAACCCAGTGTTCCATGACAAGTCGAAGCATATCGAGATCAAATATCACTATATCAGGAATATGGTGCAGAGAGGAGCAGTGAAGCTCTAGTATGTTGCGATGGACGAATAGATAGCTGATGTGTTGACTAAGCCATTGGCCAGAGTGAATTTTGAATACTTCAGGGAGAAACTTGGTGTTATCCATATCGAGGTTCCCTCCAAGGGGAAGTGATGAGTCCATGAGCCATTCTGACATGGTGAGAGGATTGGTTCCATCCATGGTTAGATGTAAGATCTGAGCCATTCTGTCATGGTGAGAGGATTGGTTCCTTCCATGGCATATGTGAGTGATGAGCTATTCTGAGGTGACTATGGGATGTGTTCCCACATGATTAGATATAGGCGTTGAATTCCATTCTATGGGAGAATGGAGGTACCTGTTCAGTTACCAGGAATACTCAGTCTGGGAATGAGAGCCATTCTGATGTGATGTGTTCTCACATGGTCGGATGTAAGTGCAGATCCATTCCGATGTGATTTGTTCTGACATGGTCGGATGTAAGTGCAGAGCCATTCTGGCATGATGTGTTTACACATGGTCAAATATAAGTGCAGAGACATTCTGGTGTGATTTGTTTACACATGGTCAGATATAAGTGTAGAGCCATTCTGGCATGATGTGTTTACACATGGTCAGATATAAGTGCAAATCCATTCTGACGCGATGTGTTTACACATGGTCAAATGTAAGTGCAAATCCTTTCTAACAATATGAGGTCGGATGTGAGTCGTAGGAATTTCTGACATGGGTTTTGTATGTGTTCCTCCCATGGTCAGATGTGAGTGTTGGGCATGCCTTTCTGACATGGTTGTTGGATGGTCATATGTAAGTGCTGGGTGGGCCTTTCTGACATGGGTCATTCCATGGTCAGGTATAAGTGATGAACATGATAAATACCTACATGAAGGCTAGGCCTACAACTAGAATGAAAAAGGGATAGATCTGTAGAACTTCCTGTGATAAGAAGAATCAAGAGACAACACCAATGATGATGACCCAAAGATGATCCAGAATGAGTGATGGTTCAGATCCAGTGATGATCCAAATCCATTGGTGGTGATCCAGATCGAGTGATGATCCAGATCCAGATGAAAATGAATTAAAGATGAAGATGAATTGAACATGAAGATGACTTGAAGATGAAGATGACGAGAACTCGATGATGATCTAGATGATACAGAGAAGAAGACCTGTTCTGTAAAATTGTGTCGAGAGAATACCTTCCTAGTTAAGAGGGAGTGTTGATGTATTTGTAACTTCGGAATGTATTCACTTGTATATCTTATGTATTGTACCCCGATGTTTATTCTGGGAAGTGTCTGTAATGTACTTGAGTCATGTCATGCCTCGATGTTTCTATCAGGAAATTGAATAATATAAACAAGTCATGTAAAGTCATTGTGGGTAACCCTCCTATTGATCAAGGGTTAAAGTCCCTACAGTTGTGGGACCCTAGGGTTATTAGACTCTCCTAGATAAGTCGACCCTAGTGAGTTATTGTCAAGTTGGGAATTAGTATAAATAGAGGGAGATTCTCTATTTATCACACATTCACTCACACTCAATTGTAGTGCATAACTGAGAGAGAATAAGTTGCTAGGACAAGATAAAGAGAGACTATTGATGTCGGCAGATCATCTTACTGTTTCTGGGGTTTTGATTTCAGTGCTAATTCTATCTCTAAGGAACTTGTAGGGTTTTTTCCTTTATGGTTTCCCCGAGGAAAAACTTTGTGTTCATTGTCTCTTATGTTTAATTGTTGTGCTTGTTATTCTCTCAGTTAAAGATTCTAAGTTAATGCTAGCTTAAATGATAAAAATCTAACACTTCCTAGTTGAAGGTGTTCTCTCCAAATATCATCAAGAAAGGAGGGATAGGCCAACACACCTCACTAGGGTGAATCTATTGGTGGTATCAATTTCTGAATTAGACAAGTTTCACTGTACAACTGTGATGGGAGAAAATGGAAATTAGGGTTTCATGCTTGAAATCCCTAAAATAGTAGTTTTGATACGCTCTCTATATATCGAGATTGGAAAAGGGCCAGAAGCCAAAATGTTTACAGCTCGAAGGGAAATTCATTTTGTACACTATGTAAAACTTTCATCCTAAGATTCGCTGTATTCTGGGAGATATGATTCCTCCAAATCAGGGTTCCATCCTCTCCTAGGATTCATCCCTAAACCGGACACCTAGGGAGAATTGCTATATCCTGGGCTACGAAGGTCCAAATAAAATTTCTCATGATGTTCTAGATAGGGCACAGACTGCAATTTCTGTGTTAAAATGTTTCAACCCCTAAGGTGAAATAGTGACACGTGGAAGTCTATTCAAGTTCACTATTCTGAACAGTCCTAAAATAAGTCACCTTGGGAAAATGTGGATAAGTCCCAATTGGTGAAACCAATGTTTCTCTAATTTATGGTGTTAGAAAGAGGATAGAAAAGGATACCTCAGGGAGAATTTTCAAACATAGAGGAGTATTAATTTAGGAGATACTGTAGAAACAATATCAGACATTTCTACAGAAGAAATTGGAAAACTAGGGCTTCCCATTCTAGGAGCTTCCCTCCACTGTTTTCAGAAAAGGGGTACATTGGACATCTCTCCTTGAAGATTCCCATATTTCTATCCAATCAGAAGTTTAAAATTCCAAGTTTTGAAAATTACGGTTTCTCTGACAAACCCTAGATATGCCATCTCCAGAACAAAGATGGACACGTCAAATCAGTAAGATCTAAAAATTTTCTATTTACATTTGAGGTTCTTATTTAAAAAATTACTAATCACACCAGCTTGATGACAATATTGATGAAGCTGACAATTTCCGAGTAGGAAGTATAGGACCTCTATGATCCTTGAAGAAATTGACTTGGATCAGTATTTTAGTAAGAAAGGTCTAGGAGCTAGAGGGAGATGAGGCTAAGGATAGAGCCAAGAGAGTCATTGAAGATTCTATTAAAGATAATCTCATCCCTCATGTGTAATCCTTGAATACAACAAAAGGAATTTTTTTGTTTCTATGATGAAGCAATCGAAGAAGAACAAGATATTGTAATAACCACCTTGAATGGCCTCCCAGGATCATGGGATTCATTCATTCAAGGAATGTGTGCCAGAAGGAAGTGATTACCTTCAACAGACTCTAAGAAGAGTGCACACAAGAAGAAGCTCGACTCATAATAAGAGAATAGAAGATGGGAGAAACTAAAGATCAATCTCTCACGATTCAAAGAACATTCCTCAAGCAATGAGGAATATGAAGGACTCAACCCTTGAAGAACATTTTATCCATCTTAGCATTTGGATAAAAAATGATGTTGTTATGAATGAAGAATATAATGAAGCTGAAGGATCAATAAGGAGTATACCCACGAAACTAATAAAGATAAGTATTCAATTGTCATTTCATGATATTATTTGGTTATGCATTTGTTTATATTCAGTTTATGTGTTATGCATGATATAATGTTTGCATTAATGACAATATAATACTAATATGCATGTGATGGGTAAGTAACCCATGGTGCTATACAACTCTCCATTGCTATTTATCTAGAATGAAACCTCTTTGATGACATATTGGGTTAGTGCACAATCTCAATGATGTCATGGTAGAGATGGAAGGCATCTAGAAAGTTTTCATGAGATATGGATGAATGTTGTGTTGGATAAAATAGTTGCATGATTATATCTTTATGCATAAATAATTTTCCATTATGAATATTCCTTATGAAATGTTTCTAATCATACAACTGGTGCATTTGACTTATAGGAAAGATCGCGTACAATCGCCTACAAGAAAAGAAGGATGAGACTTGTTCCAAAGAACAAGTGACGACAGTTCAAGAAATAATCCAAAATCAAGAATAGTATGACGAGAATTCAAGAGGCCTCATACATACTCTAGTTATGTGACACTGTTGAGTGACATCATTGATGTAGAGCCTTCTAGCTATGAAAAAGTATCCAAGAAGAAAGTGAAGGAGGGTACCAGTTCAAGAAGAATGATGTCTAGGATGCGGTATTGAGACCTAAACGGAAGTCCATAGTATCTTCCATATTGATCTACAAGATCCAACATACAGTAGATGGAAACATTGTGGGATACAAGGAAATATTCGTAGCACGAGGATTCTCACAGAAAGAAGGCATAGAATATGAAGATACATTTGCAACCATTGGGAGTTGAGACACATGACAGGAAGACTCGTGTGTAAATTAAAGAAGGTCTTTTACGAGCTTAGAAGGAACCCATGGGATAACACATACATGAGGATATTGAATATAACCTAGAGTGATGAAGATCTTAACCTTTGCTACAAGGTTGAAGATGAAATCATATAGAGGATGAAAAGCTCATAGTTGGGTGTGATAAGAAATTTTGAAAAGGTTCAAGACAGAGGATATTGGTATCCAGTGATCCTAGATGGATACATAGAATCTTAGTAGTATAGATAGCTACTTATCACTCCAGTACAGAATGTTTCAATGCATAGAGTATGAAGGGCAGATGGAGAATGATGTTCTGCTTCAGAGGGAGTGACTGCAAAAGATCCTCAGTTTCGACATGATGCAATGGGATGGAAAGCTTACTAATGGCTCTAGGATTTACTAAGAGTAAAGCAGATTCCAACCTTTACTTCAAGGTTAAAGGTGGAAGACCAGTGATGCTCCTATTATATGTCGATGACTTGTTCCTGACAGGAAAAGAGGAACTCATTAAAGTTGCAAGAAGGAGACTTAATACTAACTTCGAGATGAAGGAATTGGATATGATGCACTACTTTCTAGGCATGGAGGTGTGGTAGAATGCAGATGGAATATCCCTTGGAAAAGGGAAGTATGCAGTGGAGATACTGAAGAGGTTTGGGATGATGGAATGCAAGGCCATGACCACACCTATGGCATCAAACCTGAAGCTATTGAGTGACGATTCATCATAGACGGTTGATGCCATGATGTATCATCAGATGATTTGTTCATTGATGTTCCTGACAAATACATGACCAGACACATGCTTTGCTGTGAATGACATGAGCCAGTTCCTGATGGATCCGTGACATTCTCACCTAGTTGCAAAGCATGCAGTGAGGTACCTGAAGGATATAGTTGAGTATGGGCTCCAGTATGATATGAATCAGAATACTAACCTGGAAGGTTATGTGGATTCAGATTGGGCAGATAGTTCCATTAAGAGGAAGAGAACTTTGGGGTGCTACTTCAGTATGGGATCAGGTGTGATCTCTTAGCTTAGCAGGAAGTAATCCTGTGTGGAACTGAGTACAGCTGAATAAGAAGAGGAGTAGTGAAGCTCCAATTTGTGATTAGGATTGAGATCTCTCAAAAGAGGGAGTTCTAGCATAGCCAATGAGACAGGTTGTCTGAGCATAAAATCTCGACGAAGCTCGTAGGTTGCTCAAACTTAAACAGTCCTGTAGGTTGTCCTTAGATGTAATCAGTCCTAGTGAATCTCATAGGTTATCCTTTGATGTAATCAACCCTGATGTGATTATATGCTAGAAATGGCTAGAGTGAAGTTTGAGTACTTCAGAGAGAAGCTTGTAGTTCTTCATATTGAGGTTCTTTCCAAGGGGAAGTGATGAGTTTGAGAGCCTTTATGACATGGTGGTAGGCGGGGCCTCCCATGGTTAGATGTAAGTGCTGATTCTTTCTAACATGGTGGTAGGTTGGGCTTCCCATGGTCAAATGTAAGTGAATATCCTTTCCCCGGATGGTAGTAGGTGTGTCCTACCATGCCGGTGGATTTAAGCGCTAATCCTTTCTGCATGGTGGCAAGTTGGGCCTCCCATGGTCAGATGTAAGTGCTGAGCATTTCTAACATGTTGGCATCCTAGGCCTCCCATGGTTTGATGTAACTACTAGGCCTTTCTGACATGGTGGCAGGCTGGGCCTCCCATGGTAAGATGTAAGTGTTGGGCATTTCTGACATGGTGGCAGGCTGGGCCTCCCATGGTCAGATGTAAGCACTAGGCCTTTTCGACATGGTGGTAGGCTAGGACTCCCATGTTCGGATATAATTGTTGAGACCTACATCTAGCATGAAAAAGGGATGGCTCTATATAAATTCCTATGATGAGTAGAATTGATAGATAACACCATTTGCTCGAGATAGTGGGAGCAGTGATGATGATGATGATCCAACTTTGATGATGATCCAGTAATGAATACTTGTGCTGATGAAATGGGTCAAGATAATAAATTCCTATTTGAGAGGGAGTGCTGATGTATTTGTAACTTCAAAATGTATTCACTTGTATATTTCTTATTGTATTTCATTATACCCCACCATAGATGTTTGTTCCTCTGATCGAGAGAGTCATTAATATAATAAAGTCATGTAAAGTATTTGAGGTTAACCCTCCATTGTAAGTTGGGGTAATAGTCCCCACAATTGATTTGAGGTTAACCCTCTATTGTAAGTTGGGGAAATAGTCCCCACACTTGAGGGGTATTAGGGTTATTAGACTCTCCTAGTGAGGTCGGACCTATAAGAGTAAAATTCAAGTGGAAAAAAATTATAAATAGAGAGTGAGACTCTCTATTTGGAATACACACACTCACTCAATATTATCTCATGAGTGAGAGAGAAGTAGCTCGCACAAGTGTGAGAGAGAAAAAATACCAGAGATCATCTTTGTGTCTTTGGGTTTTAATTTTTCTATTGGTGCTCATTCTATCTCTGAGGAAGTTGTGGGGTTTTCTCCTTTATGGTTTTCCCTAGGAAAATTCTTTGTGTCTCTTATCTCTTGTGATTATTGTTGTGCATATTATTCTCTCAGATAAGATCCTAGATCATATTGATTAAATGATAAAAATATAACATATTCTTCTAAGCAATCAGTCCAACCCTTATCCTCTTTGGTTAGATGAAGACATTACTCTAGCTGAAAGTTACAAAAGAAGCTCTAAAGATCTAGGGGATAATTTGTTTGGGACTGAGCTAGCCAAGCTTTGTAGTGCTGAAGATCTCATAATTTGCAATGGTCTAAAGAAGTGGCCCAATTCTACCGAGATGGCCTATATCCATGGGCTTGGTAGCAGCGTGGTGGACTATGTTATTTCTGATATCCCTTTATACAACGAAATACTAAATTTTGACATATTAAATGACCACGAGGCTGACTTAGATCATTGACCTTTAATTGTAACTCTGAATTTTGTCATGCATAGAGACCCTATAGAAGATAATCCTCATAGCCAAAAAAAACTTGATCTTTGATAGAAATAAGAGTAATATTTTTCTAAATGAATTAAAAATTAATTTCCTTCCTTTATCAAGTATACACAACATAGAATACCTCTATCATAATTTTACCACAACCCTTTCATATTCTATTAACAAGTTCTCAATTAAAGTTTCAAGTAATAAAAGAAATAGAAAAACCAACCCTTGGTATGATAAAGATTGTAAAAGTGCAAGGAAATAAATTTAGGAGTCTCTTGATGAGTCTCTTAAAACTGACAAGATAAAAATATGCAAAGCCCTAACTAAAAGGGAAAAAGGAAATATATTTGTAAAATACAATAAAATCTCTTACACCTCTCTAAGGTGGCTCCTAAGAAATTTGGAGGAAGATTCTAACTAGAAAAACTAAATATAATAATAGAATTTCTTTACACAGCTAGAATTCCTATCTTAAAAAGATTTATGAATCCTCGAATGGCATAGATAACTTTGAAACCCTGCTCACAACGGAAGAAGTTTTCTCATTAGAAGACATTGATTTTTGGGTTAAGCGTCTAGAAAATGGAAAAGCTAAGGACATCGAATGTTACGAGGAATAATTCTTAAAAATTGAAGGTCCAGTACTCCACCCTCAAATACACAAGATTTTCAATCAATAAGTCAAGAAAGGGTTCCCTAAACCTTAGACTCAAACCATCATTATCCCTATTTTTAAAATTGGGGATACAAACAACCCTTCTTATTACCGGAAAATTATGATTAGCCCTCTCTTAGCCAAGTTGTATGGTATTATTTTGTTAAAGGAGATCGACATTTGGCTTGAAAGTGAAGGTAAGTGGGCTAAAGGCCAAGTGGGTTTTAGAAGGTAGCACTCTACAACAGACCATTGTTGTAATCTCATGGATCACAGAGGGTTACCAATAATACACATTAAAGCATACAAACATAACAGAGACAAGATACAAGAACATAGATGTGGAACAATAGATTATATTATATTATAAGGGTCCATACAAACATAGAACTGAACCAAGTTCTCATCTAGCTCAACAGCCTAATATATATGATTTACAAACAGTTACATATAACTACCTATCGGTTCAGTCAACTGACACGACCTTATGCGGCCGAACTAATCTCTAATTAGTCGGCTTACCGACTATCTCCTCCAACATCTCCCCCAGGAACAAAATATTTCTTCATCCTGAAGAAATAGGGGAGGTACTCAAAACTCTTTTACTGTCTGAGGTAGTTATTTTCTTATTTGTATTTTATGGGCTATGAAGTCAGATAGTTGGTCGTTTCTGTATACATACTTCAATGATTGCTTCTGCTGTAACGACCAATTGATGTTGGAATTCTATCCAACTTTGAAGTACTTTCTGGGTGTTGATGGTCAATGTTGTAATGCTTGATAATGTCGAAATATTCTCCTGAATGGAAAGGTCTGCTATTCTTTTCATGTTGGGTCCCATGAACTGGTCTTTTTATTCTGTTGTCTCCAGAAGCGTTTCCATCTGCGGGTAGATGGTGTCTAATTTCTTCAAGCTCGGGAGTGCCTGCTGCACCTACTGGTGTGCTTGTCTCTCGAGTCTCTACAGTTTGGCTGTCTCCATCATGATTTGATCTTGTATTGTGCTTCTCAATGCTTCTTCAGTGCTCTTTCTCTTTTCCAATGCTTGAATTTGTTGTCAATTCTGTCAGGTCTGCTAAAAGACTTGTCGGTAATAAGTAGGCCAGTCCTGTTGTACCCCTTCTGTTATGACAAACTCTTCCATGTGGTCTTGTAGCACTTTGTAAGATTTTGAGAAGGCTGTGTACTATTGCATCAGTAATCTAGATGTTTCTTATTTTTTTTCTTCCTTTTTATTTTGCATATGTACTTGTAGAGTCGACACCACACTCTCAAACAGTTGATATGCCTTTTCAAGAAGCTTGTCGGTGTCGGTTTCCATCAGTCCTAGTATTATAGATTGTGCTAGGTTTCTACATTTTAACAAGCATTCGAATTGTTCCTTCTCAGTGTCATCAAGCTGCTTGCGTCTGGTCTGGCTTCTTGTTTTTTCTTCAATGGCCATAGTTTCTAGGAGTTGTCCCAACTCTTCGTCCTTCAGCTTTGTTGCATCGACTGCAGTGGTCGACCCAAGTTGGCTAATGTGGAACATTATCGATTGTGACTCTTTTGGTTAGTCCTTCTTCTTTCTGTCTCTCTTCCTCTTATGTTTATGTTGTTCTGCCTGTTGTTGTACTTTTGAATTTGCAAGGGTTCGAATTTCCTGTGGCTGATTTTTCAGTAGTGGATTGTCTGGTTGCTGGTCTGCAACGGTCAGTAGAAATTTTGGTTGGGTTTCTTGGATGAGCTCTGTAGTTGGGTGTGTATCTAGCATATTTTGTGTAGAGGGTTCATATACAGATGTTTCAGGTGCAGATGGTTCAGGTGTAGGTTCTGGATTGAGAAGTGGTGGTGGTGATGGTGAATCATCGGGTGTAATTGGTGTGGTAGGGATATGGTCAGGTGTCAGGTCCTCGACTTGTGGTGGTGAATCCCTTGGGAGGTCAAAGAATAGGTTGTCGATTAGCCAATTGATTTCTTCCAGGTTTTCTTCTTCCACATTTCTTTCTAGTTCATTGGCTAATGGAGGGTGTGGGATGTTGGCTGGTTCCTCACAAATGTTGATTTTATAATTCCCACAGACCTTGGATTCTGGGGTATTTGTCCAATTTGTGGGGGAATGAGTTGTCTTGATCCACTAGCTTCGATCAGAGGACATTTGGTGGTGATCTTCTGGACATAGGTGAGTAGTTTAGGAAATTTTTCAATGTATGCCTGGAAATCTCTGTCTTGGTGAAACCTATCCTTTAGGGTTTTTGGCATAGAATTTTTGCATATGTCAACTGGGCTTATGGAGGGTAGCTGTGGAATTTATTCCTGTGTGATCTAGGTCAGAGATGGGGGTGGAGGTGTAGACACTAAATCGATAATGTTTTCAGTCATTGAGGTGTTTGTACTTTTTATCTTTTTCAGTCGACCCTGCTATCCTCCCGACACAAAAAAGTGTTTGAACTATGTCTCAACTGAAACTTTGTTCGCTACAGCATCTTCTATGATGTCGATGGCAGTAGCTGCTAGTTCCTCTTCATCTTCTAATTATGAAAGGATCGGCTTGTGCTTCCCCTTCCCTTTCATTTCCATTGCCTTTTTTCTTATGAATGCTATTTCTTTTGCTAGATTTTTAATTGTGTCTTTGGTTATGGCATATTCAGGATTGTCGGGCTCAATGTCTTCCTCTAGTTCCTCCCCTAACTCTTGCTGTTGAAATGGGTTGATACTTTCTTTAGCTAGTTTGGTTACCTACTACTCTGTTGGTATACTTCCCCTTTGGGCTGTTGGTGGTATGATCTTTATTTGCAATCTATTGGTGTCTTCTGCTGGTGTTTCTTCTAACAAAAATGTGCTGATGTGTAGTCAGAGTTCATAGTATTCTTCCTTCTCTTGGTCTTTCAGTGGTTCTTCGATTGCTAGGTTTCCTTCCTTGGCATTTGTTGGTATCGAAATATTTGTGCTGGATTGTTGAGCTAGTTCATGGAAGATCTCTTTGACTATTGGGTAATATTTGAGAGGTTTTGCTTTTGCTTTTGCACCCTATATATACCAAACCGTAGTGTGGTCGAGCTCTAGTTGGATGTCTGTGGTTTTCGGCAAACTTCGTCGGATTTTCTTAGGCACCCTCCATCTAGTCGTCTAAACTTTCAGCTGTTAGAGCCAGTTTTCCAACAGTACTTTTCCATTTTCCAGTTCTTTCAATGTTCTAGTCTGCACAAATGGCTTGAACCTCCACATATGGAATTTTGTTGGTTCTTGTAATTGCTTGTCCCCGATTGTGCACAAGTGGTACATCACTATCCAGATTATTAGAGACGGGAACCTTATAAGACCGCCCGACTCCTCGCATTTCTCACAAATAGTTTTGAGCATGTCGGCAACATACTAAGCCCATATGTATACTTTTCTTATTTCTGCTATTGTGTCTACTACCTCTAGCATATCCAGCTTCAGGTCGCTCCCTCGACTTGTAGGTGTGAGCCCTGTTGCTATGATTTTGGCCATGATTTGTGGAATCCAGGCTTGTATCTGGCTAATCATTAGCCCTTTTGAATTCTTTCGGGAGGGCGTTCCAGTTAACCGTTCTACCAGTCCTTCTTTTATACAGACAGGGATTGGGTTTCCTTGGTTGGAGAGACTAGTCAGTTCGTATATGACTTATCCAGAGATTTTGACTGGTTCGTCAAAGTAAAATTTCTCATTGTGGTATCAGCTGATAATGAATTTTACTGCTGTTTCCTTGGTTCCTCCAAAAATCGCCATGAATAGTGTGTTCATGTATTTAATAATGGAGCTGTGATTTATCTTCTCTACTACTTATGTTGGTTTTTTATCGACATAATCCCATTCCTTGATTTCAGCCCACATTTTTTCCCATGAGGTTTCTTGTACCTTGGTGTTTTTGACAAGTTTCTTAACCTTCTCATCAATGGGGTTTCAGCAAATTGCAGTTCCTTTGTCTTTGCAGATACGGCTCTGGTTTGTTTTGGTGCCATCTTGTCAGTTTCTTGGTGGACTTTTCTTATAGGTTTTCGATTCTCAACTTTCTAATTGCTGAATTGCTATATCTCTTCAAAATACCATAAATTATCCTTTTCTAGTCCGATATTTATAGGTGGGGTGTTTGACATTTTTGTCGATGGGTGTATTAATGGTGGAAGTGATGTTCCAGCGCGTTCTCTGGGTTTTGCATTAATGGTGATTTTATTTTGGTGCTCCTTCTGACCATAGTCATGAAGGTGTGATTTGACCTTCAAGGTCGTTGGTTGACGTCGATCATGTGAGTGGTCGATGGTGGTGTGTCAATGGGTTTGATGTCAGCTGTCAAAGCGTTGGTTTCCTGTCATCCTGAGTTATGGGTGTTGGTTCTGTTTTGTTATTTTTAATTTTTTTAGATTTTTATAGTTTTTTTCTGACATTCATGGTTGTTATATTTTATGTTTTTTTTTGGAACTTGTTTTAATTTTTGTACCATTTTAGTCGGGCACCATTAACAAGTTTCCGAAATACTATGCCTTCTAACCTCCTTAGTCGGATTGATCCATTGGCATGAATGTCTTCAACAATGTAGGGTCCCATCCATTCTGTATGTAACTTTTTGGGTTTTCCTTTTACTCGACTATTGTATAGTAAGGCAAGATCCCCTACCAACATATTCTTGTTTTTGATATTGCAATCGTGCCAAGCCTTCTGCTACTATTTTTGGATTTCTTGGTGTTGTAGAGAAATCAGTCGGTGTTCTTCTAGCTTGCTTAGTTGCATCAGTCGGTCCTTCGTTCCTTGTTAGACATCGACATGTAAAATATCTGCTATGATAGGTGTTTTCTGTCGAAAATGTAGTGGAACAACTGCTTCTTGTCCATAAACTAGTCAAAACGGTGTTTGGTCGATCGAACACTTGTATGTTGTTCTGTAAGCCCATAGTACTACAGGTATCTTTTCATCCCAATCATCCTTATCTATGTTACAAATTTTAGTTAGGCCCTTGTTAATGTTTTGTTAAATTCCTCGATTGCTCCATTCGACTGGGGGTGATAAGCTGTACTACGTTGGTGGTCAATTTTGAACTGGTATGTTAGTGCTTTGATGGTTTTGTTAATAAAGTGTGAACCTTGGTCACTGATTAGGGTTATTGGGCATCAAAATATGGTAATTATATTTTCATAGATAAATTTAGTATCTTTCTCACTGGAACATGTGTCGACTAGTTCTACTTCTTCCCACTTGGTTACATATTCTACTGTAGTTATTATGTGCCTTGCACTTGTTCTTTTTGCTGGTATGGGGAATGGCCCTATGAAGTCGATGGCCCAAATTTCAAATTTCAAACTTGGGTTTACTAATATCAAGGGAATTTCTGTACTAGGAAGAGGTCGACCCAGTCGTTAACATCTGTCACATTGGCTTACAAACTTTTGTAGTCTTTGTATAGTGTCGGCCACCATAGCCCCGATTGTTGGATTTTATTGGCAGTTGTGTCTTCTTGAAAATGTCCTCCCACCAGTCCATAGTGTTCTTCATACATGATATTATTTCTTTCATTTTCTAATACGCATATTCTGAGGATGTCGTCCAGGCCCATTTTATATAAAAATCCATTTATGAGGCTATACGGTGCAACTTTCATGGCTAAGATTTGTTTCTTTTTCATGCTTATGCCCTCTGGTGCTTGTCCATTTTCTAAGAATTGAGCTATTTCCTCTAATTTTGTTGGGACTGCTTCTATTCGAAATAAATGTGCGTCTGGTAAGTTGTCTTCGAGTCCTATCGGTTCCTCTCCTGTGTCGATTCATGATAAGTGGTCGGGTCCGACATTTATTTTTTCTGGTCTCACAACGACTTCAAATTCAAATTCTTGGAATAGAAGTAGCCATCGAAAAATTGTCCCATGGTGTAAGGGTTTATTTATAAGATATTTTAATGCTTGGTGGTCGGTATAAAAAATGAAAGGGTTACCTAGTAGGTAATGTCGATACTTCTGTAGTGCAAAAACCATTCCTAAGGCTTCTCTCTCTGTTGTCGAATAGTTTCTTTCTACTTTATTTAATTTTTTTCTACTATAAACTATGGGGTAGTCCATTCCGTCGTCCCCTGGTTGAGTTAAGATTGCTCCTATTGCTAGGCCTGATGCATCGATGTGTACATGGAATTTGGTCGACCAATTCGGAAATCTTAGAATGGGTGCTTCAACTAGCTTCCTTTTTAGTGTTTCAAATGATATGTTGCATTCCTCTGTCCAGTCGAACTCTTGATGTTCTCTTAATAGTTCTTCCAATGGATAGGTCATATTTGAATAGTACCTTATGAATTTCTTGTAATATCCTGTAGGACCAAGTAGTACCCTGACTTGTTTTGGGTTCACCGGTGGTTTTAAGTCAACGATAATTTTTATTTTTGCAAAGTCGACCTTGATGCCTTCTTTGCAGACAATGTGTCCTAATACTATCCCTATAGGAGTTAGAAATATGCATTTCCTTATGTTCAGAGATAGTTGTATTTGTCGGCATCGTTCCAACATGAGCCTTAGCCATTTGCAATTATCTTTCAGCATAGAGTATATTGTCCAATCATCGAAATATACTGCCATTGTTTTGTAAATATATTCTTGAAATGTTTTGACCACAATTCTTGAAAACACTGCAGGTGCATTTTTTAGTCCAAAAGGCATAACTCTGTAAACAAATTAGCCAAATTCACATACGAATGTTATCTTTTTTTGGTCTTCTTTGGATATTGGTACTTGGTTATAACCTGAGAATCCATCTGTAAATGAGTAGCATTCGTGTCCTGTGACTTCATTTAAGATTTCATCTGCATAAGGTGTTGGAAATGGGTCTGTTAATGTGACTTTATTTAAGGTCTCTGAAGTCAACACAAATCCTTAGCTTGGTTGGGTCATGTTTCTTTGGTTGAACAACCATTGGACTTGCCCATTCTGATTGGTCAATAGGGTAGATAATTCTTGCTGCAAGCATATTATCAATATCTTTCTTGACTATCTCTTTGTATTTATGAGCTAATTTATATTTCCTCTTCTTTACAAGTTAGACATCAGGTTTGATGTCGATCTTCATTTCACCCATTTCATGGACTAGAGCTTTGAGATCTTTGTAGTCTCTAGCGAATACATCCTGGAATTATTTTAGTAAGTTTACTATTTCTGTTGTTTGTTCTTCAGTCCAGTAGTTTCCAATTTTTGCCATTTTCGGTCGATCATCATTTGAGATGTCTAATTCTTTAGTTTTCACTTTAGCATCTAACCATTCTGGTGCTTTGCTTCATTGATTGGTCGGTTCCCTTCTTTAAGTTGTGAAAATATAGAAATAAATTCTATTGCAGTCATTCGGTCAGTGTCTTCTTTGTCGACTATCTCGACTTTAAGTACTGTGCGAATTGGATTTGTTGTTTCTGAATGGTATGATTTCCATCGAAAGATTTTCCCTTCTGGATTTTCATTTTCCATTTGTAGTATTGTTGACTATGGTGTTGTCTTGTTTTGTATGTTATTGCATGTTACTTTTGGTCAATCATAATTTTGTGTTAGGGTTTTGTTCCCGGTCGGTTCTATAAACGCCTTGATTTTTTTTGCAATTTCGACTAACTTTTTGTCTTGTGGTATAAAGCTGAAGTATTTGATAAAATTCTCTCTAAGTTCATGCCATATGAATGTTTCACCCCGTGCTTCTTCCATTTTGTACCATTTGTTTGGTAAGTCAGATAGCGTCGATGGAAACAGGTGTGGCCATGTACGTTCGTCCTTATACCCAAGTATTTTCCATTCTTTTTCACATGTTCTTATGTTCTCTTCTGCGTCCTGCACTTGGATGAACATAGGTATTTGGGCTTGATTGGTTAACCTTTTTTCTCTGAATCTTTCTACAAAGTAAGTCGAAGTTGTTTTCCATGTCTGCAATCTTGATTGATGGGTATCCCACCATCTAGAAGCTTGTCCTGTGAAGGTTTCTACTAAGCTTTGTAGTCGACCATGTTCACCAATGTTTTTGGATACTTGTTCTATATGCATAACTGGTTATTCTCTTTCTTTGTATCTTGGGATTTGTTTGATACTTACATTTTCTGGTTTTAGGGTAGGGTATTCCCTAGTTTTCTTTTCAAATATTTTTGGGATGATGGAAACCAAGAAAAATTGTTGTACTGGTTTCTTCTGCACTTTTTGAATGGTCCAACAACCTCTTGCTTGTGTTTCATAGTTTTCAACTTCCCAATCACATAATTCTGCATCTGAGTTGTATCCTACTGAATCTTGATTATCTAAGTAAAGTTCCCCATAGACATTGGACTCTGTGTAGTATTCATTGTTTTGTATTTGATATAATTGTCAGATGTCAACTTTTTCATCAATAGGTTCTATCCAAGGTTCTCCTTGGGATGGATGGATAGGTACTATGACTTTTTGTCCATTCCCTTTTAGTTTTATCCTTTCCTTGTATAAGGATATAGACACTTTCATTTTTCTTCCCCAAGGTCGACCTACTAACGCTGGGAAGGAACTGGATCCTTCCTTAGGGTCAATAATTTCAAAGTTGACTTTGGTCGATATTCCTTTTATTGTCGTGTCGACATTTCTCCAAACTTGAATAGGTTCAGTTAGACCTTGGTCAACTAATTTCAAGTATATTCCTGACTCGTATAGTCGAGGTCTACCACCCAATTGTTCCCAAGGGTCATGAGTCATAATGTTTACTTATGAGCCGAAGTCAAGTACAACTTGTCGGACATGGTATCCTTCAATTTCTAGGTCGACAAGTGGGTCAGCATCACTTTTGTCCTTTTGGTTTAAACTACATATGTTTTCTGTATTATTGTTGTGTTTCATTTTATACAATAGGTCAATGAATTGAGATATCGCTTTATCATTTTGTACTAAATGTATTAATTCGTTAACTGTGCTTCGTCGACTATCATCAACTTCTTCTTGTCAAGAAAATTATTTAAATACATTCATTGCGTCTTTATACAATTGTTTTTGTTTAGCTGGGTTAGGATAATCATTCTTTTATTTTATTTTTCTTATGCATGGATTATCACTCCCAATTTTTGTCCCTTGTCGGGTTAATATATGTAGATTCTTTGTATTGATTACATCATGTTTTTGAACGCACGATAAGACATTAACATTTTTCTTTTTATTGATTTTATCAAGCATAGTAGGGAAATACTCTAATGAGTGATCCCCAACTCCACATCTAGTACAAAATTTTAAATCGGTTCTGTCCTTGTATGGGTAGTCTGCATATCGATGACATTCTTTATAGCATGTAAAACACTAGATGGGCCGACATGGTTGGTTGTTGTGATTCCTAGAGACTCAACCTCGACCTCCATATCCTCCATGACGGTTGTCGAACTAGTGCTCATACCGACGGCCTTTGTATCTTTGACTATTCTATTCGTTTTGAGCATTGCTTTGCTGATTGTTATCGTTGTTCTACGCAGCTGTGTTTGTTTGGTAGACTGCTTGGTATTTTTACCGATTTTTTAAGTTTAGGTGACAGTTGGCCATTACGTGACTTTTAACTTCACAGATTGCACACCAATATGCTTTACCATTCTTCATTTTATACGGGTAATCTTTCGTTGTGTGTTCTCCATGTTCTTGGAATATGTCACAGAAGCACTTTATCTGAACAAATCAAACATCTTGTCGGCTGATGTCTTGTCAACAGTTATATTTTGCGTGTCCAACCATTGAGCATTTTGTGCACCAGATATCCTGATTCTTAAGGTTCAGCTCTTCCAATGATTTCTGTATGATTTCAAGCTGTTCTTCTAGTCTAGTATCCGTGGGATATACTGGGAAATATTCATCCATCTCCACTTGTAGAGCTTTAGTAAGCACATCTTCATACATTTTAAACGTCTCCAGGCTTATGTGCCACTGAATTTTCCATGATAGACCTGCAAGGAACCACTAAATTAATAGTTTCTCATCAATTACATAATCCAGTTAGCTGAGGAGGTATTTCCAACGTTTTTCGTACTCTCGAATAGATTCTGCTGGCTTTCATGATGTTGTTTTCAACTTTTTAGCTGCCATATGTTTTGCATCTGGGGTTTTAAAGAACGACAAGAATTTCTCTTTAATTTATACTTTAGATGCTTGAGGGGTTCTCTCAGTAAAGGTCATGTACCACGTTAGTGCTCTTTTCCTCAAGGCACTAGCAAACTGTGCCATCTGTCAATCTTTAGCTGTAACCTGATTTGCCTCCCATGTCAACTCACAGACGAACCAATGCCATCTAGGATCTTCATCGCCCTCATATAGAGGGATATGCACTGATCCATGACCCATGTCAGATTCGCTGTCGCTATCTCCTCCAAGAGGTGGCGGTGGTGGTGGGGGTAGTGGGATGTTTTTCTTGTCTCTTTGCGCAAAGTTGTTATCGACTGAACTTTAGTTCCCATCAGTTGTTTTGTTTGTCGTTTCTTCTCTGAAAATCTATCGGTTGGGGTCAACTTCTCCTGTCGATTTCCAACTGCAATTACTTGTTTGTGGGTCCGACTATTATGTATTATCCAAAGCTATTTTTGGCATGGGGGGTTCTCCTTCATGTGTAGAGTAAAGTAAGTGGATACTTCAGTTGGAAGGGTATGCCTGAAGCATGACCTATTTTCCTTCCTCTGATCGACGGATCACTAGATGATTATCATCATTTACTTTGTCGTCTAGTCAACTCCATATACCAAACTCACCAGCTCTTAGTCTTAGGTCTTCTTCGACAATGGATTGTATCCTAGTACTCAAATTCGTTGGAGACAAAGGTCTAATCTCTTGGCAAACTTCTATTTGGAGAGCTTCTCGCTACTCTATCCACAAGTTTTCTTCCATGGGTGATGCCTCTTCATCCACACCTTCTTCCTATCGTTCATGATCCGACTCTAGAGGATTTATTGCTTGGTTTGTCACCCTAGTACTCATTCCTATTTGGAGTTCTATAGCCATTTCTCTTCTTTCTTCCCTTCTTTTTAGCCTCTTCTCTCTCTCTCTCTCTATTCTTTGTAAATCCACTGTACCTTTGTGTGTCACTGTCCATTCGATTTCATTTTTAGGTTGAATTTTCATCGATGGTGATAGTATTTCCTTTTAGTCGACTAAAATCCTCTTCACTTTACCCCGACATACAACCATATACCCCCCCCATAGCCTACCTGACAGTTTAGAAAGATCAGATAGTTCTATTTACTTTCTTAGGAAATATGCCCACTCCCTTTCACAAATGAATTTCTCCCACTTCCTCTGTTTCTTCGCCCAGTTAAAATTTGGTGGCGGTTCTTGTAGTGACAGACGAGGTTCGACAATATGACCCACTCCTTTTTCTATCAGGAATTTGAATAGCAAGGTTGGTAAGCAACACAGGAACTGCTCGGTAAGGTCTGTATAGAATTTCTTCTGAATGGTTTCTACCAAAGTTCTTTGTTCTATAGCTTGCTCGCAAAATTCTTCGGTGATATTTTCAAACCACTCCGACAGGTTTGTTCTCCCCCCTTGAATCAGTTTCTGTAGCAGCTGTTGGTCCTTAGTTGCTTCCGGATTTTTCATCCAGAAGTTTTTCAAAATCTTGGGTATCGATTCTATGAACTTCTCATGAGTTTCAGTGAAGAATATTTCTTTCACCTGAGCAGTTGTTAATCTGTTTCTCCGCGCGTAATTCTGCAAATAATTTGCTATCTTACACTTCCACTAGTTCTTAATCTCCTATTTTGATATCATCTGCTTATATTCATTTCAGATATGTACTACCGACAATGGAACCAATGTTTTAATCTCACGGATCACAGAGGGTTACCAATAATACACATTAAAGCATACAGACATAACAGAGACAAGAGACAAGAACATAGATGTGGAGCAATAGATTATATTATATTATAAGGGTCCATACAAACACAGAACTGAACCAAGTTCTCATTTGGCTCAACAACCTAATATATATGATTTACAAATAGTTACATATAACTACCTGTCGGTTCGGTCAACCAACACGACCTTATGCGGCCGACCTAATCTCTAATTCGTCGGCTTACCGACTAGCTCCTCCAATAACCATCTCGTTACGATTAGGATAATTGTGGAGGAGTGTCGTAATGATAAATCCAATATCTTTTGTTGCTTCATTGACTTTAGAAAGGCTTTCAATACGGTACCTAGAAATAACCTATGGAATATATTAGAAGAGATAAAGGTTCCTTTCGAGTTGAGAGCTGCCACAATAAGGTTATATGAGAATGTCATTTCTAATTTTAAGACCAACGAGGGGTGGTCGAAAAACATTAAGTGTAATATCGGAGTTAAACAATGTTTCCCCCTCTCCCCCACCCTTTTTGGCATTTACATAGATAAGCTAGAATGTTGTTTAGAGGAAGTAGGTTGTGTTGGTACGATCTTAGCTGGAATAGTCATCATCCTTCTTCTCTATGATGACGATATTGTTCTTTTGTCAAGGTGTCCATCTAATATTGATAAGAAACTAAGACTTCTTAAGGATTTTTTCTCTACCATGGGTATGACTGTTAACACTGACAAAACAAAAATTATGATTATCAAATCCAAGAAGGACACTTACGCTAATTTTGTTCATGATAATAGCAACTTGGAGGAAGTGTCTTGTTGAGCCTCATTTTGTTATCATTTTTTGGCATTAAAATAACACATTTAAATGCATATTTTACCATCTTTTGTGTATTTTATGTCATGCATATCGTTATTTAGTATAAGGTAAGAACAAATTTAATGTTTATTCAATTTTAGTTATTAATATCATTTTAATGACTTTATTAACTTAAATCTATATTATTTAAAGCATATTTGATATATTAATTAATATGTGTATTTGTTTGCAGGTTATGTAGTATGTTTGGGTGAATATATAAACAAAACGAAGTTAGCTCACCTTTCAGCCCAATTCACACAACCACTGTCCAATTCATCATGCAGCTCGTCATCCATCTCACCTTCAAGTTTCCCATCTAGATCGCTAATTAGTTTGCACACTGTCCATAACCGATTTCAGGAATTTAATGTTGAAATAGTTCTGCAAACAACCTGCTACCCACGTGTTTGTTGATTGAAGAGGCTCTTAGCCTAAGATTGCCATCAAGCTTCTTGTCATCCATACATTCATAAGATGGAACGTATCTAGTCTACAAGGATCAGCCATGGCCTCCTTTGCTTAAACTCTAAATTTTTACGAGTCTGCACGCTTTGAAGAATGGAACAACCTGTGTTCTGGAATCCCACTGTGTTCTCACCTTCGTTTGATACCACATTGTTAGTTGCGCTAAGGAAGGGGCTGCATGCTACATCATACATGATGATGAAGGACCTGTGTTCTGGAAGACCCGTCGTGTACATTGCCACCAAAACCACTCCATCAGTCACGCGAAGGGAGGAGTAGTTACACCACCACGGCGCCCTGCTCATGCTGAAGAGAAGCCTGCATGCCACGTTCATAATGAAGAAAACCAGACTTACACCAAAGAAGGGATATGCCTATGCGCTGGCCTATGAACTATTATTTCCTTTTATGATTTATTAAATTTAGAAGAGCAGTCGACCACTAAAGGGTCGACTTGCTCAAAATCTTGAAAATAGTGTGTATATAAACACCTCCATACAAAGAGATAGCGGGTTGATCAATCCATTAGGTAGATAGTTAGTCTGTTTTAAGAGAAGAAGATTGTAACTTTGTTCTTTGTTTTAATAGAAGCTCTACGCCTTGTTGTTTATGATTGTGTGTGAAATCATTCGCCAACCATTACTCATGGTTGCTGAGAGGGCCCCTCGACAATTCATGGTTTCTATTTCCATATGATTTTTTGTTATCTCTTCATCACAGATAAGTAGTTTTAGTTTTAATATGTTTATATGTATTTCTCTGTTTTCTGTAACATGTATTTTCTGTAGTTAACATAATTTACACCGTGTTGTTAATGTAGTTTTAGTTTATAAAATTAATTACGTATAGTTTGCTTTCAGTCTTTCCTTTCAGTATTTCCTTTCAGTTAAATGCTTAATTTTATATTTACAGATAGATAAATCTTAGTTAGTCTTAGGTCTGATTTATAGTGAGAGATTAGTTTTTATACTTTTTGTTTAAACTGTAAATTAGTTCATCTATGTTTCAGTTTGTTTTATTTTATAATAGAAATAATCCTTTTATACCCATATATTAGTAATCCCTTTTGGTTGTTTTAACTGTTAATTAGGTTTAAATTCTGTCCTTTATGCATTTTGTTTTCATATGCACACAACCAGTTGATAATTAAATCATTTAGGTCTGTTTTTATTATTTTCTGTATACAGCCTCTCATTCAGACTGTGTGATTGGAATGTCATTCGAACCCTCCTTTCAGATTGTTGTCCAACCTTCCATCCGACCTTTAGTGTTAGTTTATTTTTAAACCTGTTTTCAGTTCTGTTTCTTTGAATTTTTTATTATGCTCTAATTGTAGTCATTAGATAATGATTATGTTTTTATTTGAACTATAGATTAGATTGTTTAAAGTATTTACTAAGTTTTATCCTTAGTTTTCTCTTTCCAGCTCATGCTTTGAATTATGCGTTGTGATTTTGTTCCTTTTAATTTCCAATTTTCTTCTTTAATATTGTTGTAAGGTTTTGAAATTATGTTTGATTTATTTCTTTGTATATGGATTTGTAGGGTTAGGTGCGTTAATTGCTAGTATACTAGTACCTTGTCAATTTATCATAGTGATAAGACCTATTCCTTTCACTGTGTGATTATTGAAAAGACTTACAGAAAAGAACTTAAAATTATCTTCATTGAGTTTTCTACTTGCTTTTATTAAAGTTTTCTTTATTAATTTTTCTAGTTGCTTCTTTATTTATTTTTCTACTTATTCATAAATTAGACCTTTCTCAGTTTTTGAAGTTGTTTATGAAAATTTTCCCATTCTTAGATTAAGAAGAAGAAGATTTAATTAATGAGTAGTTTGATATTATCCTAGTATGATGTTTTGATTTAATCACATTAATAATTAAATATTTAGGAGTTTAACTCGGTTTTTCATTTTGAATATTTTTCAATATTTTGTTTATTAAAGTATTTCTACAACGCCCTAGGAAACCCTCTACCTTCGCATATATTTTGTAGAACCTCTAAGCCTACCAACCCCAGACGATAATTAAATATTAAGTGTATTTAAGATAGTAGAAAACATCCAAACATTTTGGTATTAATCTAGTCGAGATAACACCCAACATGTCTTCTTATAAATACCTATGAATTGATATTCATCACAAGCTCACCTGGAACTATAGCATTAAGAAAAGGATTAATGGAGGGTGGAACGCTTATTTTGGTCTTGAAAATAATTATAAAGAATCAAACCTTGTGGTGTGGGATAAAAAGAAGTTCCTCTTTGAAACTTTAGTCATTCATGTTATCTTGTATGGGTGTGAGGTTTGGGGATGGAACATATCTAAAGAATCCTGGAGAAATATTGAGCAAATCCAAAAGTGTTTTATAACATATAACCTCAAAATTAAAAGCAATACACCCTACCCTATTCTCCTTATAGAAGTGGGTCTTTCCCCTATTGAGAGACTAGCTATGACTAGGTTCCTATTATACAAGCACAAAATCAACAACATGGGAGACCATAGAATTCCTCAACTAGATTTAAATTCTAGCAAAAACCACCTAAGGATCAAGTGAGGTTGGTATAAATATATTATGGCTTGGTTAAATGATTGGTAGATCAACGAAAATGTTGCGTTGAAAAATATAAATAACATTAAAAATATTGTCACTTCTAAGTTTAAGGAGAAAATGTGGTGTGAGAAAGATTTAGAAGATAAAAGAAAATTAAGGTAATATAAGGAGGTCATCAACCCTACTCTATAAGATCAAAAGTATCTATCGGTTTTAACTAGTTCAAAGAAAAAAATTAATATAGCCAAGATAAGAACGAAATCTCATGAGCTTCATAGTGAAACTGGTCGTTGGGCAGTTCCTAAAACACCATGGGTAGAAAGGATCTTCCATCTCTATGAGAATATGAACATTGAGGATGAAAAACAATTCCTCTTATAATGCCCTTCTTACACCCACATTAGATCTCAGTTTCCCAGACTACGGAAGAACAAGCCAACACAATCTCAAAAAATCACAATAAAGTAAAATAGGGTTTTATAAGGTTTTGGTTGAACAGTTTGAAGACAAGAGGGAAAACATTCATAAGACCAAAGCAAACACTAAATCATGAGAATTTAAATTACTGAGATGCATAACATATAAACCATAATCCAATAGAGTAAACACAGTACTGAATTTCACCCACAGTTAGCAAGCATTTCAAGCATAAAAACATTAAACAGGAAATGAATATACCAACTGAGTAATTAACACAAATTAGAAATGAAACCAGTCAATAATATGAAGAGCATATAGTGCATATATTTCATAGTTCAGTCATAAAAAACACATAATATTCTTTTACTTAGCTCATAAACATAGCCTGATAGCCTCCCCGTGCCAGTAAAAAATCGAACCCCTTTGTCTTCTTTCAGACTTACATTTATCCTATTCCTTCAAAATCAGTTGAATAACTGAACCCTAACTGCTTTAGGCTATCTATATAATAGTTCCATCTAAACTATCATTATACAAAAAATAAAATGACTTTCCAAACTTAACTAATAACTGACTTCCTTAACTAGATTTACAAATCTTTAGTTGCTTCAACTAGTAAAAAAATCCCCTCCAAGGCTTCAGTTTTCCTTTTAGCTTTCAAGTGATTTGCCTCCAAGTCTGCAACCCTCCTTGTTAGCTCCTCATTCTAATGAGTCAGCTCCTGGATAGTCTGCTTTAGCTGTGTGAACTAATTCTCTATTTGCCTTTTCCTTTTAAGAGCTTCCCTTGAAACTACAATTAAAGCTTTTGGTAATGACTGTTAACCTCTTCCAACATCTTTAGAACCTTTCCTTGATGAGTTATTGAGGCAAATTCAAAAACCTTCATTATTTTCTTTCTAGACACTGCTTCTTCATCATAATGAGTGTTAATTTCTTACATAGTACAAACCCTAGTTTCATTAATAACAGGAACTCTATCCTCATCAGACAAGTATTTTTCATCCTCTTCTGACAGTACTATAATGGTGCTTTGCTTCTGCTCCTTAATATCTTCTTTTACATCTTGAACTTGTTTTGCAGGTAAAACCTCTTCAACTAGCTCAAATTCCTTCATCTCTGACTGTCTTTTAAGTTGTTACAACAACTAATCCAACTGCTGGAAACCTATTCTTCTATCTCTTAGCTGTCGAACTGCATGCATCCAATCTTCTCTGACCATTTTGAGCACTCCAGACAAATGTTGCTAAAAGCCCTAACTTTTGCTCTAATTCAAAATTCCACTTTCCAAGAACTAATTTTCCGCCACGATCTTCACCTTCATGATTATATTCCACTTGTCAAAGTGATTAACATTTGAATGTTCCCACGGTAACAACGTCTCCCATCACTAACAATTAATCCTTCTTAGCATTGGCGAACGAAGGTTCAAGAATGAATGAATCAACACCTCCCATTTCTAACCTGTCGGCGATTGGAAGCAGAATTCTATAATGCACCAGAACCCCACGCCACTATGCTGCCGCAATGTCAGTGTTTTAGACCATTAGCTTTCCGTAATGTTGAAAGATGATTTTAAATTTGTCCGACACTTTTGACCATAGGCTTCGCGATCGGACATCGGAAGCTGTATCAACTACCTCGTCAGCACTTTCAACCACTAAGCTGCCGTAGTGTCGGAAACTTTATCAACTGTCTCGCTGGTGCCTTAAACCATTTTTGCTACCACAGTGTTAGAAACTTTATCAACTATCTCATCGACAACTTAAACCATTTTGCTGCCACAGTGTCGGCATTTTAAACCATTGTGCTGCCGCAGTGTTGACATTTTAAACCATTGTGCTACCGCAGTGTTGGCACTTTATAGAACTAGCTTCGTGATTGGGGATCAGAATCATTATGAACTATCTCATTGGTTCTTTAAAGAACTATGCCTCTGCAACATTGAAAAAGGATTTTTTAACTTGCGCGACTTTCTTGTAGCGCCTATGTGCATCTTTTTTTGACTTGCGCTACAAGAAAATCTAGGTTAATGATTTGCAAAAATTAAGCCAATGATAAGGGTTTAAACTTGTTTTAGGAGTCTGAATTAAACTTTTATGTTATTTTTAGAATGTTTTGATCCATATAATCCCTTTGATTATGAAATCAAACCAACACTTGTAAAAATAAACTAAGAAATCAAATAACATAAAATCTGAAGGGAAAAACTCAAACTATCCCAAACAACAAAATTTTCAAGGAATAAAGAATAAAACCAAGCTTCAAAACATAAATAAAAGTATCAAAAGATAGAAAACAAAAACAAGTTCTAACATCTGGCTCTAACTATGGGATGAAGTCCTCCCTGTGAGGCTTCAAGAACTTGTAGACCAATGCCTTTTGTGCTGCTACCTGCTAGTCTACAAAATATCCATTGGGCTATGGAGTATTTATTCAATCCTTCACACACTAGTATATACAATGAAATTCAAATCTCTTTCCTTCAAATACTGTAAAAGTATTTGAGGAACCTTCCATCTACTGAATTAAATTGTAATCCCATTTCCAATGTAACCAGGCAAAAAATTTCATCAACCCACCAAAACCTGCTTCCAACTCCGAATATATGTATAATCAGAAATATTAGAAAACATGAAGAGTAAATATCTAGCAACTTGTACTCACTTTCATCAAATGATGTCTCTAAGATAACAGATTTATAGCTTAGTATTGATTCTAAATAATCTGCCACTGGATCATAAAAATTTCCAAAAGTTACCTCTTTATGTTCTATGAAAAAGATAGGTTGTCCATAAGAATGTTTTGTTTCATGAATATCAATCAAGCATTGGAAATAAAGGACATCAGGATCAACCTGAATTTGCTCTGGAAATTTTTTGGACATTATCATCAATAATGTCAACAAGCTGAATCCCCTTTTCCACATTGTCTTCAAATGAATAACTATCATACATTGGCTCCGGTTGTTCAAGAATAATGGATTGAATGCATTCCTGAATCTGCTCGTCAAATTGTGCCATAACACACACCTCACACATTTCTGGGTCTTTCTTTTCAATTTCATCATCATATTTATCAAAAATTATAGCATCTTCATAATGGTTTTGAACAACACATTTATCATAACCATGAATATATGAAATTTCTGAAAAAATGTCAATAGCCCGACTTTCATCAATTTTAATATCAAAACAAAAAGGACTAAAATATAATTCATCACAGAATTCTCGTCTTGAAACCCCAATCTCTTCATCATAACGTGGAGCATTCTGAGAAATTTCGAATGATGATGCTGAAGGTTCGTATTTTTCTTCAATACAAAACTAATATTTAACACAAGAATGATTTCCAACAGTTTGTTGAACAAGAGATTGATCTTCTACAAGATTAGCATTCAAATGATTATTAATACTGTTGAAATCATTAGGAGAATATTTCAAACTATCTTTGCTGATCTCATTACTAGAATAATCTTCAACCTAACTTAAAACAACAACTTGATTATCGTAATGATCATGGAATTCTTTCTTGACAGCAGTATCTAAAAATGTTACCTCTTCATCTTCAACAAATTTTGAAACTACAACTTCTTCATGATATGTTTTCAATCCTTGATTATACTTATCATCCACTTATTATCATGATTTTTTGAATCAGAAATTGTATTATAAAAATAAGCTGGCTCACAACAAAATTCTAAAAAGATTTCAGCTAGGAACACATACTTACAATGATTCTGAAAACATGTGTGGAATTCTTTTAGTGAGGAAATGCTAGCAGCAGGAAGAGAAAAATACCATTCTTGTGCATCTTGCTGAGTGAATACATGAACATCTTCATGAGCACATCTTCATGCTGAATATTTAACTGAACCATATATTGATGAAATCTGCTAAGGTGATCTGAAGGATTATCCTCTTTGCTTTCTCTAAACCGTGGAAGATAATCTCCCCAAACATCCATAGTAGGTACTAGATTTGAAAAACCTGGAACATCGAAAAAATTGAAAGGTGCAAACCTTCGAGCCAGAATGGCTTCCATGGACTTCAGCCTCTGCATCTTGAAATAGTGGAGTTGTCAATCAATTTGTCAAGATAGACTCTATTTTTCCTCCTCAGAAAGTGGAAAGGGTGACAGTAGGTCCAATAAATTAGGGTTTCATAAAGTTGGGGATGATTGAGACCTTTTGATTTTCCTAGATATTTTCAAAATCTGCTTTGGGTCTAAGACACCCAGTTCTAAAGGTGAACTAGGTCTATTCCTTGTTCCATCTCCCTTAGTAGCCACTCTGAAATACTGGTGAAAACTAGTCTTTAAGATTTGCTAGTTTAAGTTCACCTCTCAAAACCAGTGAAATGATAATTATCCTAGGGAAAATAGGTTTTCAACTTCCTCCCTGGCAATGGTGCCAAAGATGTTTGTGCTAGAAATCGTTCCCAGACTACGGAAGAACAAGCCAAAACAATATCAAAAAATCACAATAAAGTAAAATAGGGTTTTATAAGGTTTTGGTTGAACGGTTTGAAGGCAAGAGGGAAAAAATTCATCAGACCAAAGCAAACACTAAATCATGAGCATTTAAATGACTGAGATGCATAACATATAAACCATAATCCAACAGAGTAAACACAGTACTGAATTTCACCCATAGTTAGCAAGCATTTCAAGCATAAAA
This sequence comes from Pseudotsuga menziesii, assembly GCA_001517045.1. NCBI lineage: Eukaryota > Viridiplantae > Streptophyta > Pinopsida > Pinales > Pinaceae > Pseudotsuga > Pseudotsuga menziesii. The sequence continues at coordinate 69,243 of LPNX010699162.1, read as the reverse complement.
ACATTAAACAAGAAATCCATATACCAACTGAGTAATTAACACAAATTAGAAATGAAACCAGTCAATAATCGGAAGGGCATATAGTGCATATATTTCATAGTTTAGTCATCAAAAACACATAAGAGTCTTTTACTTAGCTCATAAACACGGCTTGATAGCCTCCCCTTGCCAGCAAAAAATTGAATCCCTTTGTCTTCTTTCAGACTTACATTTATACTATTCCTTCAAAATCAATTGAATAACTGAACCCTAACTACTTTAGGCTATCTATCGAATAGTTCCATCTAAACTATCATTATACAAAAAATAAAATGACTTTCCAAACTTAACTAATAACTGACTTCCTTAACTAACTTTACAGATCTTTAGTTGCTTCAACTAGTAAAACAATCCCCTCCAAGGCCTGAGTTTTCCTTTTAGCTTTCAAGTGATTTGCCTCCAAGTCTGCAACCCTCCTTGTTAGCTCCTCATTCTGATGAGTCAGCTCTTGGATAGTCTGCTTTAGCTACATCAACTAATTCTCTGTTTGCCTTTTCCTTTTAAGATCTTTCCTTGAAACTGCAATTAAATTTTTTGGTAATGACTGTTAACCTCTTCCAACATCTTCAAAACCTTTCCTTGATGAGTTATTGAGGCAAATTCAAAAACCTTCATTATTTTCTTTCTGGACACTACTTCTTCATCACAATGAGTGTGAATTTCTTGCTTAGCACAAACCCTAGCTTCATTAATAACAGGAACTCTATCCTCATCAGAAAAGTATTTTTCATCCTCTTTTGACAGTACTATAATGGGGCTTTGCTTCTACTCCTTAATATCTTCTTTTACATCTTGAACTTGTTTTGCAGGTAAAATCTCTTCAACTGGATCAAATTCCTTCATCTATGACTATCTTTTAAGCTATTACAACAACTAATCTAGCTACTGGAAACCTATTCTTCTGTCTGTCAGTTGTCGAACTGCATGCATCCAATCTTCTCTGACCGTTTTGAGCACTCTAGACAAATCCTGCTAAAAGCCCTAACTTTCACTCTAATTCAAAATTACACTTTCCAAGAACTAATTTTCTGCCACGATCTTCACCTTCATGATTATATTCCACTTGTCAAAGTGATTAACATTTGAATGTTACCGCGGTAATAGTGTCTCCCATCACTAACAATTAATCCTTCTCAGCATTAATGGTCGCAGGTTCAAGACTGAACGAATCAGCACCTCCCATTTCTAACCTGTCAGCAATTGGAAGCAAAAATCTATAATGCACTGAAACCCCACGCCACTATGCTACCACAACGTCGGCATTTTAGACCATTAGATTTCCGCAATGTTGAAAGATGATTTTAAATTTGCGCGACACTTTTGACCATAGGCTTCGCGATCGGACATCGGAAGCTGTATCAACTAACTCATCGGCGCTTTCAACCACTAAGTTGTCGTAGTGTCAAAAACTTTATAAACTATCTCATCAGTGCCTGAAACCATATTTATTGCCGCAGTTTTAGAAACTTTATCATATGTCTCTTTGACACCTTAAACCATTTTACTGCCACAGTGTTGGAATTTTAAACCATTGTGATGCCTCAGTGTCGGCACTTTAGAGAACTAGGTTCACGATCGGCGATCGGAAGCATTATGAACTGTCTCATCGGTGCTTTAAAGAAATATGCCTCCACAACATTGAAAAAGTATTTTTTAACTTGCGCGACTTTCTTGTAGCGCCTCTATGCATTTGTTTTTGACTTGCGCTACAAGAAAATCTAGGTTAATGATTTGCAAAAATTAAGCCAATGATAAGGGTTTAAACTTGTTTTAGGAGTCTGAATTAAACTTTAATGTTATTTTTAGACTTTTTTAATCCATATAATCCCTATATAATCCCTTTGATTATGAAATTAAACCAACACTTGTAAAAATAAACTAAGAAATCAAATAACATAAAAGCTAAAGGGAAAAACTCAAACTATCCCAAACAACAAAATTTTCTAGGAATAAAGAATAAAAACAAGCTTCAAAAAATAAATAAAAGTATCAAAAGATAGAAAACAAAAACAGGTTCTAACACTATCCTTTTAACTTGTCAAAATTATAGTGAGCTCAGAACGCTTCTCTCCAAGCTCTTTGAGCATAGAAATACAATTTTAAAACAAACTAAATAATTTGTTTCTTTGGGTCCGATAGACCAAAGTTTGGTCTGAGTGGACATTAGCCATCATCGTCATCATCATCATTAACTTCACTATTCCTCATAAGGTCAAATTTACCTCCATGAGCTTCCTCCAACTCATCTTAGTGGTTTAGTAACTCTCATGACACTTGTCTTCCTCTTCATGCTCCAATTGTTTCCCCAATTCGAATGGCTTCCTCTAACCCCCAAATTCGACCTCTTGGTGGTTATTTTTATCCCTGACATGTCATATTTGTCATATGTCAGTAATCAGGTCTAAATTTGTCATACTTGTCATAGAATATTCCATCATTCGTTGTCATAGAGTGCATAGAATATCCTTCCAAGTGGCACACCTTGTCTTCTAGTCTCTTCCTCTTCCATGTGAGTTACTGTAACACCCTGGTTTTGACCCCATGGTATTAAATTGTAGATGATGTAAATATTGTATTAAATCATGGTGTGGAGCTCAAGGAAAAGTCCCCACCATGGGTTTAGTGTTTTATGTTTCAGCAATTAAAATCGATGCCGATGGTTTATGTGCTATCCACGCACAATGTGTTTTGAAAAATCATGTAAAATGCAAATTAATAAAAATACCACAACTAGCTATGTCCCACAACGTTAAAGAGATGGAGGCATGATTTCACAAGGAATAGGGAGGGAGGATTATTCAAACCTTGAGCCTATGGGGAAAATCCAAATTTCTAAGGTAAAACCCATAAAGTGGTCAACTACCCTTTTTGTCCTTTTGTGCCCAGTCATCTAGAAGTGGTTGAAGAAGTTATCTCCTAGGGATGGGAAAGGCATGGAGGTAAAATTCGAATTTGACAGGTCACCCATTTTTGGGAAGTGTGTTTTTGACTTCTGGGGCAATTAAAAGCTTGGGAAGGCATGCCCAAGCAATTATGCACCCATGTCTTTCATTCCTCACCCATCCTCATGGAGGTTTGGCTCTCTCACACAACAAGAAGGGGACTGATCTCTCTCTCCCTCACGAGTGGATGTTGTTTCTTCACTTCTCCATGCCCATAATTCATTTTTCTATGTTGTTGGGTGAATGGGAAGAAAGGAGCCACGATTTTGGGGTTTAAGAAAGCCATTTTCTCCACTGTGGTAAGGTGGGAGCTTCCCTCACATTTTTCAGCATTTTTCCTTCTTTTCTCCAAGTTGGGAAACTCATTTTTGGGTTGCCGGTGAATTGGAGAAGAGACCCACAATTTTTTGGGTGTTGTTGAGTCCGTTTTGGCCACGTTAGGGCCATAAATATCTCTAAAAATCGAATTGTCATGAGAGGGATGTTTTTCCCATTTTACTGAGCCATTTGTGGTTGCAAATTCTGTTTTTGGTAATGCCCAGTGAATGGGAGAATATATCCATGGTATGAGGGTTTGATGAGGCAATTTTTACCTTTGTGAAGCCTAAGAACGTTTCTTGGAAACATGTTTTTTCATGCATGGTTGTTTTCCCCAATTGCCATTTCCATTTTGGTTCCCAAGAACATTTTGTTCATATCCAGCAGTTGTGTATGGCTGTGTTTGATTAATTGGTTGACTGTGTGTTTGATGCAAAGTGTGGCTTGGCTGAGTAAGTCCAACAAACCCATGTGTTGTTGGTTAGTTTCCTTAGCACTCTATAAAACCCAATTTCTTATTGGCTTGGCTGGGCAGTCTGTGAAACCCAACAGTGTGTTGGCTTGGCTGTGGATGTTTGGTTTTGGCTATGTGCGAACCTATTATTTCCATAGTTCCTTATGGAATCATGCCCATCTCCGGGGTGGCAGTGATGCTGAGATATTAATGAGAACACTGGCCTATGGTTGGGTGGAATGTTGCAGCGACGTAGCTAGTTGCGGGCCGCCAACTTCTTTCAAGATAAGTATTCTTCTGCTTAATCGATTCAAACTATTGGTTTTATGAATTAATTTGAACATGATGAATGAATTAATGTTTTTTCTTCCACTGTATAGGTACATTTTTTATGCATCTGTGTATGTTTTAATTTAGTGCATTTTATGTTTATGTTCATTGGTTATTTTTTCCATTTGACAGCAACAGTGTGTTGGTCACGTCCTCTCCATCATCGGGATGAGGGGTGGGCACGTGAAATTTACTATCCTTTACCAATTCAACTTCCTTGGCTCATTATATGATATTTGACACCACATTACCATCCAATAATGTTACATTATCCATGTGTTCGAATTTGGGTGAATATCATGCGAAGTGTGCAGGGAATCTAGTCACCCAAAGTGTCCAAAAGCTTCCAAGTGTTTTCATGAACCCATGCCACATTATTTTCTTAGAATTTATCATTTATGTGACCCATTTAAATTTGAATATGATAAACTAATTCCCTTTTGGGTCCCATAGCCCCTTATTACGAAATTTATGTCTCAATCTCAACCTATGGAAACAATATTTGCAAATTGTCTTATTTGGAAATTATTTAATTGGGGAAATCTTTCTAAAGAGGAAGATATATACCTTGATAATGACTGATGATTCGAAGATCCATGATCATCTAAATACCTTTGTTGGGGCACGGACCTTGAAGGTCCTTAATTTTGGCAACTCCGCGGTTTTGGTGCGAAGCTTGTAAGCGGAGTTGTGGCCCAAAATAGTCTTAGGGGTGTCGGGGTTGGGTCAAAGTCCCTCTTTTTGTAAATAACCCATATTAAATTGAGCACATAGATCTGTGGAAAAACACACAACTCACATTATATATCACACAATTTACTCAGTTATTGAAGAATGAAACAGTGCAAAAATGGCTTGCAGCTGTGAATGCTTTTCACTAATCAAAGAGTAATTAGATAGATAATTACAATGAAGTACAATGGATTTAATAGCCACAAGCAATTCGAATCCACATGAGGAAGTTCGAATTGATTAGACTCTACTTGACTGTAGGTAACCAATACCTTGTTTAAATCACTATCGGAGGACTCAATAGTTAACTGACCTTGTCTAAACCATAACCGGAGTTCATCGGAGCTCTAAAACACAACTCAAGTGTTACATTCAGTGTTGACTAAGGTTAACTGATAGTGGTAGGTGAGAAATGTGGCCTGCATGAGTGCAGTCAAGTAAACCTAGCGCTAACTGAATGTAGAGGACTAGAACTAAATGTAACTGACTCCTAACTTAGCTTGACTAGTCATTAACTGAAGTGAACTGACATTGGTTGGTTTCGGCACTCCCAGTGGCTTCCTAAATTCTAGGGATTGGTCTAGGAGGCTCCTAAACTAATGAAATCAAGTGAAATCAGTGGAAGTGAGCCTCAATTAGTGTTCCCCACACTTTAGTAACTGAAACATGTGCCCCAATTAGGTCAAGTGGACTCAATGGTGTTAATGACTATAAATAGACTGGATGGACTCCCGATTTAGACATGACTCCTGATTTAGACATATGACCAAATTTGGACAAGGAAGGATTAGTAATCCTAAAACACCCCCCTGAATGCTAACTTGGACAATCTGTGGGCCCTGGTAACTAATACCATAGGTCACCCATTACATCAAGTAAAGTAAAGTAATTGCTCAAAAACAAGGTGCTGGGGAAAAACCACATGGGAAAAAATCCCCCCCTCTAATTAAGCAGGTAGAATCAAGATCAATATGGTTCTTCTATGCACAGGTATCCTATGGCCTGGCATGTGAACCTCTCCATCATTATTTCTGGAGGAATCTTCCTCTTTGGAAGAAGAATGATATGCTCAACTAAATAAAAAATATAGACAGTTGTCGGATGAAGACTGGACCCATCTAGAGCAACTGAAGTCAACTGAAAAGTAAGAAAAGGTTCTTGAGAATTTAGAGAATGTGAGGAAAACTCAAGAAAATGATATGTTTCATCCATGAACAGAAAACCATGAGTGGTAAGAACATCCCCAAGTGTTAGGAGTAGGTGTCTAGGCGGATGCAGAAAATCTTCCTCTTTACTAGTTCTGTGAGGAGATGAACATGTGATCAATGGTAAAGAAGCACTGGGACTGTTGAGAGAGAATGATTGAGCTCCATAGTCTGATATAGATTCTAAAATAGATAATGAATCACATAATAAAATATCAGCAACCTCATATGAGGAAACTAACACCAAATCCCCATCAGCAGTTTTGAAGAGAAAGTGTGGTACTTGATTTTTCACACCAAAATTGGTGAGAGCAGCTACAAGCATGACTGAAGGATTTTGGATTTCAAAATATGAACCAAATAATATCATATAAGAAATTAAATCATATCTAAATAGGTTTAAAACAGATCCAAAACTATGAAATGGAATCAAATCCCCAGCAGTAGTTTTGTAGGAGACTTGCGGTACTTGTTTCTTCACACTGTTGATGAGAACAGCTACAAGTGGTACTGAAAGATTATGAATTTGATATACTAAACCAAGAAATATTAGATCAGATATAAATAATATCATATCAGATCCAATAAGGTTAATATCATATTCAAATAAATGGTTAACCGAGACGGTGGATGCACAACTTTCTTCTTCTTCAAAATTCTGAATTTTGGTGCATGCAATCCTGCAGGAATTTGCTAGAAAATATAGATCATGGGGAGCGAATGGATCACTCTGGTAATCTGATATTTCTTCCAAAATATCCAAGGTATCACATATTTTCACACCAGCAGCAACATTAGAGGGAGAAAAATCAAATTTCTCTTCACTTTCGGAAGCAATTACTAGTAAATTTTGCACATAATTTAAAGGAAAATCACCGGTGAATGTTTGCATGGAAGTGCAGCATAATTTTTATTCAATATTAGAGATTTGAATGTCTTCTTCTATTTCAGCAATATAAGAATATGAGATATCAGAGATCTCATGAACTTCTGGAGCATCAGGAAAAGGAGTCACTGCATGGAGACTGTCTTCAATTTGAATTGACTGTGTAGAAGCTTCTGCTTCTTCTTTATCTTGAACAACTTCATCAGAGAGAGTGGAGGCCAAGATATTTTGATCAAGGATGCTTATGGTGCTGGATGTTCTCTCCAAATTTCTATTATGATCCTCATAAATCATTCCAAAGGTTCTGTCCAATTTTGTCCAGAGTTCCTTCGGGTCTTCAATAGATCTAATGAGGTAGTGCAAGCTAGGAGAAAGAACTGTTGCTATTGTTCCAAAAGCTCCATCACTTTTATTCAGCCAGTTAATCTTACTAAAACACTCTTTACCAAGCCCAATAGACACCTGACAGAGACCTTGTCTCATCAAAGATGAAATCATTTCAAAGTTGTACCTGCAAAACAAAAAAATGATCCAGTAGGAGATCTGAGGAGGAGAAGTGCCTTGTTCACCGAGGCTCTGATATCATATTAAATTGAGAACATAGATATGTGGACAAACACACAACTCACATGATAGATCACACAATTTACTCAGTTATTGAAGAATGAAACAGTGCAAAAATGGCTTGCAGCTGTGAATGCTTTTCATTAATCAAAGAGTAATTAGATAGATAATTACAATGAAGTACAATGGCTTTAATAGCCACAAGCAATTCGAATCCACAGGAGGAAGTTCAAATTGATTAGACTCTACTTGACTGTAGGTAACCAAGACCTTGTCTAAATCACTATCGGAGGACTCAATAGTTAACTGACCTTGTCTAAACCATAACCGGAGTTCATCGGAGCTCTAAAACATAACTCAAGTGTTACATTCAGTGTTGACTAAGGTTAACTGACAGTGGTAGGTGAGAAATGTGCCCCACATGAGTGCAGTCAAGTAAACCTAGCACTAACTGAATGTAGAGGACTATAACTAAATGTAACTAACTCCTAACTTAGCTTGACTAGTCATTAACTGAAGTGAACTGACCTTGGTTGGTTTCGGCACTCCCAGTGGCTTCCTAAATTGTAGGGATTGGTCTAGGAGGATCCTAAACTAATGCAATCAAGTGCAATCAGTGGCAGTGAGCCTCAATTAGTGTTCCCCACACTTTAGTAACTGGAACATGTGCCACAATTAGGTCAAGTGGACTCAATGGTGTTAATGACTATAAATAGACTGGATGGACTCCCAATTTAGACATGACTCCTGATTTAGACATATGACCAAATTCGGACAAGGGAGGATTAATAATCCTAACAACCCATGGTTTAAACTCATGGTTTTTAAGCCCCTAGTTTAAGCACATGGTATTGTAATAGTGCACTAGTATAAATAGGCACTTATGTAAAGGAGAAAGAGCTTTTTCGAAGGCTTTTGTATGATGATAATTTTATGCGAAGAAGCTAAGGCCTGTTTTGGGTTTAAGGCTAAGTCCCAGCTGAGTGCGTGGACGACCTCTGTAGCTGAGTGCGCAGAGGGTTTTGTTAAGGTTAAGTCCTAGCTGATTGCATGGATGACCTCTGTAGCTGAGTGCGTAGAGGGTTTTGGAAGGAAAGTACTGCAGCTTAGTGCGCAGTTTCGGGTTGATTAAGGAAATCTGCAGCTGAGTGCACAGAGATTTGCAGTTGAGTGCGCAGATCAAAACTGTGTTGTTGTAAAGAGTTGAATAAAAATGTAGTTCTGTGGACATAGCCCCTACTCTAAGGGTGAACCACGTATATCTTGTGTTGTGGTGTTTCCTTTTTGTTTTGTGTTGTTAAGTTTTTATGCATTTGATAAGTAGGTGAATGATAAGTAAGATATATTGTTAGGAATTAAACTTCGTTGTGAATTCCCAGTTAAGGATTAAGCAAGTAATTCTCTGTTTATATAAACTGCGAAGCTAATTAAGTGTATGTCGAAGCTCTGTATTGTGTAAGTATACTTTGTTAAGGCTAAAGGTACAGTAATATCCCTCTTTTGCTTGCAGAAACCTGATTTTGCAGCACCCCATAGCTGTTTCAGGTGAGACTGCAACCTGTTCGCAGGTTGTTTCCAAAAGGGCCAACACTGTGGGTCTCTTTGTTGGTTGGTAAATAAGAGTATAAGAACCCGGGTCTACCCAGCATCCAACAAATTGGTTCCATTACTGGTTGAACCAGTATCTGCTCAAGAGGGATCTACGTCATACCTAGAGGGACATGTTTTGGAAGCCCTCAGTAAAAGAAATCGGTGACTGGATTGAAAATACCTATCTAAAATTTGCTGAACAAGAAAATAAGGATCCTCGTTGTAGCTCGGACGAATTTTTGCAAAGGTATGTTTTTTCTTATATTTATGAAATTTTCTTTAGTAGTATCCACATAGAATTGCACCAGTGGTTATCCAGGTTGACAGAAAGAAGGAAAAACTTCCAAGAATATCAGTCTCCTTCCTGGACCCCGGAAAGAATTAAGCTATTGAAAAGAGTGAACAACACGGTATATAGAGCTATTGACTTCTGGACAACGCGAACCCTTGAAGCATTTGTGACAGAGTTCGCCATCAACACACATACTTCTTTCAGCGAAGCAGAAAGACAGTTCTTAAAAGGACCAAGAGGTAAGTACTTGAATTCATTAAGTTTGGAAATTAAAATGATCTTGGCTGAGAAATGCATATTTCTTATCGAATTAGATTTCTAGATTTATTGCTACTAACCTATGTTTGAAAGCGAAAGTGACTTCGACAAGCAAAGTGGTTTTCTTCGCAACGGTAAAAGATACAAAAGAAATTTTAGATCCTTTACCCTAGGCTAGAATACCAGTTATACCCCTTTAATCCTAGAATAATCTGAATCTGAAGAAACCCCTTTTGTTAGAAACCCTCCTATAACCCCACAGTGAAGATCTGTTATCCCTGAGAACCCGTCGCAGTCTGAAAGTAACCCTAGCTCGAGTAGTCATGTCGCAGGTCAGTCTACCTCAGAAAGTTCCCTCCCTCCTGTTACCAATATTCCTCCTCCTCCTCCCCCCCCCCCCCCCCCCCCCCCCCCCCCCCCCCCCCCCCCCTCGATCCACTATGGCCCATGTAAATGATGATATCAAGCTCCCAGTCTTTAGAGGAACTGGATCAGAGGATCCAAAGCAATTTTGGTTCTTATGCGAAGCTGTTTGGACTGCTAAGAATATTATGGATCAAAATACAAGAACAACGCAACTGGTCACCTCTTTCAGAGACCGAGCTTTGACCTGGTTTATGAAGTTTTCCAGTACTCAGAACTATGTCTTGGCTGATATTAAAAAAGCAATGATCAAATAATTCAAGAAGCCTAAATCAGAGTCGCAGTCTATAATTGAACTGAAAGAAATTCAGTAGAAGCGAGGTGAATCAGTTTGGGACTTTGATCAGAGGTTCAAGGTTCTGTTGGACCAATTTAGTTTCACTATTGGACTAGAATAGCATAAAGAATGGTTCATTGCAGCACTATTGCCTCACATCAAGACTCCACTTATGCAACAGAAGGTTGCTGATCAACAAGAGGCGTTGGAAATTTCTATGAAACTTGAAACAGCTCCTGTTGGAGATAATTCTGGCATAGCTCAAATACAAGCATGGTTAGCAGAAATGGATTTGGAGCTTCGCGACATGAAGAAAGGGAAAGCTACTCGCGAATAGGTTTGGTGTACAAGATGTAGGACAGAAGGTCATGACAAAGAACAGTGTCCTGCATTAAAAAATTATTTGAATACTGGTACATCGAACCCGTTTAACCCTAATGTTGTATATTGTGAGATCTGGAGAAAAATTGGTCAGCATCGACCTAAAGATTGCTATCTACTATAGAGATATGTCCAAGTACCTAAGAATCCTTACTACAAGTTCTGTAAGTCAGTTTGACACAACGAAGATGAATGTCGCAGCATTGACCTCATGAGAGAGCAAACCTATGATGATTATAGGGTACAACCCGATGCACAAGGCAATGATGGATATGGTTACCGTGGTAGTACATTAGGTCGAGGTAATTTTAGAGGTCGTGGTCATGGTGGTATGCCTGGAAGAGGTAGAGGCTAGGTTGTTTGCTATAACTGTAATCAGGCAGAACATGTATCTAGAGACTGTCAGAAACCAACTACGACATGTCGATATTATACAGCCATCGATCATGTGATTGAGCAATGCCCGCAGTTGATAGCCAAGATACAAGAAAGAAATGGTGCTCCTACTCAGAATGTTCAAATGATTGCTGTAGAGAAAAGACCTGTCCCAACCGTTAATGTTGTTACAAGGAGTGGAGCTATGACGCCAGTGCAAAATAAGGAGAAACAACCTGACGAGGCTTGGGTCCGCAAGACCTCGGAGAAAATCCCAGCCTTCGATTTTGGAAGAGAAAAAGGAACATTTATGGAAGCTAAAAAAGACTTTGCTGGTCTGAGAACATCAATAGCAACTATGCAATAGCATCGACAGTAGCTACAGTCTCAAGAAGCTTCACCGGATCAAGTAAGTACACTAACATCATTTTTACAGAGTTGTATGAAGATATTAAGAAATTAGAATGCTTTGAATGAGTTACAGAAAGTTATTTAGTCTTGCAAACCTCAGCAAAGCTCTGATAGAGGAAAAACTATTAATAGAGTTATAAGGACTGGAAGAGAAATGAGATTGCATGCTCAGATAGGAGATTATGACATGACTGATATCATTTTAGACCTAGGATCAGAAGTGAATGTCCTAACTAGGAAAAAATGGGAACAAATGGGAAGACATACGCTTGAATGGTCCCCTATACAGTTGAGATTAGCCAATCAGCAGAATACTGTACCCTTGGGAAGATTCCCTAGTGTACCAGTGGACATTGATGGAGTTAGTACCTTAGCAGATTTTGAAGTCATTGAAATAATTGATGATAGCAACCCCTATCTAGTATTGCTAGGAATTAAATGGGTAGTAAACAATGATGCAGTAATCAACCTCAAGAATAGACAGATGACTTTTGAAGGAAAAGGCTTGAGAGTCATAGTACCATTGGACCCTTCTCAAGGAGAAAGGTATACAGAGCCGGTCAGAGATGAAGATCAGGATGTTTTAGATCATATTTACAACATCACAGCTAAAGAAGAAGACTATGTTAACCCTACTGCTGAAGGTATAATGGATTGGCAGTGTGACAGTTCTTGCATGATTGATTCAGATGAAGGTCTAGAGAATTGCTAGAATAGACTTTATGAGCTAAATGGACATCGATGTGCAAGAATTACTAAGTCTATCAGATGGGTTGGCTCATAGCCAAAGATATTACCTACTTTTGATGGCCTGACAAACCCATAAAAATTTATTGTACAATTCTCAGAGCAAGTACCAAATTCACAGAAAATGGAGACTCTAGATTCAACATTCATAGTCGCAGCTGCCAGATGGTGGAATGGTCATAAAAAGTATATTCATAGTTGGAGAGCTTGTCAAAAGTTTCTTCGCCTGAGATTCATGGAACAAACTTAGGAGGTGCGTAGCAGATTTAATGGTAAGACTGGCCCTCAGGAACATTTGGAGCAGTGTTATGAAGAGTGGAAGCATGTACCTTGTGAAGAATGGGTGCATAGGTTTGTACACACTCTGGAACTTGTAGAAAATAATTGGTATGCGGAGGTAGAGCTTCACCATGGTACTGTAAGTTGGGATAACCTTGTTGATAGTTTTGTGCTCACATTTTCTATTAATGAAGTTTGCCCTACTTTGGATGCAGCTATTAGGATGATCCATACTAAGGTGTTTGATGATAGAGAAATAGTCGAGCACCAACTTGATTGGAAGGAACAAGAAGCTAATGCAGTAGAATGTTATAACCTTGCCATTGATGAAGACGATGACCCTCGCAACATTAATATTCCTGATTCAGAAGGACACTGCGAAGTACATGGAATAGTAGTCGAAGCACCTGAAGTAACTCAACCCTTGAAGACAAGGAAAGTAAACATTGGATCAGAAGAAATTCCTAAATATGCTACTATTGGAGATTATTGGGACGAATAAATGGTAAGCAAAGTGACTGAACTTCTCCATGAGTATCAAGACTTGTTTCTGACGAAGTTCTCAGAATTGAAAGGTATCCTTGGTGATATAAGAGTGATAAAAATACCTTTGAAACTTGATGTGAAGCCTGTGAAGCAGCGCCCTTATAGGATGAACCCTAAGTATAAAGAAAAAGTCAGGCTGGAGCTAGATAAGATGCTCGCTACAGGAAAAGCTACGGCACAGAAGATTCTGACAACTAGATTGTGGTGGCCTACGATTCATAAGGATACAATAGAGTATTGCAACAGCTGCGATATCTGTCAAAGGACAGGAAAACCATCCAGGAGGGATGAGATGCCTCTAGTTCCACAGGTAACTTTACAAGCATTTGACAAATGGGCTATTGATTTTGTTGGACCAATCAATCCCCCTGCAAAGAAATATGGAGCAAGATACATTATTAAAGTAACTGATTTCCTTACTCGTTGGGCCGAAGCTCAACCAGTTAAGGACTGTAGCACTGCTACAGCTGTGAAGTTCATATTTGATAATATTTTGTCAAGGTTTGGATGTCCTAGAATTCTTATGAGTGATCAAGGATCACACTTTCTGAATAAGACTATTGAAGCATTGACAGAAGAATTTCAAGTATATCATCAGAAGAGTACTGCCTACCATCCTCAAGCAAATGGAACTGTCGAAGCCTTTAACAAGATCCTTGAGCACGCTATGACGAAGGTTTGCAATGTTAACAGAAATGATTGGGATCTCAGAATTCTAGCAGTATTATGGGCTTATAGAACCACTTGCAAGAAGTTGACAGGCCATACACCTTTTAGGCTGGTATATGGACAAGAAGCAGTTATGCCCATGGAATACATTGTTCCTAGCCTCAGAATATCTACCTTCACAGGGATGGATGATCCATCTATGTTGAATGAAAGGCTGGCGAAGCTACTGGAACTTGAAGAAGATAGATTCATTGCAGGTTTCCAGCAGCAAGTACAGAAAGCTAGATAAAATGCATGGCATGATAGACACATTAAGAAGAAGCATTTCCAGAATGGTGATCTTGTGCTCTTGTATGACAGTAAATTCATGAAGTTCCCAAGCAAGTTCAAGACACATTGGAAAGGAACTTACATAGTTCAGAAAGTTACCGATGGTGGTGCAGTTCAGTTAGCTAAATTGAATGGATAAATTTTGCCCTCCATGGTGAATGGAAGTAGATTAAAGAAGTACAGGGACAAGCCTGTACCCCCTGACCCAAAGTAATAGCAAGAAGAAGAGTCTAAGTACCAAGAATAGTTGAAATTGGGTACTATACTATAATGAAGCTGTTCTCAGAGAAGATTTGGCAGATTGTTGGAAGTGTCGAAGGTTGTGGAAGAAATTTTGTTGTGGGTCGAAGCTCGAAGCTCTATCAAAACTGGTGTCAGGATGTGTCGAAGGTCCTCATTGTGGCGAAGATGAAGTTAGTGGTTGTGTTGAAGATGAAAGGTGTGTTGAAGCTTAAAATGTGACCATTGGAAAAAATCAAATTTGGCGGCGCCGGTACGTTAACTGTATTAACTTCCTGTAATGATGAGATTTGAGGAAATATAGCGCCATTTGGACAAGATATACAGCTGCTCTATTATATTTGGTGTCTTTAATGCACAGTTATGGTAGAATTGGTCATTGGATTCTATAATAAGTCACCGAGACCTATGAATTTTGCATTACGCATTTTCTTGAGTTGAGTCCATGTCATCTGATTGCGAAGTCGAGGAACTGTTGAGCGAATTCAGAGAGAGGGGTATGCAGAACCTTATGAGCAATCCACTTGCATCTGCACCTCACGAAGAGACTCCCCCAGAGCCGAATCAGCCAATGCAGACACAATCAACCAGGAAGAAATACAAGGCAGAAGTTCATTCTAAGCAGAACGAAGAAAGGAACAAGCCGTCCGGAAAGACACCAGAGGATCCCACGATGAATCCTTCCGGAGTCGAAGACCTTAGTGATGAAGAGAATGTTGCATCGTAGCATCCACCATATCTTTTGCCTATTCAACTAGGATTTTAGCCACCTCAGCGGACAACCAAGTTCACATTACGCACCCCTTCGCTGCCACAGGGTGTGCAGTTGGTTGGAACAATGACAGGGAAAGTAGACCAACTTAAGTATGTAGACCATGATACCAATGATCATGGGAAATTTCCACAGTTCACAACTAGGAAATACTTGCATTATGCCCATTATTAGGAGACCAGTACGACACTACTGGAAGTGAAACAATGGGCTGCTGGCTTGTTGAAGATGCTGAATGTCCCCCACTTTGGTCGCAGCATGCAGGTTACCATAGTGGTCAAGCAGCTATTGGCTTTGGTGCATGATGGGAACCTATGGATAGGAAGCCAGTGTATTTCCATTGATGGAGAGCTCATTCATAGGATTACAAGCTTGCTGAAGGAAGGGCCTGATCCTGGCATTGAGTTCATCGGAAAGCATGAAGACACAAAGTTGGCGCAGCACATGAAGGACCACTTCGGCCTGATGAAAGGAAAGTGAGGGTATCAAACCTCGACAATCCAGCACCAAAACATTCACTTAGCTGTAGAGCTCCTAGCATGCAAAGTAATGCAGAAGTGCAGACCAAATGAGGTCCCTGCCCCCATTGTCAGTATTGCTGCGAACTGTGCCGAAGGCTACAGTTACAATTCAGCAGCGTACATTGCTAAGGAGTTCCTTGAGGATGTATGTGATGCACAAAAGAAAGGTATACCCTTTCATTACTCTTGGTTGTTAGTGCTTATTGCACTGGTAGGATGGAGAGAACCTACCAAGGCACAGTTTGTTGATGTGCCTCCAGATATGCCTAGTGCAGCAAGGTATGCATCTCTCTGGGTCTCGCAGGATAAGGCCCTACAGCAGATGATGAACTACGTGTTCACCTTTTACACCATGAACATTTCATACGAGATCCTCAAGACACCGCGGCTCAGTAATGAGCTATTTTCTCAGTATGCAGGAGTGGCCAATTTCAGGGCTGACATGCATCATGTCTTCATCAAGGCCCGCACAGATAACAAACATAAATGGTTGAAGTTGCCTTATGTGGTGACCCTGGAAGACATCCTCGCAATAGTCAAGCAGTGGCCGGCTGAATGGATGAAGGATGCAGGAACAAGGCTGAGCATACCAGTTCCCCCAGTAACAGATGTGGGCGCAGGTCCAAGTCAGGCGCCGCAGAGTGACCCACCAGAAGAAAGCGAAGAACAAGATGAGTCACAGTAGAGTGGAGATGACCATGATAGCGATGATGGAGCTGATGATGAAGAAGAAGAATCAGTCAAGACAATCTTAGACCCCAATCACCCAGATAAGCGCAAGTCTCCAGAAGTGGAGGAAGTAACGAAGCCTTCACCTAGAAAGAAAACTAAGGCGTCGAAGGGCAAGACCATCATCGAAGAGCCCACTTTGATGATGGAAGAGCTTGATCAGACTCTGACAAAATACACAGAGGTCTTAACCAACAAATGGTAAAATTTTGTAGCTACGCACCTCGATGCGCTCAGTGGCGTAGCGTAGCGAATTACAAAACTCAAGGAGTTAGCAGAAAGATCAGTGACTGGCGCAGCGGCAAGCAGTGCCCCAGAAAGCACACATCTAGATACTCAGCAATGGCCAGCCAGAAATAACAGAGGGAAAGTACCAAGTGTAGCCCTCATAATAACTGATGCAGCCTCTCTATCGCAGATGAGTATGACAGTTGAGATAGACTACGCCAAGTTGTCTATGTTGGAGCTGCATCTTTGTCAGTTGGAAATCATGAGAGAGATCTGAGAAGGCGACAGCTACTCACACAGGCAGTTAGAGAAGTCCATGAAGCAGAGTCAGAGCCTCGCAGCGCAGTTGGAGGATGCGGAGCAAAAAAAGAGGGAAGCAGAAAGCAAGCAGGCTGCATTGGTGCGAGTATTGGATGAGGCGTGTCGAAGTCTCCCTGACTTCGACATGCAGGCTGAAGAAGAACCAGAGCAGAGAATAGTCAAGCTGAAAGACTATGCACAATAGTCTTGAAGCCTGATAGAGAAGATGAAAATAGAGCATGAGGCCTAGATTGCAGAGCTTCAACTTTGCATCACTCTTGAGAGTCCACCAGAGGTCAGGGAGCAACACTGCATAGATATTCAAGCCTCAGCAACGAAGATCTCAGATCTTGTGAGCAGTGCATCAAAGCTGCTATAGGAAAGCATCGAGGCCTGGGAAAGCTTGCAAGACAATCCAGAAGTAGAAAATATCCAAGAAACCATCAAGCAGCGACAAGCAGAGTTGGATGCAGTCAAAGCTGAAATCAAGACATTGCCTCCCATGCAGAAGATGCTTAAGGTGAAGAATAGCAATGAGCTCCAGTAAGAAATTGAGTCTTGCAGAAGAAAAGAGACACTATTAGTAAGCTCTGTGCAGCCTCTCATTAATGAGGCCTTGGAGTTGAGCACTGCTGTGGACAACCAGCTCAAAGTTTTGAAGGAGTTTGATGCATTCGCACAGGAAAAGGCCAGCGAAGCATCTGCAGCAGCATTGTAGGAGATAGTAGAGAAGGAGAAACTAGATGAAGATATCATGTGCAGCCTCAACAAGCAGTTCACTATATTCACCAACAAGATTCTCCCACTAGAGAAGCAACAGAGTGTCCCGGGACGGGACACTGGTGAGTCTTAGGGGCCTGTTGGGGCATGGACCTTGAAGGTCCTTAATTTTGGCAACTCCGCGGTTTTGGTGTGAAGCTTGTAAGCGGAGTTTCAGCCCAAAATAGTCTTACAGGTGTCAAGGTTGGGTCAAAGCCCCTCTTTTTGTAAATAACCCATGGTTTAAACTCATGGTTTTTAAGCCCATGGTTTAAGGACATGGTATTGTAATAGTGCACTAGTATAAATAGGCACTTATGTAAAGGAGAAAGAGCTTTTTTGAAGGTTTTTGTATGATGATAATTTGATGCAAAGAAACTAAGGCCTGTTTTGGGTTTAAGGTTAAGTCCCAGCTGTGTGCGCGGATGACCTTTGCAGCTGAGTGCACAGAGGGTTTTGTTAAGGTTAAGTCCTAGTTGAGTGCATGGATGACCTCTGTAGCTGAGTACGCAGATCAGAACTGTGTTGTTGTAAAGAGTTGAATAAAAACGCAGTTCTGTGGACGTAGCCCCTACACTGGGGGTGAACCACGTATATCTTGTGTTGTGGTGGTTCCTTTTTGTTTTGTGCTATTAAGTTTTTATGCATTTGATAAGTATGTGAATGATAAGTAAGATATATTGTTCAGGTATTAAACTTCGCTGTGAATTCCCAGTTAAGGGTTAAGCAAGTAACTTTCTGTTTATATAAACTGCGAAGCTAATTAAGTGTATGTCAAAGCTCTATATTGTGTAAGTATACTTTGTTAAGGCTAAAGGTATAGTAATATCCCTCTTTTTCCTGCAGAAACCTGATTCTGCGGCACCCCATGGCTGTTTCGGGTGAGACTGCAACCTGTTCATAGGTTGTTGCCGAAAGGGCCAACACTGTGGGTCTCTTTGTTGGTTGGTAAATAAGAGTATAAGAACCCGGGTCTACCCAGCAGCCAACAACCTTCAATTATCTAATCTGTCAGTTAAGTAGTGTGGATGTGAAGCTTGATGATGAAGAGAAGGAAATAACCTTGTTTTGTATGCTGCCTAATTCATGGGATCATCTTATTACCTCTATGTCATTTAGAAATCCATAATCCTTTGATTATGACACTATTGTTGGAGCCTCGTTATTAGAAGAGCAACGAAGAAATAATAATCAAGAAAACTCTTCATCAGTAGTAGTAGTGACTAGAGGTTGATCAAGTGAATGAGAGTAGAGTTCAAGACATACATCCAGGTCGAAGTCAAAAGTAAAGAAGGTTAAGCTTAGGTTCTAGTTTTGCAACAAATTAGGTCATCTAAAGAAATATTGTTGGAAGAGAAAATGATCTAAGGAGGATTTATCCCAAGATCATTCCACAAAGGAAGCAAACGTAGCAGAAGCAAGTCCAGAAATGGTTGATGAGGTACTGTCTATTTCCAATCCCCACTAACATAAAATAATTGGCTATTGGATTCTGGTGTAGCTCACCATATGTGTCTTCACATAAATTGGTTTTCATCATACCAGTCAATTGATGAAGGGGTTGTTTATATGGGAAATGATATTTTTTTGTAAACTACTCAGAATAAGAAGCGTCAAAATCAGGATGTATGATGACACTGTGAAAACATTGACTGAGGTGAGGCATGTTCCTGAACTAAGATAGAATCTGATATCTATGGGAGTTTTGGATTTTTTTGGTTACAAGTTTATTATTCAAGGTGGATTTATGAAGGTGTCCAAGGGCATCTTAGTGGTCATCAAAGAAATAAGGATCAGGAAGTACAAACTAGAAGGGAGTTTTGAGGTTATTCAAGTAGTGGATGTGTATGAAGCTGCAAGTGACCCTGTTCATCTATGGCACCAACAATTCGGACATATGAGTCACAAGGGAGTGGAGGTATTTATGGATCGTAAGTTACTCCCTAGTATAAAATTTCTGAATTTTAATTTTTGCAAGCACTATGTGTTTGGTAAATAAGCTAGGTAAAAGTTTAAAGCAAGAGTGCAGGTTAGGAAAGGTATCCTAGATTACATTCACTCTGATGTTTGGGGTCCATCCCCTATAGTTTCCTATGGAGGATCATCATAGTTTGTGACATTTATAGATGATTATTCCATGAAGGTTTGGATCCATTTCTTAAAGATAAAATATTATTTGTTTAATACATTTAAGAAGTTTAGGGCTTTGGTTGAAAAGAGCACAAGTAGGACAATCAAGTGCTTAAGGAATGATAATGGAGGTGATTTCACATCTAAGGAGTTTAATAATTATTTCAACGAAGTTGGGATCCATAGGCATACAAACACAGTCTATAATCCACAGTAAAACAGTGTTGTTGAACGCATGAACGCGACTCTTCTAGAGAGAGCAAGGTGTATGCTAAATAATTCCAAGTTGCAGTAGGAATTGTGGGAAGATGCAGTTCTTACAACATGTTATCTAGTAAATAGATCACCATCAACTATAATAGATTGTAAGATTCTTGAAGAGGTATGGACAAAACACCCTTGTGATTACTTGAGTCTTAAAGTTTTTGGTTGTGATGCTTATGCTCTAGTTCCAAATAGTCAATGTTATAAGTTAGATCCAAAATAAAAGAAGTATCTCTTTATTGGATATGGTGATGGTGTTAAGGGATACAAATTGTGGGATCCAACTGCCCACAAAATCATCCTGAACAAAGATGTTGTATTTGATGAAATGCCACTCATGAAGTCATATTTGGAAGATGGTGAAATGAAACATGAAGAAGAATCACAGATTCAACAAATTTAGTTGCAGACTCAGTTATCTATAAGAGAGGAGGATCATGAAGTTGTTCATGAAGACGCTCTCGAAGAAGAAGATGTAGAGACAGAAAATTTCCAAGAAATTGAGGAATTGTCATAGTCATGTTTGTGAAAGTCTACAAGATTTAGAATGTTTCCAAAAAGGTATGATGGTTTTGTTACATTTGTTGATTTTATTTCTAATGATGGAGAACCTATTTTTTATCAGGAAGTAATGAAGGTGTCTGCAAGTTCTAAGAGGAAATTAACAATGAAAGAAGAAATGGATGCCTTGGAAAAGAATAAAACATGGGACTTGGTGTAACTTCCAAAGGACATAAAAGTTGTTGGTTGCAAGTGGGTCTACAATATGAAGAAAGGTGTTGATGAGAAGGTTGCAAAACACAAAGAAATACTTGTAGAAAAATGGTACTCTTAAAAGGAAGGTATTGATTTCCATGTAATATTTTCACTAGTCATTAAGCTTGTTTCTATTTAGTTAGTGTTAGCACTGGTTTCTTTTCTTGATCTTCAGTGGAGAAGCTATATGTTAAAACTGCATTTCTACATGGATATTTGGATGAGGACATTTACATGGAACAACTAGAAGGTTTTGTTCAAAATCATTAGGGAATATTGGTTTGCAAGCTCAAAAAATCATTATATGGCCTGAAGCAGTCTCCCAGGAAGTGGTATACGAATTTTGATTCCTTCATGGTGAGACACAATTTTACCAGAAGTGAGTATGATCATTATGTTTACTTTAAAATGTTGGAAAATGACATGTGCATTATCTTGGTGTTATATGTTGATTATATGCTCATTGAAAGCAAGAACATGGTTGATAATAACGAGTTGAAGGATCAATTGGCTAGGATGTTTTATATGAAGGATCTAGGAGTAGAAAAACTAATCTTAGGAATGGAGATACATAGAGAAAAAAAAATGGTAAGTTGTGGCTATCACAAGAGAAGTATGCAGAGAAAATAATTCAAAGATTCGGTATGGATAAAGTGAAATCAGTTAACATCCCTATGTCTTCTCATTATAAGATTTCTTCGGGTTTGTGTCCTATTAATGATGAAGAAAAGAACTATATGTCTCGTGTACCATATGCTAATGCAGTTGGAAGTATGATGTATTTGATGGTCTATATTAGACTAGACTCTTTCACATGCGGTTGGTGTTGTTAATAGATACATGGAAAATCCAGGAAAAGAGCATTGGGAAGAAGTGAAATGGGTGATTAGGTACCTCAGAGGTACAAGCAATTATTGTATCACCTTTGACAGTTCAAGTGATGAAGGAAATCTTGTTGAGAGGTTTTCTTGGTGAGTTTGGAAGGATACAATATAAGGTAAAAGTTTTATGTGACAGTCAAAGTGTTATTCATTTGGCTAAAAATTCAACTTATCATAGTAAAAAAAACACAATTTTGTGAAGTATCATTTTGTACGACATGTTATTGATGAAGCTTGAGACTTCTTGAAAAGGTCCAAACTCAAAAGAATTGTGCAAACATGTTCACGAAACCAGTCACATTAGAGAAGTTGCAGTGGTGCATAGCTTTTCTTGTATTGCAAAAAAGGTGATGAAAGAGAAAAGGAGCAAGGTATCACGTAAATTGTTGTCATGTCAAGGTGGAGATTGTAGATAATGATGATAACCAATTTCCCAAAAACTTAGGAGTTGGTTTTTTTGAGTTTATGAACAACTTGTTTTTTCCTAGTTTATGGATTTACCATTATCCAGCTGATTTTTTCCTAGTTTATATATGGATTTACCATTATCCAGTTTTTTGGTATTTTGTTTTTTGTTGATTTAAGGAAACACAATCTAGAAAGGACAATTGTATATGGCTATGTGTGGGTCCATAGAGGCTATAGATGATATTGAAGAGTTGATGTGAATCAAGAAGATAATAATATCTATATGTTGCTGCAAAGAATATTGTAGTGTCCATCTTTGAATAACAAGAAGATCCATACACTTGCTTTGTGAATGTTTCCTTCTCAAGGGTTTTACCACATTAAATCTCTGTATTCATTACTATGTATTTTTCATTATTCTCTTCTTATTTTGTTTTATCTCTCTATTGTTTAAGTTTCCGATATAACATCATGATCCATTACATACTCATGAGAGGAGCCATTAGCTCTCATTGAATTTGAATTCGTTAAAGCGTGGAAGTGTATAAAAAATACTTATGCATATATCAATGAAGAAATACAAGTAATTATCCATGAATACAATGTTGAATATGCCATGGACCATGTTATGCTATGTTTTGAAACATACGATTTCCATTTCCATTGTGTAACAAACTCAATTTGTTATTTAAACTTGAATAATGATTCATACAAAAAAAATAAAGAGACCATGTTAAGTACACTTGGAAGCAATACTTGTGATACTATAGTAACATGCAAGCCAATTGTTTTGTATGCACATAATAAACACATGCACCTACAACAATTGTCAATAATAACAATTGGTGCCCATGCATGTTGATCTCGCCATGCAGTTAGGCTTGTGGTAATCCTCTGCAGTTTCGAAGAACAAACATCCTGCATAAACACAACCAGCTCATGCTCTGGAAGAATTACAATTATTCGGGAGCCCTCAACACCACAAAATGATGAAGGTGGGGACAACAAGCAAAAGGAGCAGAACTGAAGAACAAGGTAGGTGATTTTGTTCCATAGATCCATGATTCATTTAGAAAAATATTAAAGTGCCCCAGAAATCAGGTTGCAACTCACATTTGGTTGGATTCATTTTGGCGACCTCTCCAAAATATGATAAATCATTAGTTTTTCGAAATGCTTAGATCTATTTTTCATATTACAATCTTGAAATTATGCAAACTTAGAACTAGTAATTAATGTGATTAAGTTAGTCCCTCTCCAGTCCTCATTTAGTGGATACATATCCAGTGTAGTATGACAAATTTCTGATTTGATATTCCCGTATTTAGAATATTACCATCTCTGGTGTGATAGGAGATAGGAAGATACGTTGCCTTATCCATATATGTAGGTGTTCAAATCCTCTCAGCTCCTTGTCCCAATAGAGTGGTTCTCCATGCTCTACGATGACAGTATCATATGTGAAATAATCAAATGTTGTATCCTGATCCATCGGTGTCGATATAAGTTAGAGTATTATTTTCTACTTTATGGAATATTTTAAATTTTTGTATTTTATTCTATTTAGGATATATGTTTTATAGTTTTTAGCAAATCAATAAGTTATAACTGTTATTATTAATATAATTTATAATATTATTTTCTACTTTATGAAAAATCATAAATTTTTGTAATTTATTCTATTTGAGATATATATTTTATAGTTTCCACCAAATCGATAACTTATGCTATTGTTTTGTGCTTTATAAAATATGAATTTTATGAAATATTAAGAAATTTGGATTGAAATCAACCATTGACTCAAGTAAAATTGAAGTCAACATTGCTTAAAATTTAATTATAAATGAAATTCAAATATGGGTTGAAGACAACCTTGGATTAAATTCAACCATGGATTAAACTCAACCTTGCTTAAAATTGAACTATGGATTGAAGTCACCCTTGGGTTGAAGTCAACCTTGGATTGAAGTCAATCTCTTTGTTATATTTTTATCATTCAAGCTACCATTATGATCTTAGGATATTTAACTGAGAGAATAACATGCACAACAATAAAACATAAGAACAACACAAGAGACAATAGACACAAATAATTTTCCTTGGGGAAACCATAAAGGATAAAACCCTGCAACTTCCTCAAAGATAGAATCAGGACCAAAAGTAAAACCCAAATACATAAACACAATCTCCCGACAGTAGCAGTCTCTCTCTTGTCCCAGTAACTTCTCCTCTCACTCATGCGCTCCAATGAGCGAGTGTGTGTGTGATAAATAGAGAGGCTCACTCTCTATTTATATTCTTTCGTTCACTTGAAACCCACTCCAACATGTCGGCCTCACTTAACAATTACTTACTAGAGCCGACATCTCTAGGAGTGTCTAATAATCCTAGTGCCCCACAACTTGTGGGGACTTTTCCTCCTCCGACCAATAGGAGGGTAACACAATGGTGGGGACTATTGCCCTGACTTACAATGACTCACCTAGGGTCGACTTCACTAGGATATTCTAATAACCCTAGGGCCCCACAACTATGGGGACTTTAACCCTTGACCAATAGGAGGGTTACCCACAATGACTTGACATGACTTTCACATTATAGAAACTTCCCGATCGGAACATTGGGGCATGACATGACTCAAGTTCATCTCGGAATAAACATTGGGTTACAATAGATAAGAAATAAAAGTGAATACATTCTGAAGTTACAATTACATCAACACTCCCTCTTAACTAGGAAGGTATTCTCTCGACACAATTTTCATCACTGGTCTTCTTCTGTGGATCATCTCATCATCTGCATCTTCAAGTTATCTTCGTCTTCAAGTCATCTTCATCTTTAGATCTGGATCATCACTCGATCTAGATCATCATCATTAGATCTGGATCATCACTAGATCTGGATCATCATGAGTCATCATCACTGGATCTGGATCATCACGGGTCATCATCACTGGATCTGGATCATCACTGAACATCATCACTGGATCTATATCATCACTAGATCTGGATTATCACTTGGACATCATCACTGGATCTGGATGAGCACTCGATCTGGATCATCACTGGACATCATCACTGGATCTGCATCATCACTCGATATGGATCATCACTTAGACATCATCACTGGATCTGGATCATCACTGGACATCATCACTGGATCTGGATCATCACTCGATCTGGATCATCACCTACTCATCAAAATGGCTTCTGGACTCGTCACTTCCCCTTGTAAGGGACCTCGATATGGAGAACACCAAGCTTCTCCTAGAAGTACTCAAACTTCACTTTGTCCATTTCTAGCATAGAATCAAATGAGTGTTGATTATATCCAAGGATGACCTACGAGCTTTGCCAAGACCGATTACATCCTAGGGAAACCTACAGGTCTGTTTACATCTGAGAAACCTACGAGCTTCGCCAGGATTTATGCTTAGACAACCTGTCTCACCGACTAAGCTATAAATCCCTATTTCGAGAGATCTTAATCTGGGTCACATATTGGAGCTTCACTACTCCTCTCTCCCAAATAGCAAGTGGCAACATCTTTTGCCTCAGCTATACTCAGCACCATGTAGGACTCCCTCCTACCAAACCAAGAGATCACACTTGATCCCATATTGAAGTAGCACCTCAAAATGCTCTTCCTATCAATGGCACTTCCTACCCAATATGAATACACATAACCCTCCAGGTTAATCTTCTGATTCACATCGTACTTGAGCCCATAATCAATTGTACCCCTGCATGCTTTGTAACCATCAGGTGAACATGTCTCAATGTGTTCACAGCAAAGAAAATATCTGGTCTCAGGTACATGAAGGACCCAATCATCTGGTGAAACATCGTAGCATCAACCGTATCTGATGAAGCATCACTCAATAGCTTCATGTTCGATGCCATAGGTGTGGTCATGGCCTTGCAGTCCAACATCCTGAACCTCTTCAGGATATCTACTACATACTTCCCTTGTCCACACCTCCATGCCCAGAAAATAGTGCATCGACACATAATAGGAGCATCACTGGTCTTCCGCCTTCAACCTTGAAGCAAAGGTTGGAATCCACTTTACTCTCAGTAAAGCCTAGAGTCATCAGTAATATATCCATCCTGTCGTACCATGTTGAACCTTAGGATATTATGTAGTCACTCCCTATGAAGCATCATACTCCCTTTGTCTTCCGTATTCTATGCACTGAGACATTTTGTACCAGAGTGACAAGTAGCTTCCTATTCTACTAATATTCTATGTATCCATCTAGGATCATTGGAAACCAAGATCCTCTATTTTTGAAAGCATTCTTCTTGCACCCATCTGTGAGCTTATCATCCTTTATCAAACTTGTAGCAAAGGTTAAGATATTCATCAAGCTTATCATGTATGTGTTATCCCATGGGTGTCTTCTGAATTCATATAAGGCCTTCTTTCATTTGCACACATGATTATGTATTCCATGTGACTTCACTTCCAGTGGCTGCAAATGTCTCTTCGTAGTCTATGCCTTGTAACCCATGATGTTTCCATCTACTGCATGATGGAAATATGAATTTCCTTTCACGTATCAATACTGCATCCTAGACATCATTATTCTTGAACTGATCTTCCCTTTTTTCTTGGAAGGTTATGCATCAATGATGTCACTACATTCGTCATATTATTTTTCATTTTGAAATGTTGTCACTTGTTCTTCAGAACAAGTCTCATCCTTCTTTGCTTGTATGCGATATTTCCTACAAGTCAAATGAATTTGTATGGTTAGAAATATTTCATAAGGAATGTTCATACTGGCAAATTCTTATCCATAAATATATGATCATGCAACTACTTTAGCCAATACAACATTCATCCATATCTCACAGAAATGTTTCTAGATGCCTTCCATCTCTACCAGGACAACATTGAGATTGTGCACTAATCCAATATGTCAACAAAGAGGTTTCATTCTAGATAAGTAGCAATGGAGAGTTGTATAGCACCATGAGATACTTACCCATCACATGCATATTAGTAGTATACTGTCATTAATGCAAACATCCTATCATGCATAATACATCAACTGAATATAAACAAATGCATAACAAAACAATATCATGAAATGACAATTGACTACTTATATTTATTTGTTTTGTGGGTAGAATCCTTCTTGAGTCTTCATCTTCATCGTCTTCTTCATTCATAATAGCATCGTTTCTTATCCAAATGTTAAGTTGGATAAGAGGTTCTTCAAGAGTTGAGCTCTTCATATTCCTCATCGATTGAGGGATCTTCTTTGGATGGTGAGAGCTTGATCTTTAGTTTCTCTCATCTTCTCTTCTCTTCTTATGAGTCGAGCTTATTCTTCTTCTTAGATTCTGCTGAAAGTAATCACTTCCTTCTGGCACACATTCTTCAAATGAATGAATCCCATGATCTTGGGATGCCATTTAAGATGGTTATCACCACTTCTGCATTCTCCACTTCTTCTTCTACCGCTTCAAGTCATTCGGCATTCTGGATCTTCACATTCTTCAACTATTTTCTCAAAGCCATCTTCTGATTTATGTTCTTCCCTTCAAATAGCTTGGTCAAGGAATCAAACATCTTTGGTGTCTTTAGGAAAGACACTTGTGGTACAAGTTGATCCATGATTGAATCAACAATGATCTTCTTGGTCTTGACCAAGTTCTTCTTGTGTAAGGCTTTGAGCCTCATCTCCCTCTGGAACTGGAACCTCTCTCCTTATGTAGGTGTCTAATTCATTTCTTTAGAGAGATCATATACTTCCATGCTTGGATTTTTTTAACTTCACCAATCTTATCATCAAGCTGATGTGATAGACCACTTTGAAATGAGAACCTTAAATGAAAATATCAAAATATTATATCTTACTGATTTGAGGTGTCTGTCCTGGTTCTGGAGCTGGCTGATCTAGGGTTTATCAGAGAAACCCTAATTTTAAAAACTTGGAATATTTTAGATATTATTGGATAGAAAGATAGATCTCTTCAAATGGAGCTATATAATGTACTCCTTTTCTGAAAACAGTGGAGGGAAGCTCCCGGAACAGGAAGCCATAGTTTTCCAATTTCTTCTGCAGAAATGCCTGTTACTATTTCTATGGTATCTCCAAAATTACTGCTCCTATGTGTCTTAAATTTCACAATACAGTAACCAAGAATGTCCCTGATCCACAAACATAGGTTTCAGTAGAATTGGTTTCACCAATTGGGACTTATGATCATTTTCCCAAGGTGACCTGTTACAGGACTGTTATGAACATAGAAGTTGTACGGACTGCCACGTGTCACTGGTTCATATTCTGAGTCTGAAATTTGGACCACAGAAATAATAGTCCGTTCCATTTCTGGAAAATCTTCAGAAATTGCATTTGGACCTGTTTAGCTCACGATATAGCAATTCTCCCCAGGTGTCATGTTTAGGGATGAATTCTAGAAGAGGCTGGAACCCTAACTTGGCGGGATCATATCTCCCCGAATATAGTGAATATGAGGCTAAATTTTGGACACACGTAAATAAATAGTTTATTGTTGGCCTTTACATTTTTTCATTTCCTGGCTCTTCATCAATATCAGGATATAGAGAATGTACCAAAACTTAGTAGTTTTAGTATTTAGGGATCTTCTAGCTCGGGGTCAAACTAGGGTTTGACTTTCCTGGAGTTTCACCCAACCAAAAATATTGATCCAAATCTCTAAAATTCGATTTTGATGAGGAGAAAAATCCTATGCTGGGCTCACTCAAAAATTACTCTTCTGTAGAAAGCCCTAATTTTCGCATCGAAAACTGAAAATGCTCGGAATCGAATTTCGCTTCGATAGAAAGATGCACCCTTCAATGGAGAGTCATCCTAGCATACTTTTGTTGATGGACTGTGGAGAGAGACCCAAAAATTAAGAAGCCCTGACTTCTATTGCTGCACAATTCCTTCTTCTCAGGTTAGCTCTGATACCATGTTATATTTTTATCATTCAAGCTACCATTATAATCTTAGGATCTTTAACTGAGAGAATAACATGCATAGCAATAAAACACAAGCACAACACAAGAGACAATAGACACAAATAATTTTCCTCGGGGAAACCATAAAGGAGAAAACCCCACAACTTCCTCAGAGATAGAATCAGCGCCAAAAGTAAAACCCGAAAACATAAAGATGATCTCCCAACAGTAGCAGTCTCTCTCTTGTCCCAGTAACTTCTCCTCTCACTCATGTGCTCCAATGAGTGAGTGTGTGTGTGATAAATAGAGGGCTCACTCTCTATTTTATATTATTTCATTCAATGAAACCCACTCCAACATGTCAGCCTCACTTAACAATTACTTACTAGAGCCAACATCTCTAGGAGTGTCTAATAACCCCAGTGCCCCACAACTTATGGGGACTTTTCCTCCTCTGACCAATAGGAGGGTAACACAATGGTGGGGACTATTTCCTCGATTTACAATGACTCGCCTAGGATCGACTTCACTAGGATAGTCTAATAACCCTAGCGCCCCACAACTGTGGGGGATTTAACTCTTAACCAATAGGAGGGTTACCCACAATGACTTGACATGACTTTCACATTATAGAAACTTCTCGATCAGAACATCGGGGCATGACATGATTCAAGTACATCCCAGAATAAACATCGGGTTACAATAGATAAGAAATACAAGTGAATACATTCCAAATTTACAATTACATCAACACTCCTATTGAATTCAACCTTGGATGGAACACAACCATGGGTTGAAGTCAACCTTGGATTAGACTCCACCTTGGATTGGAGTTAATCTTGTATTGAAGTCAACTTTGGATTGAAGTCAACCCTAGATTGAAAACAACCTTGGATTAAATAAAACCTTTGATTGAAGTCAATATTTCTTTCAACTATGGATTGAAATAAACCTTTAATTGAATTTGACCTTGTATTGAAGTCAACCATGGATTGAAGTCATCCATGAATTGAAGTCAACCTTGCTTAAATGTCAACTATGGATCGAAGTGAAATATGGTTTGGAGTCAAACTTAGATTGAACTCAACTATGGATTCAAACTTGCTAAAAAGTCAATTATGGTTTGAAGTCAACCTTGGATTGAACTCAATGATGGATTGTAGTCAACCTTAGATTGAAGAAAACCTTGGATTGAAGTTAACCTTGCTTAAAAGTAAACTATGAATTGAATTCTATCGTACTTAAAAGTAAACTATGGATTGAGGTTTCCCTTGAAGTCAACCTTGTATTAAACACAACCATGGGTTGCAGTCAACCTTGGATTAATGTCATCCATGGATTGAAGTAAGTTTTGAATTGAAGAAAACCTTTGATTGGAGTCAATCTTTCTTAAAATTCAGCTATGGATTAAATTCAATCTTGAATTGCAGTTGACCTTCGATTGAATTCGAATTTAGATTGAAGTTAGTTATGGATTAAATTCAACCACGAATTCAAGTTAACCTTGCTTAAAAGTAAAATATGGAGTGAAGTGAAATATGGATTGGAGTTATCCTTGGATTGAGCTCAACCATGGGGTCAATCTTCCTTAAAATTCAACTATGGATTGAATTCAACCTTGGATTCAACTCAACCATGTATTGAATTCAACTTTGGATTGAAGAAAACCTTAGATTGAAGCCAACCTTTCTTAAAAGTAAACTATGGATTAAAGTCAACCTTCCTTAAAATTCAACGATATATCAAAGTCAAATATGTATTGAATCCAAACTTAGATTGAATTCAACCATGGATTGAAATTAACCTTAGATTAAACTCAACCTAGCTTAAAATTCAACTATGAATTGAAGTCAACCATAGATTGAAGTCACCATTAAACTGAAGTCAACATCATATTAAAGTCAACCTTGCTAAAAATTCAACCTTGCTTAAAATTCAACCATAGATTGAAGTTAACAATGGATTGAAGTCAACTATGGATTGAAATTCATCCTTGGATTGAAGTCAACCTTGGATTGATGTCAAATGTTAACGCAAAAAATTGCTCGTCTAGCTCTACATGGTATAAACCATATACATACATCATATTCCTACCATATTTCCCTTACTTTTGACCTTCACATATGGTTTACCCTTATTCTCTCTCAAAAAGAGTCAAAAATCCCAAAACAGGGTAAAAAAACTAAAAAAATGGTCAAAACCCCCCAAAAAAGGGCCTAAAAACCCCAAAAATGGCTAAAAACCCTAAAAGTGCTAAAAACCTAAAAATGGTACAAAAACCCTAAATACGGTTCCAAAACCCTAAAAGAGAGAAAAGGTCAAAAAACCCTAGAAACATATTATAAGTACATTGTGAAGGACTCTCCCAAAAAAAACATTTTGGCCATTCCATAAGCACATTCTTACACCTTTTTTCCCATTATTTTATTCTGTGAGTACGGTGAGACACCTTTTGCTCTCAAGTATTCACACCCCATTTTTCCATCATCTCATTGCCCTATCATTCCCACTTAGTATGTCGATACATTTCTCGTACCCACCTGGAGAACCAGCTTGTGGAGAGGCAGACCATTTTCGAGACGACCACGGTGGCCCATTTTGATAAAGAAAGAAGGTATAACTTTCATGTATTTGTTTTTTATTTAGTTTAGACACATATGTTTATTTTCTTTATATTACTGATATTGTTTATTTTTGTAGCTTTTCCCATGAACTCTACCTTATTGTCCCATTGACATAAGGATGGTGTTTTTGTGCGTAAAATGGGTGAAAACTCGTTACAATTTTGGAAACTCCACTAGTTGATCCTCTTGGATCCCAATTTTGTATGTTTTTCCTTAGTTTTTATATTCAGTCGTCACCAATCAGGCCCCCATGTGGCCGATCCAAACCTTCACGGCACCAGTTCCTTTCCCCCTCGGCCCCTGCCGACCCTATTTTCTGATTTTTCCCTGTCCAACCAAAGTCGCTCCTATCGAGCCAAAGGCCACAACTCGATCGCCCAGTTTCTCCTATTAAGCGTGACCTAGGTTGCGACCTTATCCCCATAAAGTGTGTCCTATCCCATAGGGCTCAATCGTGTCTGTTTTGGCTAGAAGTGCGACCCTAATCTCCTCTGTACCCTCCTTTTAAGTGACCCAGTAGCGCTTGCTCCTCTTTTAAGCATGACTTGTTTGTTTTCTGAGCCGGTCGCCTCTATTTTCCTGTTTTGTGTGACCCAGATTGCGTTTGTTCCTCTGACAGACATGACTACCATTTTTTTATACATGTTTTTAGATCCCTATCTGTTCCACATTTTGTCCAGACCTACTTTTCCTTTCCAAACATGCTCTATTACAACCCATTGCTTGTTCCCTGCAGAAAAAGCCATTGCTACCATATTTATTTCAAGGTTGGATGGAACGTTTCATACACAGGTGCACACACATTCACACCATTAATTGAACATGCTCGGTTCATGACCCCAAGCAGAACCATTAGAAATAATCAATTAAAAAAATAAAATTCAGATCAGGGCATAAGCCTTATCTGCTTAACTATGGGTAGTACTTGGGATTTTCCCTAAAACTCATTGTGAGGATTACCACATGAACCTCGAAGTAGATGGCCATTGAGAGGACCTTCCAAATGAAAATGGCAATGACCCCCACCCAATTGACTAGATTCCTACCCATGAGGAAAACCAAAGAGCTGTCATTTGTGGCCAAGCGATTAGCAGTTTTCCCTGCACCGTGGAGTGAGGGGTACTGTCCCAATACGCAAGCCATTAGATAGCCTTGGTGGCTGAGTTACTCCTTTTGAACCATTAGGAATTTGATTAAAATTGGGGTCCATATTCATTTCCTGTTACTACTATAAGCCTTCAATTATCCACCACGTTATTACCATCGGCTTAGGGGGAACACCCCTCAGTTTGGTTCTTTGAATCACCACAGTCAAAGCCATCCTCGACGCCACTCACTGCCTTAAGATCCGTACATGGCCTCTGAATTGGATTGGGATTCCTACCAGTCCAAACCTACTTTGTTCACTGGATCATCTAGCCCCATGGCTAGCACAAATCCCTATCTCTTCTATGAAGGGATATTTTCGGGTGGACCTACATCCTTACCACCCATGATCATGGGTATCCCTCCTAGTGGTCCCATCACCACTACGCATGCCACTGTAGGTACACTAACCACTAGTGGTGGCCCCACACCATCTACCACAATTCCTATTGTACCACCTTATATACTTGGGGGCAGTGGCCCTTCCACGTCCATTCTGAATATCCCTACTATGGGAGGTCAATATCATCCTCCCCTAGGTGGGCATGGAACCCACATTCCTATAACTACCAATACCATCAGTGGTATCCACTGATCCAATCCCAGTTCCATCCTACCTTTCATGGCTAGACTTAACCTATAAGATTTGGAAATATTAACAAATGACCCCATCAGTCACCAGCCACACTAGCCTCCCATGCCTACAAAACTTCCCTCAAACATACCAAAGTTTAAGAAAAGGGAAGGCAAGGACCCCCAGAACCATATCATGTCTTTCCACTTATGGTGTTCATCAAACAACATTGTGGATGACTCCTTCATATTGAGGTTGTTCTTGTGCACACTTATGGGTGCTGCAGCCAAATGGTACATCGAGTTGCCTCATGCCTCTTACCCTGATTTCTCCTCACTTGCCTCCATGTTCCTTCAGTACTTCCAACTTATCGTCTGATATGATGAGGGAGTGGATATCCTTTTGTCTTGTTGTCAACTCCATCCACCCACATCACAGATCACATCCACGAGTGGCGACGTCAATGTATCCTGTGTAAGATCCAATTGGATGATAGGATCTTCCTTGACTGGTTTTTGAAGGCCTTACTTCCTCCCATAGCCAAGGGCGTTGCCTCTGAGCGAACCCAATCTGAGGAGGAGGCAATATTAAAGGCTCAAGAGTTCGACTTGATCTACTCCTAGTCTTGGTACTTGTATACCATCATACCTGATGCTCCCCATGCTGGCACCACCCGCCGTGATACTTCGGGGGAATCCCATGCTGCGGATGGAGTTATTAGCTCTGTCACACA
Source organism: Pseudotsuga menziesii (assembly GCA_001517045.1). Classification (NCBI taxonomy): domain Eukaryota; kingdom Viridiplantae; phylum Streptophyta; class Pinopsida; order Pinales; family Pinaceae; genus Pseudotsuga; species Pseudotsuga menziesii. The sequence continues at coordinate 35,191 of LPNX010699162.1, read as the reverse complement.
ATACCCTCAGTTCTATGTGACACCTCCCATGATGCCACAACATTCAGGTAACACCCATAGTGTTTCCCAACCCAATTATATCCCCGATTACTCATGTATTATGGCTCAGTCCAGAGCCTCCCCCTCCTACGCACCTCCCGCACCTACTCATCACGTCCATGGACTGACCTATTTGGCACAATTGTATTTGGGTCACATGGATGAGTTTGCAGCCTCTCCAACTCCTTAGGTATAATATGCACCACCTATGCAACCCACTTCATCTCCATCCTCATCCCCTTCGATTTCCATGGGATAGGTTTTCGCTCAGTAAAACCTTCCTAACGAACCTGCCCCCAACAACCAACAAGGGCATGGCAAGAAAAACTGAGGTAATAATTAGCCCCAAGGAGGCATCCAAAAGAATAATCTTCCCACCAATAATGGCATGAACCCTTCGGCACAGATCCCCCAGAATCCTGATCCACCGAAAAAAAAAACTCAATTACAGACCAATCATCTATTTTCTATATGCAACACCTACGAGCATTACACTCATCTGTGCCCTCACATGACTCGTTCCTAACAACTTCTCCAGAATGATGCTTAACATGATGCTAATGCAATGACCCAGGCCCATCAAAATATAGCACCACCAGGTCCTCTACCTATGGTCCTCCAAAACCCTCTTCCACACCAAGGAATGGTTGCAACCCAACCCTTGGCCCCACCTTCTCCCACAGCTACTGCTGCAGCCCCACCTGCAGAGGCTGGAGTCCATCACCTCATGACGATGTCGTCTGAGGTCAACCTCTGGACTTGACATAGACAATATCACTCCACCATAGAAATCATTGAACCATGAGAAGCGTCTACCTCTAACACTTCCAGTATGACCCTCCACTTACCTATACCCCCCACTGATGGGGAAGCTAGAGTCCCATGTTTTCCTATACGTCGTATTTTCAACAACACAACCGCTCGAGCTGCCCTAAATTATAGCATCATTGAAAACTTGGCCCAATCACCTACAACCATGTCCACTCTAGAAGTGCTCAAAACTTGTTTGTCATGACATAAAGCGTTGTTATCCATACTAGGTGTCGTTGATCCCTCTGATTCCACATTGATCAATTTTGATCTAGATCAAGAAGAACCCAAGATACCCCCTACCATCTCCTTCCAAGTATCAATATCAATTTGTAATTTAGTAGTACATCGATGCATTATAGATGAAGGGGCATCCACCTATGCTATGTCGACCTTTTTCTGGAAGAAACTCAAGTCCCCTACCCTTCAACCCTCCACTACTGCCCTCCACACCTACGATGGCCGCTCTACAAAGGCCCAGAGCATTCTTTTGAATGTTCCTGTTGCGTTAGTCAGTAAAACGGTTTTGATTGACATCGAGGTTATTAACTGCCAACTTGATTATAACCTCCTTCTTGAACATAGCTACACATTAGAGGAAATTTGGGGTCTAAAATGGGCCTTATAAGAAAATGTGCCAACAATAAATTTTGTGAGTTGGAATTCAAGAACCAATAGAATTTCAGTAAAATGAGTCAACCATAATGGTTGGATTGACATATTTCTCATAAAAGAAAACTACTTTTTTTGTTCGTATTTTTCAACATATCTCCCTATTCTTTTACTCAAATTTCAGGAGAGAGATCTCATTGGATGTGGAACTTTAATTCCGCATCCAACGGGTACCCACACTGCATACTTTTGGCAGACCCCGCTACCCCAAAAACAAGAAATGCCTTAAAAAATGTCATGAAGATGTCATCATCACATTTTTTAAGGAATTTCTTGTTTTGGGGGTCCATCAAAAGTATGTAGTGTGGGTACTCATTGGATGTGGAATTAAATTCCACATCCAATGAGCTTTCATTCCCTAAATTTGAGTAAAAAAATAGGGAGATATGTCGAAAATACGAACAAAAAAAGTAGTTTTTTTCATTCTTCCTCCAAAATTAATAACTATTATTTTATTATTTTAACTATTATTTTATCATTTTCCTTAGGAGGCCCATTTTAGACCTCAAATTTCGTCTAATGTGTATTCCAAGAGAGTCGTGGCCTCCACTATCTTTCAAATCCTGATGTTTCCTCATGATGGAAATATCGTGACTGTTGACCAGTTGAATTACTAAGATCCGCAGAGGCTGGACACAGTGAACATGACATTCCTACCATTGATACTACCATTGATAGCATTTCTGTCCCTTCCTTATCTTTTGTGGGCCAAGGCTTATTTACCAAATCTCCTATGGCAAACAGCTTCCCATATTTACCACCTCCCCCTACACTGACTGACACAGAATATTTGTGTACTATCACATCCAGTACCATCCTGACCACATCACAACATTAGTCGCAACCCTAACCACTATCAACCAGGAATTATTGGGGTTCATTTTCGATCCACATGATTCCCTTCCTGTTTCCGCCATCTGGCGTCGTGAGAAAGCTTTTCATGGCTACTCTTAATTTACCTATTTTTACGTTGGGAATTCCCGTGTGGTACCTTGACCCACCTACCCCACCTCTGATGCCCCAGGTTGTGTTGACTCCCGTCCAACCTATTGAGATGGATTCACACCCTCATCTAGGCCCATTGAATGCGTCTTTCGTTTGCAAAGCTTCCCCTCCTCTCCCAAAGAAGGTCGGGGCCAAGGACACCAAATAACAGTCGAGCCTCATCTGACTCCACCTTGCGCTTTGTGTGATATCCAAGGTCATGCAACACAAAATTATCTAGAGATACTTTTCATTCACACACACATGGATGTTATGGATACAACCAATGGTACTCCAGTAATCATCATCCCAGATCAACCAGCAGTTAAGAACAAGTCATTGAGGAATAACCATCCTTGCGCAATGTGCGACTTGTATGGCAACTATTCTCACCATTTCCTAGACTTTTTCGAGTATCGATCAGTCTTTTGCGACCTTTGAAAAAAATCTTGTGAGTCTAAAATGACCGACATTGAGAAAATTCACTCTCCAGATTCCTCCTCAAACACCACCACCATATACATGATCTCCAGTTCCGCTAACCCTCCTACCTCCTTAGACCTAGACGATCCCTCCAATCTATCCAAACATTGTTTCAGCAACGATAAGGATATTCTTGAAGCTCTTTATACTCCTAAATACCCTTGGGATGATATGCACCATCATTCTTTTTTTATTCCCAAGGAACCTCTATCATCATTGGATCAGTACTCAGTTGAAGCCAAAGACTTCATCCATGGTGAAGCTGACTGGTTTAAGAACCCCATTCTGGCACCCGACGCCTTTTAAGAGGGAAACATGGGCAACATTTTTCCTACTATTAAGGTTAACATATCAACCAACCCTAAGGTAGTTGAAGACATTACACTCGGAGCATCTTGATTTCCTGAAGAAGTCGCTTCCTATAAAGAACTTTTTGAGGAGTTCCGTGAGATCTTTGCTTGGTCCTATAACGAGAATATTGGGCTGGATCCATCTATCGTTGAACATTTTATTGACATGTGGCATGATGTGGCACCTGCTCACCAGAAACAAAGACCCATTTACCCATCAAAGGTTCCTGTGGTCAAAGCTAAGATCGAGAAACTACGTAAGGAAGGTTTCATATACCCCATCGCATATACCACTTGGGTTTCTAATCCTATTCCCATTAATAAAAAAAAAGGTACCTGTTATCCCTAAAGTTGAACCTAGACTACAGGGGTTCAAGCTTAAGGAAATCTTCTTCAGAAATGTACAATTCAATGAAATCAAACTGAAAACCAAGCTGGTATGAAATCAAAGCTATCGGAAAAATCACACAATTATCAATACACTATGCTGGTATATCATGAAAGCTATAAGAGAATCACAGAGTTTATCAGAGAACTAGGATGGTATAATATGAAAGCTACAAGAAAATCAAACAATTAACAAAGAAGTAGGCGGGTATGTCATTCAGATCTATAAGAAAATTATGAATCTATACAGGGACTGTATAACATAAAATCTAACACAAGGTCCAATATTTCAGTAACTATGATCACAAAGTCACAAAATGAAATTGCCTCTGTTTTTTGAAAATATAAAGGATAATTATGTTTCAAAATAAGAATCACTGTAATGGAATCGAATTGACCATATACATGATAAGTTACAAGAAACACAATTCATATCATACATAGGCAAATCATAATCATGCTCATTCAAAATAGAACCTGTTATTGAAGCTGTAAGAGAATTATGTTATATAGACAGTGATCAAAGCCGGGTTTTCATAACTCCAGAAATTGCCAACCCCAGTCCCCACTTTGTCTCATCTAGAGACTCTCCTTAAATACTAAATATCTGTTTGTTTAAGCTAACTATAAGATCCTATTTCTAAGGATCCAGCCTCCTCAAAAATAGGGAAGTCAATCCCTTTTAAAAAAGTATTCAAGTACAAGTGTAAACTAAAAGAGACATCTATCAACAAACAGAATTGCTTTCACAAGCAAACTATAACTCTGAACACTTAAATGGAGCCTCTAAAATGGTATTATAACATTTGCTCTAAATCCCAATGGCATCATAATCGATTTTGTAGGATAGCTCGAACTCTGATTGGAAACCCATATAGACGAATAAAACCAACAGCATCCAATACATGGAAACTTGCTCCTCGCGGGACTATATTACAAGCTTGCCCCATCTACTCTTCTGAAAAGTGGATTAGCTTGTCCTCTCCAATCATGAATTCCTCTATAAGTGTGCAATGCCCAAGTTTAACTGATTCTGGATTGTCAAAGGTTGAAGCCATTTCTCCCCCAGTTACAAGAGCTAAGCATTCAATTCCATCAAAATCAGCATGCTCAATGGCAAGTATTCCAGCATCAGCAAACAACTCTTCTAGAAAATTATAAATCAACTGTCTGTTTACAAAACAATTAATTCCATGTGCAATAATCTTCTGCATCTTCTTCCTCATTTTCTCTTTCTTTCCTGTCTCAATATCTTCTACTTTTGCCATTGAATCTACCCATACATGAGCTCCATAAATTTTGATCTTATCAGTATCCATAGCAGTATTTTCCACCAAAATGTTTGCATTATCAATACGCTTTGGCTGGCCAACACCAATTTTCTTGTCCAAAATAAACCCTTCGTCCAGAAATGAATCCTTTAAAGACCTTCTTAACCACTGGTTGTAATTTTTAAATTTGGAACATTGCTAGTGCGTCTGATTCTCTATCACACTTCATAAGACTATATCTCTTCTGGGCATAACTTAAGTTGCAGCACTGAGGGCATGTTCAATCTCCTCCAATGAGCGGCCCTTAGTTTCAACCCTATTATTCACCACATAGATGACAGAAAGGAGGCACACAGTAGCAAATCCTAAATACACTTTGCTGATTCCAAACTTGTTAACCACACTGAGGAATTATAGACCAATAATGAAGTTTGAAACCCAGTGCATTCCAAGAGACAAGGAAACGACCTTGGCACGGATGTGTGATGCAAAAATCTCAGGTAGAAGTAGAGCCAGAACATGACCAGCTCCCAGAGAAAATTTGTTGGGGACCTGTGGTGTCTGTCTCGAGGCAAAATAGAGTAATCATGTCCTCGATGAGGTACTGGAGAGTATGATCATGAACGATGTCCATCTCTATGAGATATGGAACGGTGATCAAGAGATCATGACCTTGATCAAGAGCGAGCAAAATGAGGTGACCGTTGCCATCCATAGCCTCGAAGAACCCTAGCTCTAGTTCTCACTCTCATTTCATTGGGATTTTTCCTATTCTCTTCAGCAAGAACAATGGTGATCTCATGCCCACCAATATACTGGACATCCATATGATATTGAACTTCTGCAACATCTTGAGGATCTATAAACTGGACAAAACCAAAACCACGAGGCTCCCCTGTATAGTAGTCCTTCAGTAGATATACATCCTTTAATGGTCCAAAGTGCTCAAAAGGAATTTCAGCTACCACTCTAACTGAAAATGGTCACGAGACATGATATGTCCTATGGTGCTGCTCTTCTGCATGCTTTTAGTGCTTGAACGACTAAAAATTACTAAATGCAACATAAAAAATGCAGCTTTCAATTTTGTTATGTCAAAATTTCCACACCACTCTCAGTGATCAACAATGTATGCTCAAACTGGGTAGAAAGGCTACCGTCGACAGTGACAACAGTCCAATTGTCATCCCATCGCTTATAATCAGTGTCCCTAAGCATTAGCAATGGTTCAAGTGCAAAGCTTTGTCCAACCATCATGCATCCAGGCTGATCATCATAAAAGTTTATGACAGGCACCGAGTGAAACTGTTTTCCCACCCCATGGCTAGAATAACTTTTATCGACACCATATCCATATTTTCCAGCGTGGCCAATGACTATCTTGCTGAGTTCTTCAATTTCAACTCCAGGTCCACAAATAGCAATTGCCCTCTGCAAGCATTCCTCTGTAACCTTCACTAATTTCCTTCCAATATCATCAACATTTCCACATAAGAATGTTTTTTAGGTATCTGCATGACATCCATTCAAGAAGATAGTAACATCAATGTTGATAATATCACCATCCTCCAAGGGGCGAAAATCAGGAATACCATGAAAAGCACACTCATTTACTGAAGTGCAAATACTCTTTGGGAAGCCTTTGTAACCCAAAGGAGATGGATATGCCCCAGCACTAATTATCATCTTGTACACAGCCTTGTCAATTTCATCTGTTGTGATTCCTGGCTTCACAAATGTCCCGGCATATTCCAGAGCAGAAGCAGTGAGTTTTCCTGTATCTCTCATGCAATGAACACCTGTAGCATCATGTATCTCGGGATCTTTTCCAACAAGAGGATTTGAATCGGAACCAACATAAGATGGCCTGATAATATGGTGGGGGACACTTTGTATTGGTGAAATTTTCCAAGGTTTTAATTTCGCCCACTTTTGTTTTCTATTTAATGTTCTGGTTGATCTTGGTATCCAAATTGAAACCTGAGTGATCACTTTGACATCTGGATGCTGCCAGAAACTGAAATTTTGCTGGAGCAAATATGATGATAACATCTGGCTTTGTCTTGGGATGGCATGTTCCCTATGAGCTGCTAAGAATAAGTATACCAAGTGCCTCTCCATTTCATTGGGATGGAGTCTTCATCACAAGTATTTGTTACTTAAAAATCTTGAAAACAAACTGATGACTGAATCTTTAAACTACTCTGCAAACTAAAATAATATTCTCACAACAATCTGATCACACTGTACAAACTTAAGGAAATGCTTGAAGCATCAAGATTATTTATTTACAGCTCCCATTCTAATCATCTGCTTTCTTTTGATCAGGTAAACTCATGCTTCCAATGAAACCATACAAATATTTGACTAACTGGTAAAAATTTTGATTTGGAGATGATGAATAAAGGAACCCATGGAATATAAAAATTCATTTCAAAAGAAGGGAAAATACAACCTCCATTTGACAAAAACAATCTAACATTTGAGCTGCTCAAAGACTCCATATAATCAACAAATGGATCAATGAATTTATAAGGAAATACCTCTTGCTGAAGATCAAAATATCTCTATATATCCTTTTCCTCATAATGGCTGCCACTTTCAGCTACCTGCAAATTGAATTGCAAATATGGCTGCTCAATGTCTTCTACAGATTCAGGATGGTTGATTTGCACACAATGTTGTTCCTCACCAAAATTTGATTCATAGTTGTCATACACATGTTGGCTACTCCTCAAATCAACAAAAGGTGATGTAGGGATCTGCTCTTTTTCATTTGAATACTCATCATAGATTGGCATATCTTCAGAGTGAATCGGTTGATGCTGATCTAGAACTTCAATGTCTTCATCATAAAATGGAGCATTCTGATCGATTTCTAAAGATGAAGATTTATGTTCTATGATGCTATCATCAACTTTAATATCAGAATTTTGAAAAATTTCTTGATGTAAAACGGAATTAGAGGAAGATAATGGATCTTCTTCCTTCTTCATAGCATAACCACCAGCTTCATCTTTACTGCTAGAAAAATCTGCTTCTAAACCCTGGATATATAATGCATATCCCCTACAGCAATCCTCAAAAAGGCACTCAGCTAGGTAAATCCTCTTACAATATAAATAAAAGGCATCATGAAAATATTTCAAAGAGGAAATACTAGCAGGAGGAAGAGTTTTGTACCATTGTCTCGCACAACCATCTAATGAATACATAAACATTTTCATCAATACATCTTCATGATGTATACTCAGTTGATCCATGTATTGATGAAATTTAATTACATGATGTGCCGGATTTTCCTCTTCCTTTTCTCGAAATCGCGGAAGAAAATCTCCCCATTCATCAATGAGAGGTACTGTATTTGGAAAGACAAAAACATTTGAGAAATTGAGCGGAGCAAATCTCTGTGCCAACATGGTTTCAAAACGCTTTGACATCTTGTAAAATCGCCTCTGGATTCTTCAGACATGGAGTCGCCTGGTGAATAAATTTGTAGTCAAACTAATGGCCTGCTCCTGTCCACCATCAAGAACTGGATTTGATCTTTGTCATTCTTTCCCGAGGAAGATATCTTCACTCCTCCATCCCTGGCAACGGCACCAGAAGATGTTATCCCTAAAGTTGAACCTAGACTACAAGGGTTCAAGCTTAAGGAAATCTTTTTCAAAAATGTACAAGTCAATGAAATCAAACTGAAAACCAAGTTGGTATGAAATCAAAGCTATCGGAAAAATCACACAATTATCAATACACTATGCTAGTATATCATAAAAGCTATAAGAGAATCATAGAGTTTATCAAAGAACTAGGCTGGTATAATATGAAAGCTATAATAAAATCAAACAATTAACAAAGAAGTAGGCTGGTATGTCATTCAGAGCTATAAGAAAATTATGAATCTATACAGGGACTGTATAACATAAAATCTAACACAAGGTCCAATATTTTAGTAACTATGATCACAAAGTCACAAAATGAAACTGCCTTTGTTTTCTGAAAATATAAAGGATAATTATGTTTCAAAATAAGAATCACTGTAATGGAATCGAATTGACCATATACATGATAAGTTACAGGAAACAAAATTCATATCATACATAGGCAAATCACAATCATGCTCATTCAAAATAGAAACTATTATTGAAGCTGTAAGAGAATTATGTTATATAGACAGTGATCAAAGCTGGGCTTTCATAACTCCAAAAATTGCCAACCCCAGTCCCCACTTTATCTCATCTAGAGACTCTCCTTAAATACTAAATATCTGTTTGTTTAAGCTAACTATAAGATCCTATTTCTAAGGATCCAGCCTCCTCAAAAATAGGGAAGTCAATCCCTTTTAAAAAAGTATTCAAGTACAAGTGTAAACTAAAAGAGACATCTGTCAACAAATAGAATTGCTTTCACAAGCAAGCTATAACTCTGAACACTTAAATGGAGCCTCTAAAATGGTATTATAACATTTGCTCCAAATCCCAATGGCATCATAATCGATTTTGTAGGATAGCTCAGACTCTGATTGGAAACCCATATAGACAAATAAAACCAGCAGCATCCAATACATGGAAACTTGCTCCTCGTAGGACTATAGTACAAGCTTGCCCCATCTCAACTCCTGAAAAGTGGAATAGCTTGTCCTCTCCAATCATGACTTCCTCTATAAGTTTGCAATGCCCAATTTTAATTGATTCTGGATTGTCAAAGGTTGAAGCAATTTCTCCCCCAATTACAAGAGCTAAGCGTTCAATTCCATAAAAATCAGCATGCTCAATGGCAAGTATTCCAGCATCAGCAAATAGCTCTTTTGGAAAATTATAAATCAACTGTCTGTTTACAAAACAATTAATTCCATGTGCAATAATCTTCTGCATCTTCTTCCTCATTTTCTCTTTCTCTGCTGTCTCAATATCTGCTACTTTTGCCATTGAATCTACCCATACACGAGCTCCATAAATTTTGATCTTATCAATATCCATAGAATTATTTGCCACCAAAATTTTTTCATTCTCAATACGCTTTGGCTGGCCAACACCAATTTTCTTGTCCAAAATAAACCCTTCATCCATAAATGAATCCTTTAAAGACCCTCTTAACCACTGGTTGCAATTTTTAAATCTAGAACATTGCTAGTGCCTCTGATTCTCTATACACTTCATAAGACTATAGCTCTTCTGGGCATAACTTAAGTTGCAGCAATGATGGCATGTTCAATCTCCTCGAATGAGTGGCCCTTAGTTTCAACCCTATTATTCACCACATAGATGACAGCAAGGAGGCACACAGTAGCAAATCCTAAATACACTTTGTTGATTCCAAACTTGTTAACCACACTGACGAAGTATAGACCAATAATGAAGTTTGAAACCTAGTGCATTCCAAGAGACAAGGAAAAAACCTTGGCACGGATGCGTGATGCAAAAATATTAGGTAGAAGTAGAGCTAGAACAGGTCCAGCTCCGAGAGAAAATTTGTTGGGGACCTGTGGTGTCTGTCTCAAGGCAAAACAGAGTAATCATGTCCTCGACGAGGTACTGGAGAGTATGATTGTGAACGATGTCCACCTCTATGAGATATGGAACGGTGATCAAGAGATTGTGACCTTGATCAAGAGCGGGCAAAATGAGGTGACCATCGCCGTCCATAGCCTCGAGGAACCCTAGCTCTGGTTCTCACTCTCATTTCATCGGGATTTTTCCTATTCTCTTCAGCAAGAACAACGGTGATCTCATGCCCACCAATATACTGGCCATCCATATGCTATTGGGCTTCTACATCATCTTGAGGATCTATAAACTACACAAAACCAAAACCACGAGGCTGCCATGTATAGTAGTCCTTCAGCAGATATACATCCTTTAATGGTCCAAAGCGCTCAAAAGGCATTCCAGTTACCACTCTAACTGAAAATGGTCATGAGACATGATATGTCCTATGGTGTTGCTCTTCTGCATGCTTTCAGTGCTTGAACGACTAAAAATCACTAATTGCAACATCAAAAATGTAGCTTTCAATTTTGTTATGTCAAAATTTCCACACCACTCTCAGTGATCAATAGTGTATGCTCAAATTGGGCAGAAAGGCTACTGTCGGCAATGACAATAGTCCAATTGTCATCCCATCACTTATAATCAGTGTCCCCAAGCATTAGCAATGGTTCAAGTGCAAAGCTTTGTCCAACCATCATGCATCCAGGCTGATCATCATAAAAGTTTATGACAGGCACCGAGTGAAACTGTTTTCCCACCCCATGGCTAGAATAACTTTTATCGACACCATATCCATATTTTCCAGTGTGGCCAATGACTATCTTGCCAAGTTCTTCAATTTCAACTCCAGGTCCACAAATAGAAATTGCCCTCTGCAAGCATTCCTCTGTAACCTTCACTAATTTCCTTCCAATATCATCAACATTTCCACATAAGAATGTTTTTGAGGTATCTGCATGACAACCATTCAAGAAGACAATAACATCGATGTTGATAATATCACCATCCTCCAAGGGGCGAAAATCAGGAATACCATGAAAAGCGCACTCATTTACTGAAGTGCAAATACTCTTTGGGAAGCCTTTGTAACCCAAAGGTGATGGATATGCCCCAGCACTAATTATCATCTTGTACACAGCCTTGTCAATTTCATTTGTTGTGATTCCTAACTTCACAAATGTCCCGGCATATCCCAGAGGAGAAGCAACCAGTTTTCCTATATCTCTCATGCATTGAACACCTGTAGCATCATGTATCTCGGGATCTTTTCCAATAAGAGGAGTTGAATTGGAACCAACATAAGATGGCCTGATAATATGGCGGGGGACACTTTGTACTGGTGAAACTTTCCAAGGTTTTAATTTCGCCCGCTTTTTTTTTCTATTTAATGTTCTGGTTGATCTTGGTATCCAAATTGAAACATGAGTGATCACTTTGACATCTGGATGCTGCCAGAAACTGAAATTTTGCTAGAGAATATCTGATGATAACAATACCATTAGTGTATGTACTGACTTTCGTGATTTGAACCTGGCATGTCCCAAAGACAATTTCCCCACCTCGTTCATCAACCAGATCATTGACGCATGTGCTGGTCATGAATTCTTTCCCTTCATGGACTTTTTTTTCAGGTATAACCAAATCTAGATCCGAGAAGAGGACCATTACAAGATATATTTCACAACCCCTTGAGGCACATTTGCATATCGAGTCATGCCATTCAGCCTTAAAAATGAAGGAGACACTTTTCAATGAGCCATGATGTATTGTTTCCATGACCTTATCCATATTATCTTGGTCTACCTAAACGACCTCACCGCTCACTCTCGAAAGCGTTCACAACATCTAGACAACTTACAACAAGTCTTCTATGATGTTGCAAATACAACGTCCACTTGCCACCTCTCAAATGTCTGTGTCCCATCTGGGCATTTATTTGGGTTTATCATCTCTCACAAAGGGATTGCGGTCAACCCTATGAAGGTTCAAGCCATTCTAAATCTTCACTCCCCCACTTACTTTGCGCCAATTCCAAAGTCTCCACAGTAACGCTAATTTCCTTCGCCGGAGGTTCTACGCCTGAGGTCACCATGACTACACTTCGATCATAGTTTTTGTTTCTTGTTTTGCATCATTTTTACCATGATTCGGTGACCCCCTCTAGTAGTTTCTCCATGTCTAGTTGCAATGAGTCCATTGTAGAACTCTATTTCATCATTTGCATGTAAGTGGGTATATATAACGGATCCAACCTGCCCCTGCATCGCTGGTATCCCACTAGAGGGTGTGGCACCACATATGCACATGCACATAGTATGTTGCACGTATGATATAGATACCATTATGCTAGCATACCTTCAGGTCCCAAGACCTGCCCTGGAGGTCGAGGCCTTTCTGTATCTCCCCAGTATTCCATTCCCACTTATGGATCATCCTCTACAAGGATAGGAAGATGCCACCATTGTGCAAAAATCTCTCGGGTCAAGAAATGATCTTCTAGACTGCCTCCCTCCATACTAATTCTTCAATCCATTTGCATGCCACCACACGAATCACACCTTGTATGTTGAGCTATACTCATACCCATAGGCCTCTATTTGGTCTAGTTTTTCCCCATGCACCACTGCACCAGGGGCAGCATCACTAGATGCTAGTCAGAGTCATCCAGAGTCCATTTGAGATAGCGTTTGCACCACCGGGTTTGGTTTTCTACCCTCTATATTTTGACAAGACCCTTGCCTCATGCTCTCACAATGATTTTCTAGGCCATTTCCTGGGGACGACCTTGGTTTTTTTACCATCACGTGAATCTCCCCTTGTATGTATTGGCATGTTCACAAGCTACTCACTCCATCCATACTGCACAGTTGGTCATTTTTTACCACCCTCCATCATCCCGCAAGGGGGCCCCAACAGTGTTCTGCATTTATGACCATCAACCATGTTCACAATATAACCTCTATCCATATATCAAACACTTTCCCCTTGATTGATTGACCATTATGGAGCTTCTTTTAAGCTCTTTTCTGGCTCCTAAAAGCATTAAAAGATCGTTGAGCACGCTTGCTTCCTTTCACGCTCGTAAAAGTATTTGAAAGGGTTTCTATGTAGCCTCGTTTATCTCATTTTTTGGACTATGTAGACTATGATAATAAAATAACCACCTTGGCACATCCAAGCCAGGAACGTTTCCCTTTGTATCCTTTTATGCTTTCTCAAACATTGGGACCATACCTTATGAAAAAGCTCATCATAGGTTGTCTTTAAGCTCTTTTCTAGCCTTCTTATCAAGAAAATGTTGATGAGCAAACTTGGTTTCATTAATTCTCATAAAAATATTTGAGTGATCGTCCAGTCAGTATAGGTTTAACCTTTTCCATCCTGATCGAACTATCAACAGTAAAGAAGTCTTCCTTCCCCAAAGGTTGGGAGAGCTCTTTTGCACAAAATTTTATCCCTTTTTGTACTGAGGAGACTACATACAAAAAAGATACCACACTGGAGTCTTCTTCCTATTTTCAGACTCTCTAAAAATGAAAACACCATCTATAAAATTGAGCACATAGATCTGTGGACCAACACACAACTCACAAGATAGATTAGACAATTTTACTCAGAAATTGAAGAATGAAATAGTGCAAAAATGGCTTGCAACTGTGAATGCTTTCATTAATCTAAATTAATTGGATAATTAATTGCAATGTAGTAAAATGGCTAAATAGCCTCATGCAATTCAAATCCATGTGAGGAAATTATAATTGGTTTGACTCTACTTAATTGCATGGCTAACTGAACTTGTCTAAATCACTATCAGAGTTCAACAACCTAACTCAAGTGTCTAATTCAGTCTTAATTATCAGTTAACTAGTCTAACTAACTATTGCAGGTGAGTAAATGCACCTCACCCACATGCATCCATGCATAGCTAGCGCTAACTGAGTAGAACTGAATGTAATAGACTAGAAGTGAATGTAACTGAGCTTGACTAGTCACCAACTGAAATCAACTGAAGGAGGTTGGTTTCGACACTCCCAGTGGCTCCTAAATTGTAGGTATTGGTCTAGGAGGATCCTAAACTGATGCATGCAAGTGAATTCAGTGGAAGTTAGCCTCAATTAGTGTTCCCCACACTCTAGTAACTGGTACATATGGCCCAATCAAGACAAGTGGACCCAATGGTGCTAGTGACTAAATATAGACTGAAAGGAATCCCGATTTAGAAATAACTAACCAAATTGGACAAGGGAGGATTATAATACTAACACCCCCCCTGAATGCTAACTTGGACAATTTGTGGGCCCTGGTAACTAATACCATAGGTCACCCATTACAACTAAGAAAAGTAACTGCTCAATACAAGGAACTGGGGAAAAAACCATATGGGAAAAAATACCCCCCCTCTAACTAAGTAGATAGAATCAGGATTCAAGTTTGAAAAAATTGAAAATATGTTGCTGCAACCTTAATCTCTATGGTGTAATGAAGCAGCATGCATGATGTTCTGTGCACAGGTATCCTGGGGCTTGGCATGTAGACTTCTCCATCTTCTCCCAAAATGATGATGGAAGGAAGGAGGAGTGTAACCTTTGCCTCTTTTTGGATGAAGAGGTGTATGCTCCACTCTATTCTTCTGAAGGCAGTGTAACTGATCATACCTTTCCATGTAGAATATCACAAGAAGTTTTTTGCATCTCTCTAATGGAGGTGATATTGCATGAATTAGTGCAAGGTTCTTTGTCTTCTGCTTGTCAAATGGATTTCCAGTCATCTTCCTAGCTTCCCGCGTGGGAGTAGAGACTGGATCTGGATCTTAATCACCCTAAATCTCAATCTCATAAACTGATACAACTAGTTCTGCAATACTAGTGTAAACTGCAAAAGAAGTAGATGGAATTTTTTTACCTCCCATTTCAAGTGGCAGCTGAGAGTGCACTAGTTCTGAAAATGGCAGGAAGTGTGAGAACTCATATGCCTTTGAGGCATGATTTGCAATACCCTTCACTATGATGTTCCCAGTAGAGATATCTATGATCTCCACTGATTCAGGACCAAATATTACTCACTTTGGAGGGGTAGTGTGAGTCATCTAGTATACAGATAATAGATTTGCAGCTAAGGAGGGAACATCATTGAACTTTCCATGTTCAAGCTTGATAGAACCCTTCCCCTTGGCTCAAATTTGACTGTTATTACTCATCTGAATACTAGGGGCATCATAAGACTACAAAGAAGAGAATGTTTCTCTGGATGCAACCATATTATTGGAAGCTCCATAATCAATGAAGAAGGCATGTGCTATTGAACAACTAGACTTCAGTGCATGGCATGTCTCATCATGTTGTTCATTTTCTTCTATATAGTCATCCTTCCTTGCGCCAACAGGTACAATGTTGTTATGTTTCTTCAAAAGAATATCCATTTCATCAATTTTTGTTCTCATACAGGATCTTTCTATATGAGAACCCCTTCCACAACCATAAATCCATATTATGCCGAAGTCAGCCATAAATTGAATTCAATCCATCCTTGTGGTGGGATAATGTGCAAGGTGAAAGGAGGAAAAATAAAAATCCTATTATTAAGAGTTGGGAGAGGATGGTAGCTAAGATGAAGGCTAAATTTATTCCAAAGGAATATCAATTAGCTCTTTACAGGTAGGTGTGGAATCTAAGACAAAGGTTTCTGGAAGCAAGGGAATAAATTGAAGATTTTGACAAAGTTAACTTGAGAGCGAGATATGTAGAAGACTCCTCAGAGAAAACAACGAGGTACATCAATGGATTGAGAATGGAAATTTAGGAAAAAATTAACATGTTGTCACCTAGGATTATGGAGAAAGCATATCAATGCACTTTAACGAAAGAGGAGAAGATAATGAGGAATCAAAACGCAGGAAGAGGTTGAGATTCAACTTGAGGAAGAGGACATTTGAGTGGAAGGGGAAGGTTTTCAACTCAAAAAATTGAAGCAAGTAGCTCAAATCAGCAAGGGATTTCAGAAAAAGGACATGAATCAAGTAGAGGAAGACCCTACCAAAGAGGTGGAGGTAGAGGAAGATGCAAAGAGATTCTCTATAGAGGTTACAAGTGTAACTAGTTGGGTCATAGATCTTTTGAGTATGTTGAAAAGGAGAATATATGGTATAAAAGTACTTATGTAGCTTAAGCAGAACAAGAGAAGTAGTAGGCACTTGTAGCTGAGAATATGCCACATACTATAGATTCTTTAATGATGAACAAGATTCTCTTGAAAATTGAGAAGAAAGTTGTAGAACCTTCCCAAAGAAAAGATTTATTTAGGACAGTTTGTAAAGCCCAAGGAAAGTGTTGCAAAATGGTGATTGATAGCAGGAATACGAATAAATTAGTTTCCATGGAGATGGTGGAAAAGTTGGGATTAAAGAAAAGTAGACATACAATGGCATACAAGGTATCATGCCTGCATAAAGGCCATAAAATATTGGTAAGTGGGAAAAGTGAAGTAGAATTCTAAGTGGGCAGTGATAAAGACAAAGTTATTTGTGACACCATGCCTATGGATGCCTTCCATATCCTTTTGGTCAGACCATGGAAGTTTGATTGGAAGGTGAGATACGTTGGGATAAGAAACTATGATAAGTTCAAAAAGTATGGGACTAAGCATATTATTTTCCCTTTCCAAGAAGGAGGTGTATCTAAAAAAAAAATGCAAAAACATTGTTGCTAAGTGCCAAGGAATTTCTGCAGTAGATTGAAGGAGAAGAGGTAAGATTTGTTGTAATTTGTAAACCAAAAGTTGTGCTTATGAAAACTAATATTGCATATTTTCCTTACAATGATTAAGAAATGTTGCATGAGTTTAGTGATATAGTGGTGGGTGACCTTCCAAATGAACTACCACCCAAGAGAATTATACGTCATCACCAGGGATGATTTTAAGAACACCCCTGAAATTTATATGTATAATAAATGGGTGAATCTCCCTAATATGTAGGAAAAATTGAAGGCTATTTTATATATAATATAACATGTATATACAATTTTTTGGCTAATCTTTTATTATATTATATAATATTGTAAAATATTGGTGAGTATTTTACTAAACTATAAGATATTGTCAAATCTTAGCGAATATTTCACTGAATTATAAAATATTGTAAAACTTGGAAAATACTTCATAAGAATATAAAATCTTGTAAGTGTTGGTGAATCTTTTGCTATCAAGACTCAAATTTTTATTCTACATATTACTAAGTTAATGCAATAAAATAGCATATACCATATCTCAAATCTCTCAACTCCTAGACCCTTAAATGGACAAATGCATGAATGATGAGAGGAGGGATTTATTTATACATTTTACAAGCAGTATTGGGTCACTCATAACTAGAGGTGTTGGTGAAACAAAACTACACTAACTAAATTCAGGGAAAGTGGGGACTCCACTTTTTTATCTCATCCCTTAATGGTCCAATGGAAATATAGGGAGCCAAATCTTGACATATTGACAAATTGATAGAATTGAACACTTTACATTGTGGAGTGATTCTGGCACCCACAAACCATTATTGCAAATTGGAGTATTATCGAGACCCACAACCTTAATATAATGTATGAATTCCCATTAGATTATTTTTCATATCTCTCATTTTTAAGATACCCTTTACGCAAAAAATAACCTGCGTATATGTTTATAGATACGAATGCCACTTTTTTGTTTCTTTTGTTGACAATCAAAATATGAATTATGTCACTTGATTTAGAATTTTTAGAGTTGGTTAGAAACTTGCAATGATTATTAGAAATAAGAACATATACTAACAAAAATAGAAATCACATTAATGCATCATCATGTATATCATTAGAACTACTCTGTCAAATACTAGTATTTCTCAAATAAACTAAGGATGTGTTTGAATCCATGTTCTTGAAATTTTTGAAAGCATGCAAAATGTGGTAATTTTTTTTTATCACCCTCATTGAATGAAAAAGACTAGATATCAAATAACATAATGTATACATCTCAGGTCAAACATGTGTTGTACACATTATATACAATCATGATGAAAATTAAGTATCCTATTTGTTGGGCCTAGAAATGACCCCTCTCTGACCACATTTACCTATCCCTTTTTTCCTTATCTTACTCCATTATATACACCAAACAGATGTTTTCCTTCACTTGATCCCTCAATTCATAAAAGTATGGTTAATTATTGTCTTATCTTGTTAATACTTATGATTGTTGTAATCAGGGCTCTATATCTTGGATTATGCTAACATATGGTGATTTTATAAAGATAATTTGAGATGTAAAGGATATAGGTGTAGCAGGATGAACGAGTCAAGAGAGAGATGAATATTCATTACTGAGATGATCACCACCTATTCCATCTCTGCACAAAGGACGCAGTCAAAGGTTACTATTCCACGCAAGATGTCCAAGGGCAGCTGCAACAGTACGCCACTGCTCACGGGTAGCTGCAACTGATGGAGAATCTTCTAGATTGATCCTGTTATATCATTGCTGGATCGAGTAACAATCTTCCTATATTTTCTGCTTCTATCTTTCCCATAGCTGTAACAACATATCGTAATTGGGGAAGCTTGAAGATCAGAGATCTTCATGGCTGCTCGATATCAGTGGATAGAAGTTATGATTGTGAATGTATAAATATTGGGAAATATTCTGAGCCGGGGGTTGGAAATTAATTGATTTTATTGTATAAGCTGTGACAGTTACTGTAGCTTCAGTTTTATTATTTAATACAAGGAGAAGGATTCTTCCGATCTCGGCATTTAACGTGTGTTAATTTCTGGCGTCTCTATTCGAAGGCTGGGCCCGCCTTACTACACAGATTGTCGAGTTACTTAGGTATTTATTTCCTCTATTATGTGGTGTGGATGTTACAGTAGATTCATTATTTTCTAACAGCTGCAACCGTAATGATTTATTGTGTGTGCCTTCAATTGATCAGTAATTGCATTCCTTGTGAACTGCAACAGAGTGGTGTGATAGTCGACTATGTAGACTAATTTCCTTTATGCAGATTGTGTGCTAGCTATAACAGCTGATCTCATCCTTAGTTTCTTTCAATTGATGTCTTTCTTGAGTTTTGTTAATTAAGTCCATTTGTAGTTATAATTGTTGAAGCTCAATTTCTGCATTTCTGAATTCTAGATCAAGTTGGATTGAGATAGTTATAATGGATCTTCAGATGGCCTGGTAATTTAGTATTTAAATTTCTGCAAAAGTAAATCTAGATGTTTATTTTCTAAATCTCTTATTTCTAGATTAAGGATTGTAAGAAGGTATTTGTGATTTTGCATTCTTAATAAGGTAAATTAGATTAAGTTGATCTTTGGATGAGTTGGGATGAACAGGAAGGTATGATTATTCATTTACAGTATCAGCTACTTAGTGTTTAAGCATATATAGTGCACATTATCTTTGAAATAAAATACTTCCCTCAGTTGACAATTTATATTGACCACTCTATATGTTGGATTTAATTAACTTGCGTATAGGGTGTCCAACATTTTGGCGCCGTTGACGGGGAAAGCTAATTATTAGACACCATAGTAGTTGTATCAAGTAGCTATATCTATTCATTTTTCTTTAGTTTTTAAGTTTGCATGTTTTGGGTTGCAAGAATATGAGAAGGGTACAGCATGACATTCCTATAAATCCCAGAACCCCACATAATACTAACATTGCAGGTGGTCGAGGCCGTGGACAAAATCCAACATTGGGAAGAAGGACATTCATTAATGATCTGGTTGATAGGACCAATTCTTCTACCGAAGCTCACCATCAGGATTCACCTGTCAGAAGGAGCCCGGTTACCCCTGGAGTGGCAGCATCAGTTTCCACAGTGGAGAACACAGGAGAATATGCAACACCCTCGGGTATCCCTGCGGAGGAAGACAGAGTTAGTACTGTGGGATTAGCTTACCAATATTTTATATATCACATTAACAGGAAGGCTGTGACAGAATAGGAGTAGACACAGTTCCATAAAACATTTAATGATCAGTGGAAGCACGAAGAGTATAAAGCAAAAGAAGACATGAAAAACAAACATGATCCAAAAGATCATGAAGAAGCAATGGGTGAAAATCAGCATCACGAGGGTAACTCCCCACCTGAAGGGATGGATGCTACACTCCAGTTCCCAATTCAATAACCATAGGGGATAGCCCCCATGAAAAATATATCGCTATCAATATTGCCTCGTCTTTATGGAAAAGAAACAGAGGATCCAGATGAATTTATTTTTGAATTTGACATCCTATGTCGCAACTATGATTACACCACCAATGAACAAAAGCAGAAACTTTTTCCTACTACTTTGAACGACAATGCATTACGTTGGTTCATGATCCTAGGTAGGGGAACTGTCACCACCTGGGATCATATGAAACAGGTGATCCTAGAGAAATATCAGAAGTATTGCAATACCAAAGATAAGAGAGAAGAACTGTTTAAAATGGTACAAAGGAATGATGAAATCTTGGAAGATTTTGTTCAAAGGATTTTATAAAATGTGCAGAGATATGGATAGACTAATATTGGGTTAGATGTGCTCAAAATAATCCTACTTCATGGGATTAGGTATGACTACCTAGACATTTTGAACCCGTTAGGAAAGGAGGATATCTCAAAGGAGTCCTTTGAAAAGATTGTTGAACTATGCAAAAGGTATTCCAGGGGATCTTCCAGGAACAACAAATGGGATAAATTAGAATGAGATGTCTTCGACAGAACACATAAGTCATCTAATGGAGGATCCACCTAGGCAAAAATAGACAATCTCCTCAAAATTTTCATGACAAAAATGATGAGATCCATCTCCTCGAAAATAGATGTCCTAAGGGAAAAGCAGAAACAAGCAATAGAATATCTCACACTTGGTATATTATGCCATAAATGGAGGAAGAACCATCCTCTGAAGGAGTTCCTTCTTGACAAAGTAGAAGTGTGTCAGCTTTTGATTTGAACCATGACACAAATGAATTCCCTTCACTACCTCAAGTGAAGGAAGTTATGTAGGAAACAACTCCAGATGTGGAATGAGCCTACTTTATTGCACAGAAAAAACCCTGGCATCCTCGAAATCAAGGTATGACTCCAGACTCATTTCCATTTTTGAATAAAATGAATAATTGGAATTATATGCATCACATGAATACACAATTCCCTTCATCTTATTCCAACCATCAATGGTATCCTTCTCAACCTCCAATGCAAAATTTTAACTACTGGAACTCTTGGACACAACCACCAAACCAACATAATTCTTGGTATCCTAGATGGAGGAACTTCCATCCAGGGAACTAGTTTCCACATCAAATGTTTCCTCATCAACCATACCCTCTTCAACAATATCCTCAGCCTTATCAGCAGTATCAGCAGTCGCAGCTGCAACTCCAGAATAATGTTGTCCCCAATGTGCCTATACGACCTCAACTTCCTGCTCAACCTAACCCCAACCCAAACAATAAAGAAGTCCTTCAATTTGAGACTGCCAAAATGCCCGCTTACTCCATTACTCCAGTTCCCTGTAACGAAATCCACTTACGATCAGGGAGAGTAGTGGAGCCTTTGGTCATTAAGGATGTTCCATCTTATGTTCTTGAAGAAAGGATGAACCAACAATATTTATCCAATACAGTGATCCCCATTATTGAGGATGCTGAAAATCCTACCAAGATACCGGTTGAAATGCAAGAAGAAACATCTATCGACACACAACCTACAAAATTGGTTAGGGAACCACCATACCCTAAAATATTAATACTATCGAAGGTAGTGGGACAAACTTAATTTAACTTCTTAGGAGAGTTAAAAAACATTTATCTCAAAATTCCACTCCTTCAGGCCCTTCACGATGTGCCTATCTATGCCAGAACCATTTGGGATCTGTGTACAAGAAAACCAGGAAGAAAACGCAGGGATCCTACCAATGTTCATGTCATAGGGAAATTATCTGAATTAATAATGGGAAAAACCCTCTTGGATGAATACGATGATCCTAGGAATCTCATTGTCACTATGCATATTGGGAGCACGTAGATACCCAACGTACTGGTAGATTTAGGCGCAACAAATAACATCATGACCATTGAAAATGTAAGGAAAATCGGGCTCACTAATGTCATGCCAAGTCCTACCATTTTAGAACTTGCAGATAGATCCACTATTAAACCTGAAGGAATCTTGGATGACTTCATTATCTCAGTTGATTCGTGGGAATATCTTGTTGACTTCTTGGTTTTACAACCCAAGTCACAGCTAGGAGGACACCCACTGATCCTGGGAAGGCTCTGGTTAGCTACACCTGATGCTTGCATCAGCTGTCGGTCTAGGTCTATGACAATATCAAATGTAACTGAGATAAAGAACCTCACTCTCTATCTTCCATCTTAGCCGAGTCTATAAGTTGAATCCCATTTATGGATGGAGCTAGAGGAAGAGGAGGGCGTTCAACCATTATTAAAAATAGGGAAGGCCTTGACTTTTAAATATGAAACTGGAGACGATGCTATTAATAATTTCATTAGTGAATCTACTTCTATAAATAAAAAAATTTATCAGATCCTGAATGCTACTCTAGGTGAAGAAGAACAAAAAAATCTCACAGAGGAGACATTAGTTAGTGATACTCACATAGTTCTAGTGTTGAAAAATTTGAAAAGTGTTATTGTCGAGATAGAGTTTGGAAAAACCCTGAATGTCAATCCCAGTCTTGCTCTGGATGAATAGGAAGGCCTAATCACTCTCTTAAAAAAACATAAGGGGGCATTTTCCTGGGAGTACACAGACATGAAGGGCATCCCTTATAATATGTGCACCCACCACATTTATATCAAAAATGACTCCTGTCCTATGTGCTAGCCTCAACGAAGAATGAACCCTAATATTAGGAGACATAGTGAAGGAAGGAATTCAAAAACTCTTGGAAGCAGGATTTATATATCCCATCTTAGACAGCAAGTGGGTGTCTCCAGTCATGATAGTACCTAAGAAGAATGGTAAATGGAGAGTCTGTGTGGACTATAGAGAGCTGAACAAGGAAACACAGAAAAATCACTTTCCCCTGCCTTTCATCGATTAGGTACTTGACACCTTATCTGGGAAGAATTTTTTCTCCTTCCTGGATGGGTTTAACGGGTACAATCAAATCTAGATTGCTCCTGAAGACTAGGATAAAGCTACCTTCACCTATCCCTGGGGAAATTTTGCATACAAGCTGCTTCCCTTTGGCTTATGCAATGCACCAACCACATTTAGAGAAGCTGTGATTGGCATTTTTTCATAATTGGTTAATGATAGTATGGAAATTTTCATGGATGATTTTACTCCTTATGGCAAGTACTTTGAAGAAGCATTAAAAATTTTGGAAAAGGATTTAACACGCTGTGAGTAGACCCAGCTATCTTTGAGCACTGAAAAGTGCCATATGATGATGAGTGAAGGGGTAGTTCTGGGGAATTTTATCTTTGCTGGTGGAATCCAGGTAGATCCCTCTAAAATCAGGCTAATTAAAAATATGTCCAGTCCTGGAAATCGAAAATAGCTACGTAGTTTCTTAGGGCATGCTAGTTATTACAGAATATTTATAGAAAACTTTTCCAAACTTTCCTCTCCTTTGTTTTATTTGTTAATGAAGGATGTGCAATTTATTTGGAATGAGGCATGCTAGACAGTGTTTGTTAAACTTAAGGAGAAGCTATCTACAACTCCCATCCTAAGGGGGTCCAATTGGGACCTGCCTTTTCACATTTCTTCAGATGCCTCTGACACTGCCATTGGAGCAGTTTTAGGACAACAGGATGGTCAAGCACCTTATGCAGTCTATTACATTAGCAAAATGTAAGCCCCTATTGAACTTAGTTATACTGTTACCAAGAAGGAGTTTTTAGCCATTGTTTACTCCATTAAAAAATTTAGACAGTACATCACTGGATATCCCACCTTTGTGCACACCGACCACTCAGCCATCAAGTATCTAATGAATAAACCTATTACAAATGCTTAGGTAACTAAATGGCTATTATTATTATAGGAATTTGATATCACTATTATAGACAGACCTAGAAAAGAAAATGTTGTCGCTGATTTCTTATCTCATTTTACTAATAGTGATTATAGTTTTCCTGTTGAGGACTCTTTTCCAAATGAACACTTATTTGCAGTTTCAGTTTATTCCCCTTGGTATGCAGATATTGCTAACTACTTGGCTATAGGGAAGCTTCCAGCACATTTGTCAAAAAGAGAGAAGAGGAAAATCATTCAACAAAGTGCCGGGTATTGTTGGATAGGTGGCCATCTCTTCTACACAGGCCCTAATCTTGAGACCAGAAGATGTGTAAGAAAAGGTGAAATATTCCATATTTTGAAGACCTTCCATGCCGATCCATGTGGGGGGAATTTTGTGAATAGGAGGATAGGTCATAAGGTGCTGAGAATGGGATACTATTGGTCGACACTTTTCAGGGATGCAAAAAAATATGTCCAGTATTGTGACAGGTGCCAGAGGATGGGCCAACCTAACAGATTGGATCAAATGCCTCTTCAACTATAGTTGGTGGTTGAACCTTTTGATAGATAGGCATTAGATTTTGTTGGCCCTATCAAACCTCATTCTAGGAAGAAATCCTACGTCTTGGTTTGTACCAACTACATGATGAAATGGGTAGAAGTTGTGGCTTTGTTGAAAGCAAATGAGCAAGCTGTAATCGATTTTCTGTATTGTGAAATATTTACCCGTTTTGGAGTACCCAAGGAAGTGGTTATAGATGGAGGACCTCATTTTGTGTCACATAAATTTGAATCTTTGCTACAAAAGTACCATATTCAGCACCGGATAGCTTCACCGTACCATCCCTAGGCCAATGACCAAGTGGAAAGCACTAACAAAGTTATTGAGGCTATCCTTACCAAAAAATTCAGGAGCCATCATAGAGACTGGGCTGATAGACTTCCAGAAGCATTGTGGGCATATCATACTACTTGGTGCAATACTACAACTTTCTCTCCTTATGACTTGGTGTATGGAAAAAGTGTTTTCTTCCCCATTGAATTCAAAATAAATACCTTGAATACAGCTATGGAGGTAAACTTAGATGTGACTAAAGCCCAAAGGAGCAGATTGAATCAACAGAGATCCAATTGGCACGGTTGATTCATCAAAAAGAAAGTCTTCTACGAAGGAGACTGGGCATTATTATATGATTCAAGATTCAAAAGGGACTTCAAGGGTAAGTTACGCACAAGATGGTTGGGACCATACCTAGTATATAGAGTATTTAACAATGGTACAGTCCTCCTGGTTAGCATTGATGCGAATCGTGCACCATTATTTACTAATGGTCACAAGCTGCGACTGTATCATAAGCCCATTTCGAAGGATGCATTCACTTCACATATTGCAGCTGATCCGGAATACCAATTAGAACAAGGGTAGGAATATTTCTCTTCCCCTGTCAATCTTTAGACAATCATTGTGATTCCTACATAAATTTTTGTACATAAATAAATTGATATTTTTATTATTATTTTGATCTTTCCTTTGCGCTTGACCCATTTTTTTTAAGACTATGTGCAAGGATGTACCTGAGGAGAAATGGTCATGATCCGGCCTAATGACCAGGGGCATCCTTTTGTAACTTCCTGCTTCAGAAGAAAACTCCTTAAAAAAAAAACAATGAACAGTCAGTCCAGCTGCGATTCCTATTAAAATTGCCTATTTTTCTATTTATTTGCAGCTGTAACATCGAAAAAAATTGCCCTTTTTCCCATTCAGCACAGCTTTAACACCATAAAACTTTTCCTATTTTTCGTCTTCCTACAGTTTCAACATCGTAAAATAACGCCCTTTTCCCCATTCCGCACAGCTGCAACACTCTAAAACCTTGCCTATTTTTTTGTTTATCTGCAGCTGCAACACCGTAACCTAATCCCTTTTTCTGTCCTTCGCAGCTGTGACTCAGTTTGAATTTTGTCCATTTTTACCTTTTCTGGCGGCTGCGACTCCATTTGAATTTTGTCCATTTTTACCTTTTCCGGCGGCTGTGACTTCACCAAACTAGCTGATTTTTCTATGGTTCACGGCAATGATTCCGCCAAAATAGTTGATTTTTCTATGGCTCACAGCTGTGACTCCCCCAATATTGGCAGAACTCTTTACATTTTTTGTTTGCGAATCCTCCAAATCTAGCTAGAATTCCCACTATCGGCAATTTCGACTTACTTGACAGCATTCATTATGTTTTCAGCAGGATTGACAAGATGGTTTTGGTCCGCTAGGATAAAATATCATGAGAGTGCATCTGCAATAATGTTCAAATTTAAATGGCTGCACTTCACACGCTTTATTATCCTCAAGGGTCATGGTTCATAGCATATTTACAAAGGTATGGTTCCGATTATCTACTTGATTAATCATTAACTAGATTTGAAAGAATTAATCATGCCTTCCTTTTTGCGCCCATTATTACACCCGCATACCGTTAACTATCCACTAGTACTAATTAATGGCCATTTAAGCTTATCCTATAACCACCACCTTTCTTAATTTGGGATAAATTTTCCCAACATTTCCATGCTCTTAACTTTCCGAATTTACCCAACTACACTCTCAGTTGTTCATGCATACTCTATGCTTTAACCTCCTTTTTTGGGACCTACAATCTGTTGGGATGATAAACAAGGGTATCCTAGCTCGGCATGAACCTCCAAATATGCGAGAACTGAAAAGAAATGCTGAAGTTTTCACTATTTTTGAAGCTGCGGGTTGGACTGAATTCTTGCAATGCCTGAATGGGTTCCATCGAGAGATAGCTCTACAATTTGCTTTAAATCTTACAAAAACCCACTCAAAGGTTAGGGGGTTACATGTAGAATTCTCTAAAGCAATAGTGGATGAAGTCATTAGCCTTCCTCGGGTGGGAAGATCCTAGTTTGGTCGAAGAACCCCCAATGCTACCGCAGTACAGGATTTCCTACTAGAGGGGGAACAAATTCATCAGTCAAGGCGAGGGATAGTGTTACAATCACTACCTCATCCATGGGATCAAGTAGAAGTATTCCTCAAAAATTATATCACCTGTGAAGGTAGGTATCAGACTATTTATTATTCTGAACTTCCTCTACTATCTCATCTACGCCATAGGTCCTTACTGAATATTCCATTTTATCTATTTGAAGACCTGCACCTTATGGCGGGGTTTGTCAGAACAACCAAGCATCCAAACTCCTCCCTTACCCACCACATCATAATCAAATTAATAATATTAAGGGCCTTAGCTCAAAGGAACCAAACCTACGATAAATTCACAAGTCAAACTCAAATAAACCAGGAACCTACCCTTTTGCTTGGCGTTCCAATAGAGGCAGAAGTAGAAGTACTTGTACTCTTGGGGGCTGTTCAAATCCAAGAGGAGAATGAAAATGTACAGTTAGGGGGAGATGAGGAGAAACAAGAGGACCATATTCCCTCCAATTTAGTTGGGGAGGATATGAGACTGGATCAAATGATCAGTCAGATGACCAAGCAGAGGAATTGGAGGAAAATGCAAGAGAAAACCCTGTGGAAAGATTAAATAATGTGGAAGCTCTGATAGTAGAGGCTAAAGCCGGGACAGCATTGGATGCTGCGACAGCTGAAGTCAAGGATGTTAGAGCCATGATAACAGAAGAGAATGTAGAGGTATTGACCATTGAATATTCCCCTGAATGGGGGGGAGCTCTGATTGAAGAATAAAAGGAGGACGCTGAGATAGAAGACATCCCTTCCACATCAGCTGCAAATCTGGAGATTCCTACACCACGAAAGAAAAGGAGGAGGTCAAAAGAGGAGGTGCAGAAATCACTACCGATAAGAATAAAAAGAACTAGGTCGGTTACAGCAGTTGAGGTAGCACGAGAAAGATGGCCAACCCTAGAAGCATGCGTTGAAGGAATACCCATACAAGCAGTGTAGAATGTTCAAGCTAAAGCATCAGGTGGCCAGGTATGGACTCAACTTTCACAAAATTTTGTCAATCTGGATTCTGATAATGAATATCATGCTGAAGATGAAGGGATCCAGAGGCTGAACCAAGAGCTCTCACTCTTAAGAATAGAAGTGAGGAAGTGGAAGAGTTAGGTGGAGAGGTATCAAGAAGGAATGGTTCCCCTTGCTGAACATAGGAAGACCACGAGGGAATTGAAGGAAAGATGGGTAGAAGAACTAATGTTTCATAAATTTCACTGGGAAGAGATACAGAAAGAGCTGAAGGAGCTAAAAACGTTCAAATCCATGCAGGTGGAAAAATACTAGCTATACACTCTCTCCCAGGAACTAATAGGTACCAGAGCACCATCTTCCTCTTACCCTGTGTTTTTATTTAAACAGTTCATTTGGTTTAAACTAAAGGCTATAAAAGAAGGGAGACCTTTTGAAATATCAACCTTAGCTAAATTCTTGGAAACATTTCTAGAAAGTGATTTTGTTGAGCAAAAATTTCTTTGTGATATTTATTTACACGACCTGGCTTGTCCCTTGGACCGCCATTCGAATCGTACCCCTTTCTTAGGTGATGTTCAGTTGAGAGATTTTTCCTCCTTTGTTAGCAATCATGTTTAGTGGGAAATATCCTTCCAAACTTTTTCTCATAATGAGTCCAACTCTAACCTTTGGGTTCAAAGTGAACCTGAAACCCCTCGTCTTCTCCTTGCTCATCAGCAGTGTAGACTCGCTTGTCCCATCCAAATTCCGTAGATGATGAAACTTCAAGAAAACATTATCTCTACATGTGTGATCAACCAGATTTACAAGCATCAACAATTGGCTTTGGAAGGTAGCCAACATATATGGCAAGCTACCTCTTCAACCTTAAGAAATAGAGATCCCTACTATTACAGGAATTTTAAAAATGCAATTTCCAGGATTGAGGGATATGTGGGATGCATGAAGGAATGTGGAGTTAATTGGCTGAGACTCAAATTCAAATTCCTCTCATCTAGTGGCCAGCAAAACCATACAGGGAATACTTCTCATTGACAAAGGCAGAAGAGAAGAAGTGTTGGAAATATTGGGTTGTCTATAATGGATTTTTGGAAAAATAGGGAACACCTGAACTCCCATATAACTTTTCCTCTCTCCATGAATGAAGTACAATGCCAGATTCAGATTCAAACTAATGGAGGTTGTTGCATAGGGACATGCAACATGACAGTTGGGGGGAGATGTTGGGCCCAGAAATGACTCCTTTTTAACCACATTTACCTATCCCTTTTTGCCTTATCTTACTCCATTATATACACCAAACAGATGTTTTCCTTCACTTGATCCCTCAATTCATACAGGTATGGTTAATTATTGTCTTATCTTATTAATACTTATGATTGTTGTAATCAGGGCTCTATATCTTGGATTATGCTAACATATGGTGATTTTATAAAGATAATTCGAGATGTAAAGGATATGGGTGTAGTAGGCTAAACGAGTCAATAGAGAGATGAATATTCATTACTGAGATGATCATCACCTATTCCATCTCTGCACAAAGGACGCAATCAAAGGTTACTATTCCATGCAAGTTGTACAAGGGTGGCTGCAACAGGCTTGGCTGCAACAGATTCAGATGCAACAGTGCACCGTTGCTCAAGGGTAGATGCAACTGACAGAGCAGCTTCTAGATTGATCCTGTTATATCATTGCTGGCTCGAGTAACAGCCTTCCTATATTTTCTGCTTCTATCTGTTGGAGACATTTACCATCATGCACACTCTTTCGGTCAAATTGGCCTAGTTAAACCACTATCCTAAGTACAATGAAGCATTAATTTCCATCATCCAGTCACACCCATTCCTACCTACAGTCAAGGAGGCTAACTTAGCCTTCTCCTACAGTCAAGGAAGCTAACTGGAGCACTCTGGGGGTGATCTGAGTGACATTAATGCACCTAATTGCTAACTGGTAGTTACAATCAATTCAACCAGTCAATTAAGGCACCTCTAGTCATTAAATATATTATTTAATGATTATTTATTATTATTTAATGATTTGGAGTAAACAAGGCGCCTCCACCAACTTTTGATGGTCAGTTTAGCTTCAGTTAACCTCATCGGGGTTCATTGAAGTCATGGAGCACTAGCACTTGATGGTTGGCTTGCTATGATATGTGTTTGATCTGCTTCAGTTGAGATTCGGTCATTTATTGCACTCTGACGTCAGTTAGGGTTTGGTGAGTCAATTAGGGTTTTGGTCAAGTGGTTAACTGAGTGTGATTGAATGGTTGAGAGTCAGTTAAGCTAGACTCACTCACTGAATTCGAATTGTCTCCTTACGTATTCGAATTCTTCATGGAGTTAAGCTATTGCTCGACATTGGTATTGTAACCATTCATAGTTTATTAAATATACAGAAAGGAAACCAATTCTGGTTCTGATTAACACCATTTCATGAGTAATTGTTAATTATTCTTTGATGATTTTGATTCCTAGTTCCTAGACCATGTGCAAGAATTAATATGGTATCAGAGCATATGGCGGGACGAATATCTATCTCTCAAGAACAAGATTTTTGACAGATTTCTCCATGAAATTTGAGCAATAGCTCAAAAATCTAGCACTGCACCAGAATCCAAGGCTTACCACTCAATATCCCAATTAAAGAACTTGTTGATCAAGATTGCTTGATTGACTATGATGGCTGTGATGAAAGCCTAGAATGTGCAGGCTGTCCGACCTTATATTTCCCTTTCTGTTTTGATTTTCAGGTTTCTACAGGTGAAGCATTCACTACAGCATATCCAGATGGCCTCCTCAGTACCTCTGTTGACTCCATACAATTTCCACACATGGAAAATTAAAATGGAGATTCAGCTGTGTTCCAAAGGAATCTATAGAGCCTCCATGGACACTGAAGTTGAGCCTGGATCCACCATAGAAAAATCAAGATTCTTGAACAAGAAGGATGAAGCCTTCGGTTTCTTGTGCCTCTCTATTTCTGATGACCTTCTCTTCCATCTTACGGATCTGAAGACACCGAAACAAATATGGGGCAAATTGGAATCTCTATATAGAAAGCATGATGACTTGAGAGTTTACCAACTTGAAAATGAACTCATGTCTCTCCAACCTTCCAATTTCAAGAATCTGAATGATTTCTTTACAAAGTTCAAGCATATTTTTTTCCTCTTGAAGCAATGCAAAGTGGAGAAGGAGGATGATCAGCTCATCCTATCCATCCTCTCCAAACTCGGGGCTGATTATTCAGTTTTTGTTTCTACATTCCGTGTGGGGAAGCTCACAACCCCCGAATGGAAGATGCCTACACTCAATGCCTTCATTGAGTCCCTAACTAATGAACATGACAAGCTTGTCCAGATGGGGATCATCCAATCTTCCCATGATCAAGCCCTCCATGTCTTAGGGCCCAAATATCTAAAGGGTAAAGGAAAGCAACAGAAAAACCAAAAAACTAAATTTGATGCTTCCAAGCCTAGAGTTGGAAATCAACAGCGTGATGAATCTTCCGGCTCAAGGAAGAACAAAGGAAAAGGGCACAATGGGAAAGAAAAAGTCAAGTGTTCTTACTGCGGGAAGGGTTTTCACCCTAAACATGCCTGCATGAAGAAAAATCTTGATGAAGCAACCTCTCTCCTTGAGAGGAATCACATCAATCTTCTAGAGAGCTTTCGGAGGAGAGATCACCAAGATCGGGAACCACAACATGAGAAAGGTCATGCCCTCATGGCAGGCACTTCGAAGCCCAAAGCACTGCTGATTGACAGCGGAGCTTCGAATCACATGATGGATCAAAAAGACTCCTTTTCATCCTTGGAGACCGGAAAATCCATGCCCATCCACATGGGAGATGACTTCACCATCATTTCCAAAGGACAAGGTACTGTAG
This sequence comes from Pseudotsuga menziesii, assembly GCA_001517045.1. NCBI lineage: Eukaryota > Viridiplantae > Streptophyta > Pinopsida > Pinales > Pinaceae > Pseudotsuga > Pseudotsuga menziesii. The sequence continues at coordinate 2,820 of LPNX010699162.1, read as the reverse complement.
ATCTAGAAAATGGTTTTTTTTCTAAAGTTTTGTATGTACCATATCTAGCAACAAATATCATTAGTGTCTATTAGATGACACATATAGGAATTCCTAAGAGAGTCTCTTTCAGCCCAAATGATGTTGAGATAATAGAAATTGCATCCGATACACTCATTGCAAAAGGCCTTGCAAATCATCATGCAAAAGCCTATGAGTTCTCTCACTTTGTTGCAGATGCAAAGCCCACCGCTCTGCTAACTCATGGAAATGAAGTTAGTAGGCTATGGAATGAGAGGTTTGGACATATTAATTTCAAATATTTGCAGCAATTACTGAAAAAATCCATGGTTGAAGGCCTCCCGGTCATCAAGGCAACCACGGGAGTCTGCAAGGGCTGTGTGATTGGAAAACACCCTAAGCACAAGTTCGATCAGGGGAAGGCAAACCGAGCTACAAGCATATTGGGGCTGATAAATTATGATATCAGTGGTCCAATTCCTGTCACATCCATGAATGGATAAAGGTACCTCATTACTTTTATTGATGATTTTTCAAGGTATACATGGGTTTTCTTTCTCAAAAAGAAATCAGAAGTATGTGAAAAATTTTCTGAATTGAAGGCCTTGATCGAAAATGCCTCTGGGATTAAGATCAAGATATTGAGATATGATAATGGAGGGGAGTATGTCAGTAATGAGTTGTTGTACATTTTCTCTGAAATTGGTATTCAGGTCCAACATTCAATTCCCTACACTCCCCAGTAGAACGGAGTAGCGGAAAGGAAGAACCAGTCTCTCAAAGAGATGACCACCTGTATGTTGGAGTCAAAGAAGCTTGCTGCAAATTTGTGGGCTGAAGCCATGCATGCTGCAGAATAAATTCATAATAGGGTGCCACATTCATCATTGAAAGGAAAGACTCCTTTTGAAGCATACTTCGGACACAAGCCAGATGTGTCGAACCTACGGGTGTTTGGGTCTACTGCATGGGCCCGAATTCCGCTTGATAAAAGAAGGGCTTTCCAACCGCAAAGCATAGAATGTATGTTTATTGGGTATATTGATGAATCTAAAGGATTCAAGCTGCTAGATATCAATACCAAATATATCATCATCGAGAGAAGCGTCAAGTTCGATGAGCCTCTTCAGGAGGTGGAACTAGTGAAGGAGAAAACTGCTGAATTTCCTTCCTATTCCACTGAATATTTGGATGATGAAATTGGGGGTGATGACCCTGATTTGGATCCTATGATTTCTGATATCAGTGTGCAGAAATCATCAGATACTGAATCAGAACCTGAAGTGCAAAATCATCTTCCTGCATGGGCCCAAAAGACACTCTCCTCCGCAGGAGACAACATTGGAAATCTGGATGATCCAAGGAGAACCCGGTCTGATTTCCAAAGAGCAGGTATTGCGCTCTCTTGTTCTGATAATTTTCTGTCCAAAAATTGCTAGTTTATGATTATTTCAGATCCAAAATCCTACTACCATGCTCAGAATGATCCGAGATGGCAAGTTTCCATGGATGAAGAGATGAATTCTCTTCAGAAAAATACTACTTGGGAGCTAGTTTCTCTTCCTCCGGGAAGGAAATAGGTTCAATGCAAGTGGGTGTTTTAGAAAAATGTTGCTGCTGATGGAAGCACCTAAAAATATAAGGAAAGGCTGGTAGCAAAAATTTTCTCTAAGGTCTAAGGAGTGGACTACCATGAAACCTTTGCACCGGTTGCAAAAATGGACTCCATCCGCCTTGTTTTGGCTATTTCCGCATCCAAGCACTAGGAGGTGCATCACATGGATGTTAAGTCAGCCTTTATGCATGGAGATATTCATGAGGAGATATACATGAATCATCCTAATGGATACATCACTGATCCATCTTTGTTTTGCAAGCTAAATAAGTCACTATACAGGTTAAAATAGGCCCTAAGAGAGTGGTATTCCAAGATGGATGCCTTCCTTCTCTCGCAAAACTTTCAGAGATGTAGATCAGATCCAAATGTGTATTTACAGAAGAATTATGGTCATATAATTATCATTTTTTTATATGTTGATGACTTACTGATCACAGGTAGCACAATTGCCTCCATTTCAACCATCAAAACTGCTCTCCATAATGCCTTTGAAATGAGTGATTTGGGGCTTCTAAAACAATTTTTGGGGCTCGAAATCGAGCAAAATTATGATGGGATTATGGTCAATCGGTACAAATACATTTCAGACCTGTTATTCAAGTTTAACATGGCTGAATTTATGCCTGCACCATTCCCTTTCCTTTCAGGGATCAACCTTGAAGAAGGAAAACACACACCTCCCATGGACTGCACTATCTATCGACAACTGATTGGTAGCTTGTTGTACTTGACACATTCTAGGCCTGATATTTGTTATGCTGTGAATGTTGTATCAAGATACATGAAGCAGCCTCATGATATTCATTGGAAAGCAGCCAAGAGGATTCTCCAGTACATTCAGGGAACCAAGACCTACGACATTCACGATGCTGCAGACTCCGAGCTAGAGCTAGTTGGATACACAGATTTCAATTGGGTGGGTGATTCTATTGATCGAAAGTCAACTTCCAGATATGTATTCATGTTTGGTGGTGGCCCTATTTTCTGGTCAAGCAAAAAGCAGGCAGCCATAGCACTTTCTTCAGCAGAGGCCGAGTATCGAGGAGCGGTGAATGCTTGCATCCAAGTAGTTTGGTTGCAAGGCATTCTTTCATAGTTTGATCTTGGTAGTACTTTGTCCACTGTCCTCTTTTGTGACAACCAGAGTGCTATTAAGATATCCATGGATCCAGTTACTAGGCAGAGGACCAAGCATGTAGAGA